>JANFCV010000109.1:1200000-1749281 GCA_024500475.1 Phthorimaea operculella
TACAACAAAAAAAATAATAAGCATGCCAAAGTACCGTCTTTGACCATAGCAATATTTTAATGATCATTTTCCAACTCATTAATCGATAGCGAAATATTGTGCGGCTAGGCATTACTATCTTGGCAAATGTCAAATAGTATTTTTAAATTGATTATATGGCTTGTAGGATTAGAACCAATGAGGTCGAAATTGATCGGTAAAAATAATGTGATACCAAAATTATACCGGGAGTAACGGAAAGGGTATAACAAGCCGAAAGGAGGTCAAGGTACTCATGAAATTGAACAACTTTCACCATGTAACATGGGTCGAAATATGAAAAAAAAATTTGGACCTCCCAAAGTAAATCAAATTAGCTGATCGGCGATTTTATATGGGAGGTCCAAATATTTTTTTTATATTTCGACCCATGTTCCATGGGGAAAGTTGTTCAGTTTCATGAGTAACTTGACCTTCTTTCGGCTTGTTATACCCTTTCTGTTACTCCCTGTAGATTTTTGTAGACGGTGATGACATTAACAATAAAATAACACCTAAAAGAAATAAACAATAAAAAGTCACGGCGTAAAGTTTCTTTCATTGTAGTGATTTCTTCAAACTCATTGCACAATAAGCAAATTGAAGAAATACAACTATGTTTTGAGCGGGTGATAACCTCAAATGAAAAACTCCGTGATCTAGTTAGTGATGATCGTCTATGGCAGTTTGCTCCTGTTTGTTTCGCGCGCCTCGGCCCGCGCCTCAGAGGCGCGTTGAAATGTCAAATCGTATAGAACTTTTGAAGACTCGCAACACAATCTTAGCCCTGCAGGACCACGCATGGAACTACTTATGCTATCTATAGAACTACGCTAAATTAAAATAGATAGATTAAAAGCTATCGGAGTTTTGTTGCTCAAGTCGTCCAGTAAATCAGAGTACCACCACAGAGTTCATTGGGTTGTTAGACAACTCGGTGTCCTACACGAAGAAAGAAAATGTATTTATACTATAAACAAAGTTATAGTTAAAGGGGAGGCGGTTTAATTTATGTAGGTATTGGCAAAACTTAAAAATAATATTTTAAAATGGACACACCAACTTTGCCACCTTCAACACACTGTGTATAAGTTGCTTTTTGTCTCGTCCCAAAGCCGCTTAGCTGGGATCTGTTTACTTATATTTTAATCGGATTATTCGTAGCTTGATCCTGTTAAATTCTCGTACCTACTTAGCTTTTTTTTTCATAATTTAAGTTAATCCTTGCCTGGAGCGTAAGTGCATTTTAGAAAACTGATTAAGTTTGTGTAGATACATGCATAAAAAGCATCTAGAGTTTTCCATTATTTTAAGGTTGAACTGTAAGTAAAGTTAGTTACTTCAGACAGCATTGTGAGCTTTATGGCTGTTTGTACGAACACATGTTGGTAATATTTTGGCCAAAAGGCTATTACTAGTTAGTCCATAATAGATAAGGTACTAGTATTAGTATAATTAATCGTAGAATCTGTACTATCGCCTGCAAATCCACCTACCCATTTAAGGAACACTGGTTTATCACAGTGTTTTTATGAAAAACTTGTCTGAGTTGGTATCTTCAATAGGTAAACTTTCTAGGCAAAAGTACAAAGATATTATTTTGATTCAGTAATGGTAAAACTACCGTAAAACTAGTACATATCAATTTATTTTATGCTGAAGCTTTTGAAATATGGCAAAATAGTGACATTTCTTCACTCAACATGCCCAAATACTTACATTAATATCATCTTGGCCCCTCGAACATTAGGTATGTAGTGTAACAAACCCGACCCCGCAGCCTTATGAAGGACTATACGCCTCCAGCCGCCAGCCTCAGTTGTTATGAAGATGATGTCTTGAGTTCTAGATTTCATAGAAACCCATACCTCAAGCACAGTGTATATGTTACCGGCCAAACCCGATTTTAGGATTAACTAGTTTTTCCTAGGCCAAAGTAGTTTATCCTACATGCGATTGGATAAACCGGTATAGACTAGGCTAAACCGGTCCGTCCGATGGTCGATAGGAGAAACTAGTTAATCCTAGGCTGAACTAGTTGAGCCTAAAATTAATAAATACGCTTCAGGATAAACTGTTTTGGCTTAGTTAAAAATGATGAAGGCTACAGTGACGGAGCTCTAGAGGGTAGAGGGTGACGTCGGACATCCTGGAGACATCGGACACCCTGGAGGCTCGAACACCCTAGAGGGTGGGGTAGCATCAGACATCCAGAAGGCTCGGACGCCTTGGGACGGACGCCCTACAGTGATGTATAGCTCTAGATAGAGCGTAAAGGGTATAATCGCACACCCTGGAAGCATCAAACACCTGTGAGGCTCGATTGCCCTGGAGGGTGTGCGGTAGCGTCGGACACCCTGAAGGCTCAGACACCTTGTAGGCCCTGATGCGAGCACTTGCAAGGTCGCTGTCGGCGATAGCTCTCACGAGCTGTCACATCACAGGTGTCGCTGGTGTGTCTGCCAGCCCACGGCAGGTAGCGTCCGAGCTTCTAGGGTGTCCGACGCTACCCCGCACCCTCCAGGGCGTTCGAGCCTTACAGGTGTTTGATGCCACCAGGGCAGGGTGTACTTAGTGCCTCACTGTAGGGCGTCTTTCCGGGGCGTCCGAGCCTTCAGGGTGTCCAACGCTACACCCCACCCTCTTGAGTGTTCGAGTCTCCAGGGTGTCCGATGTGTCCACGATGTCCGACGATACCCTTCACACTTTAGAGTTACGTCACTGTAGCCTTAACCATTTTTAACTAAGCCAAACCAGTTTATCCTGAAGTGTACTTATTACTTTTAGGCTCAACTAGTTCAGCCTAGGATTAACTAGTTTCTCCTAACGGCCATCGGACGGACCGGTTTAGCCTAGTCTATACCGGTTTATCCAAGCGCATGTAGGATAAACTACTTTGGCCTAGGAAAAACTAGTTTATCCTAAAATCGGGTTTGGCCGGTAACATATATAATGGCTCGTGATATAAAAGTGATGTCTAGTTAATTATTGACCCATACGTTGTGTTTAAATAAAGTAATATGTAACCCAAAAATTCTTTTAAAGGTAATTGAGACATCTCTATACAAGCTATTATAATAAAAGTGATTCTGATGAACAGGAGAAGGAAAGGACAGGAAACTGAACTCCAAACGGGCCCCCGCTACTACGCCCGAGGAATATGGAAGCCCTCGCCAATTTATACCTATCTGTATTCATAAACGCTCCACAGTCATCCCCACATAATCAGCCCTACGCATGCAAATTCTTCATGCATAAAACTTCATTGTAAAGACAACCATTAGGGCGTCCACTAAATACAAACGGTAAATTATCTGCTTCCCCCAGAAGAAGGATAAATATGGTGAGACCTGCCGTCTCTGCTAATAGACGCGCCAAAACCACAGGCGCTTGTAGTGCTTAAAAAGCACTACGAAGAAGGCTAGGTGATAGGAATCATTTAGATTCTGATACTCATGGAGTAGTACATGTAGAATTGATGTAGTTAGTCTCATCATGACTAACCCAAAATAGATACCTCAGTATCAGTTTAGTAAAATTAGTTCAATGTATATTATCAGTTGAATGCCATGATTCCAACTGAAATCCGTTGAAGGATATGGGTAGTGACCCGAAGGCCAGAACATCCAGATATACTTATGCAAAAGACGTCTGTCTACATTTATTCAAATCCATATGGAGGTCTGATAGGAAGGAATATTCAATTCCTTAAATATGAGATTCACATTGCGAGCCCAAAGGGTGATCTGGGAAAGCTAAAAGCAAATCCCATATAAGTAGTAAATAGGCTGATGCAATTATGAAAACCCATATGACCGCCTGTGGTCGAATAAATGGTCTTTGATCAGAAACGCTAATGCATAGATATCGAATGCAAAATGATAGTATAGCTGGAACAGATCAGTGATGATGATAGATTACAATTGTCACATGACATTCAAGGACAATTAGTAGTTAAAGATAGGTTGTTTAGTCATAGATTTATTAGGCATCTATGGGCCAGTCATGAATAATTTTATAAATAATATAAGCATTTAGATGATTGATACAAAATCAAGCATCAGAACCCAAATAAGGGTAGGAATAAGGATCGTAGGTATTGTCTACCAAACATATCCATTACTTCAGATAAGTATTTACTTGAATTAACAAGTAAGAGCAAATTCACTGTGAACACACAATCATATCCACATTCTTTATAGAATAAACAATTATGTCAGTTATGCTTGGTAGACAGAAATATAGGATAGTATATTATCCATTCTACCAGCCATACATATTCTTAGATAAGAGTACTAACTAAGTACCATAAAATATTATTGTGTTAAGTACATGTTGTCCACGGCTGGACACATTCCCATTCTGAAGAACATTTTGTTTGTATAACAAAATATTGTTATAAATAAATGTTTGTCCACTGCTGGACATATTCCAATACTAAAGACTGTTTTCTTTGTAAGACAAAGAAACTGGTGTAAATGATTATTTGTCCACTGTTGGACATAACCAATAAATTAGTAGATATTTAACAATATCTATTTATGTATATTTCATAAACATTAATCACTTAAGTCCATAGTCGCTCAGCAACTATAGTACTTAGAAATCTGTCCACTGATGGGCCAAGCCAAACAGTAGGTAAGTAGATACAATATGTAAGTATGTTTTAACCACAGGAATTTTATCAAATAAATCCTTGATCGCTCAGCAATAGTAATTTATCCACTGATGACCACAGCAATTAATAGATAAGTAGATACCTAACCATATCTACTTATGTAAGTTTTAACACAGGAACTTTATGCTAGTAGCGCATAGCAATAATAAATTATGTTATTAATTTGGTTATTAAAGTCATATATATGGCATGATAGATAGACAAGTAAGGAATAGGAGTAATGGGATTATAGGGTAGCCTACCTATTCCTAACATCTAATTTACCTATCTACCAACACACTAAATAGCCCAAATTTCCCTAATTAAGATTAGATGTGAACACTACAAAGTTTATATGAAACAATCAGAACGCAGATTCTTTAAAACGACAATAAAACAAAGTTATTGCAATAAAATGACCTTAGCACTAAAAACCAAAGCATAAGACCATGGTCCGAATCTTATCAGCTTTCAATGAATACAAAACTATCAAGCATAGGTAATTAATATGTTTGTAAACATTCATATAGGAATATATACTGCTGATAGGATTCGAAAGAAAGCATGAATTGTACTTATCCATCTGGAACTTGAAGCCACCAGCACACGAAGAACCAACAACGACGACATCCACAATGCCGATTCCAGTGCACGCTGAAGCACGCATCCTCTGCATCAAACACCACACCATACACGGGTTCAAAGCACTTTTCACCATCCAAACACACTCGCGAAACGAGGGGTGACCAGGCAAACTTCGATACTCCCTGGTCTGCGGCGCGACTCCACCAGGACTGATATGTAAACTAATCACTGCACTAGGTATTCCTTTTCTGTCCTGGGAGACTTCACGATTAGAACTGAACTGAACTGCCCGCAGGCCGTATGGCTTGCTATTTTATACCAAAAAGCTTCGAACTTACGAGAAGAATAATGTTCTCGAAATCCGCTACTCATTACGAAAGAAGATATTCTCCTCTCTTTCATACACATTTTAGAAGACATTCGACTATTCTAGATTTTTTTAGAATGTCTTGTTTCGCTACTTGTTGCCAGACACCAATTCAGGGAAGGGGCCACGACCCATCCTGACATCCAAGAAAACTTTTAGTGTATATTGAGTAAATCATGGGTTTACCAATATTATTAAACATTTATTGCTGGTTTATAGAATTTTTAGAAAATACATCAATTTTCTATAAACCGAAAGTGTGACTAATAGAATAAACCTTAGGTATTTCAGTCGCTATGGCCTAGTAGGGCCCTGTCTAAAGTGACACCTTGCAGTTTCCGCTACTCGACAATAGATGGCAGCAGATTACACCACCTCGCGCACCCAACCTCACTTCAGTCACACACCCCTATCATTATAAATACCACGAAAAATTATAAATGCCACTGCAAACGCTGATCAACTATCAGACTAATTATCCAAAATTATTTAGACTTGCAAATATGAACAATATAAAAAGAAAATAAACAAAACATTTCAATATTGCTTCACGCACATAGCGCCATCTCTCAGCCGCATTCCGAACCTCCATACCAAGCTTGACAGAACAGAACCAAACCCACAAGTATTGAATCACATCCCACAGCGGCGACACCAATAGATGTCGCTGTCCCGAATCTTTATAATTAATAAAGACCAGGATACAAGCCTTACAGTAGTACATGGGAAGCAATCAGTATACGAGTGGTGAACCTTTTTTATATCTGCCGTTCGTACGTGACAAATTTCGGACAAACCGTGGGACGTGTCCCGTGTGCGTTACGCCTAATTTTTAGGGTGTATTCCGGTTGTCGTTGGCTTTCCAGTTGGTATCAAATTATGAGTTTGAACTTAATTATTATTGGTGAGCAGTTATGTTTTTGTTCACATGGACCGATGGCTTATAAGGTAACTGTTATTATAGTAAATGGAAGGCAAAAATGGGAGAACAATCGTCGAAAATAAGAGATGTGGTTACTTCAAGCAGTAACTTCACACATCCGAATTGATGTGATGTGATGATGATGATTATTCTTGTTTGAAGGTCATAAATTGAAATAACAGCAACGTTGCGTAGTGGTTTCGTAGCTTGGTTAGATTCGTGTTCATCATTGGCTTCATACGTCTGTGACAGACGATTTATTCAGTGTATGAGGCAAGATTTTTCATGGATGTATAAGCCGATACGGGAGCGGCATGACTTTCCGCACGCTCTACAAACGAAGGTGGAATTAGAGACTGGCACATGCATGTTTAGATGTCGTTTTTGCCTTTTGTTGAGAGATATGACATATTGATATACAATATTCGTGTAATATGATGATATCCGATTGTGTGTTTTGATGAATTTGATGATACATATTTGAAAAATCTGTGTAAACCATTTATTAGGGATCCTATATTCGCTCGTCTTCAGGGACTTCATACCTATATGAAGAAATCTTGAATGTAATATTAATACTATCCAAAATTTCGTGATTGAAGGTTACATTTTCTTTGACGTTTTTGGATGCGATTTTACAAAGGAAGGTTTCTTTGTTATTTTCTATGAAAATTAATAATCGGTTTTTACTATCGAAAGCCTGCCCTTTCCCCTTAATGCGCAAAATATGATATTATTAACCTAATTTAATATCGAAAACACTCACTTACACATTTTAGTATTAAAATAGGCCTTTGACCTTTGAGTTCGCCAAATTGATTGAAGTAGGTATTCAAAAAGCTGAAAATGAAAGATTTAGAGAGTTCGGTTCATTCAATAAAATTGCTATTTGGTGAAAAGTAAAATAAGTTTAAGCGACAGGCTGACAACCTGTCAGTATGGTGAAACACATTCTTCTGAATGACCTGAAACTTTTTTGCAGCCGTTTACGCTCTGCCTACCTACCCAGCAAGGGATATAGGCGTGATATATGTATAAAAGGAGGAAATATTTTGTTTTGCCTTTTAATGTTTTTAATTTTTAGACGACTCAGCCTAATAACCTTTTTCGGGCATCGTAACAATACACTAAAGGATTACGTAGTTGATTTTTACGACACCCACGGGAAGTCATAAAGGAACGATATTAAAGATTACTTTAGTACATCCTTTGAAAAGCTTTCAAAATAAAAGCTTGAAAAATTGTTGCTACGCCGAATCTGCCTACGTTGTTGTAGGAAAGTTAGAATATGGTGTCAATGTAGGTACATACATTACATACATATATCACGCCTATGCTCCATGCGGGGTAAAAAGAGCCATTCACACCTCGTCTGCCAAAGCCAGAAGGCTGTGTATCACCATGGTATCACCAGTAGTGACAGGTTATCAGCCTGTGGCCTAAAATTGCAAAACATCATCTCTCAAATTCCTTAGTCGCTTCTCACGACACCCACGGGGAAGATATAGGGTGATGCTATTTCTAAGCCGGCACCATACAGTAGCTAGAATACGGTGGCTACGCTGTAGAATTTGCCTACGCTTTCGTAGCTCGTAGGCAGTTCGCGTGCGTAGCACTCGGTCATCGTATGGGTTAATAATAGATTTTCTACCAATTATTGTGACCCTGTAACCTACGAATTCTGTAACTATTATATAACTCACCTACTTTTTCTTTTACAGGTAATAAGAAAATTTGGAAAATCGATATCAAAAGGTCAACTGCATACCTATACCTGTACAGACTCGTAAGTACTTTCCTTTATTTTTCTTCAGAAAATACGAAAGATATTTTTGGGTATTTTTTACAAAGACAGTCTTAATCCTCTCCTCGGGAAATAAGGTTCAACCGGTAATACAACAATAATTTCAACCTTCTATTAATTCCATGAATAATAACAACAAGTGCATTGACCTATTTCCTATTTCTAAATCCATACTCTGGCATTAGAATAAATTAGCCATACCACAAAACACGTATAAGTGAAAAACAGGTCTTTCAAAACTTACGATCGTTTTAACCATAGACTTATTTCAAAATATTATTCTATTTTTAAATATCCTTGCAAGTCACAAACTTTTACTACCGTCAAAGCTTTCTGACCTATAAAACTTACGAAATGACTCACAAGGAAAACTTTTATATCACAAAAGCAATAAATCGTATTTGACCAAAAAATTTACCGACTTTACAGTGGAGACAGCTTTTAGCTTGTGTTTTACAAACTGCTGAGCCGTTATTATCAAAATTATTGCTAAGGAAATATGACAACTATTTTCTGTCATCTACTTGGATGTAAAAGTTTTAAAGATTATAATTTTTTATTTCAGTGTAAAATTGTCGTGTTAAATTTCGGTCATACGCCAATGGGAAATATTATTATTGATTTTTAAGAGTTGTAGACACTTAGTAGCCCTATAGTGGAAAGCAATACCGTAAAAAAGCCCAGCCGCAGCAGTCACAGACTATACTAAAGAGCTTAAACTTGATGATAAAGCAGTCAGCCCCGCAGCCAAAGGTAAATGGGTCAAATGAATTGCCTCCCTTTCGAAATCGGTTAAAAAGGGACAGGTCATTGGTATTCAGGTACGCCAATTAAAATATTATTATCGAAGTACATATTATTTCTAAGAGTGTTAGACACATATGGGTCAAATGGATTGCCTCCTTTTTCGAAATCGGTTAAAAAGGAGTGGCAGGTCATTGGTATTCAGGTCGGGCAAAGGGCAACGTCCAGGTAGACGCGAAAGTCCCTACAGACAAGATCCTAATCGATGTTACTGACTCAAGATTTACTTATTTGTGAAATAAGGCTTATCTTTTAGCTCTGACGAAGGAAGAAGGGTATCTGCGAAGATAGTAGCGTCAGAAATATAGCTAGTTGCCCAATATATCTAAGCATTACTTACTAGCACATACCGGGAGTAACAGAAGGAGTATAACAAGCCGAAAGGAGGTCAAGGTACTCATGAAACTGAACAACTTTCCCCATTGAACATGGGCCGAAAAATGAAAAATTTTTGTCTTCCCATACAAAATTGCCGATCAGCTAATTGTTTTACTATAGGAGGTCCAAATATTTTTTTCATATTTCTACCAATGTTCCATGGGGAAAGTTGTTCAGTTTCATGAGTACCTTGACCTCCTTTCGGCTTGTTATACCCTTTCCGTTACTCCCGGTATAACTAGTAATAAGTGGTTTGACAATAGATGCCTAGCTATTTCTGGTTACTAAGGTACTAACTGTTACTGACTGAAGATTTACTTATTTGTGAAATAAGGCTTATCTTTCAGTGCCGTCGTAGGTAGGAAGCCATCGTCGTAGGTAGCGATAGCCATCTGCGTAGATAGTAGCGTATGTAATATAGCTAGTTACCTATCTATCTGACCATTACTAGCACATAATTAAATAAGTTCTTCTTCTACTTCGAGTGGGACACCGAGTCGTCCAACGACTCGATCGAACCTTGTGTCAGAGTTTTTCAACCGTCTACTACCTCAACGTATAATTAGTACTTTAATAAGTAGGTGCCAAGCTATTTCTGGTTACTAAGGTACTAACTATTACTGACTCAAGATTTACTTATTTGTGAAATAAGGCTTATCTATCAGTGCCGTCGTAGGTAGGAAGCAAGAGAGTGTACAGAAGGTTCACTTGACCCTATTTAGGATTTTTGCGACTGTCAATTGTTACATAAACAGAGTTGCTAATGTCAATAAGCTCAAAATACCTTTATGAATACAAAAGCAGCAAAATCTGGTACAGAAAGTCATAATAATATGATTCTTAGCCAATTTTAATCCAAGAAATACGACGTTCATCGCAAGTATCTTTTTCGTTACCTTGAGTTCCTCTGAGGCTGGTACTGAGTTCCATCTATGAAGACGCCCCGCGCGCCGTTTTCCTAATTTGTGGAACAAGGGTGTCTGCTAAGATTATGTACTAGCATATTACTTGCCATATGGTGCCGACTTAGAATAGCATCACCCCACATAGCTTTCCCGTGGGTGTCGTAAGAAGCGAATAAGGGAGAGAGTTGATGTGTATTTCAATTTATGCAACGGGCTGACAACCTGTCACACAGTCTTCTGAGTGACCCTCGCACTTATGTCAAACTTGGTGTAAATGGCTGGATTTTACAGCCGCCGTTTACGCTCTGCCTATCCAGCATGGGATAAAGGCTAACGAACGTAAAACAGTCATTCAGAATACCCACCAATATCACCATAGAGAAGTGACAAATTGTGAGCCTATCGCATAACATTGCATCTTCATTGATCTATTAGCAAACTTATTTATGTTTAGTCCATTAACTTTATTTTCCACTATTCGATCGAATGAAATAATCTAATGAATATCGTTTGAAAAGATTAATGAATTGATAGCAAAACAATTTATTAACAATACATCTATTATTCACTTCCGTAATTTTAATCATATTACACAATACATTACCTATTGTTGTACTCAGGAAATCTACGAGGAATCGATATAAACTACCTATAAAGGTATAATTATAGTGAGTTGGTAGGTTAGGTACATCTTACGTATTGTACTTCCTATATCGTTTTGTTACTGGGTTATTAGTTAAACTTGGAGATACAATACTGTTAAAGGTTTAAGTAAAAATTAAATCTTATACCAAAGATTCAAAAGTTTCAAAACTTTTACTTCCCAGTAGAAGGAAGTGACATTCTGAAAGTCATACTCATCCTACTAATATTATAAAGGCGGATGTTTGTGTGTGTGTTTGTTACGACATCACGCAAAAACGGCTGATTAGATTGACATGAAACTTTGCAGAAATATAAAAGGGCATCTGGAATAACACATAGGATACTTTTTACCACAGAAAAATGTCTCATTCCCACGGGATCACGCATTTTCCAATATTTTTGAAATAGGTGGCGTGACTGAGCCGATTCGCGTTTTAAACGTTTTCGGTGAAAACTAACAGCGACATCTCTTGGCGAATAATGCTTTCTTTCCGCGGAATAATAGGTTGCAGCGGGTGAAACCGCTGACGGGCAGCTAGTTTTACATAAAATAGGTATATAGGGTGTTCAGCAGATCAATGCAGGCACAGGGATCATCGGCTAGGATACTCTGAATCATTTGAACTAAATATCCCGATTGGACCCACTTCTGACATCTGTCAGACAAGTGATCGTCAGCCGTCACCGATGCGACGCGCGTCTCTCGTGTGTTGACGGCTTCTTTTCTGTTTCATTCATTTTATATGGCGTAGCTTCGAGCGTTGCGACGTTGCTTGTCTCACGTCTCGGTCTGATGTTTTACTTCTCACCTGTAGATTTAGCACTTTACGAGAATCGATAGGTACATTTAGGTCATTTGTAGAAATGGAAAACAAATACCATATCCGTTTTTCTGCCATCTTACCAGTGACCTTGGCGTTACTATTAGTTCTCACCTACCATCAATCACCTCGCGCCCCTGTGCGCCAGCTACCCGCAAACAAATAATAACTGTTCGTTTCTTTCTTTGAAGCGGAATCAATGTTCCGTGGTCTACTGGTCTGAGCGTTTGCTCAGGATGTGGAGGGCCCGGGTTCTATTCTCCGTAGAACTCACAGTAACTTTGGGAATGTGACACACAATTCGTGAAAGTTCCCAGTTAAATTTGAACACTACTGTAAGCTCAGCCACATGTTTATCCATAAAAGGAGGGTTTCGCTGTGTTTCGGAGGGCACGTTAAGGTGTCAGTCATACTTGTTATTTATCAATTATGGTTTAGATAGTGGTCGTCACACAACTATTTATTAGTAGAAGTAGTAGAAGACTGTTTAGAAACTCTGACACCGGGGTTCATCAGGATTCAGTGTCCTAGACCATGGTTGAAAATCAATCACCTCGCACCCCCCTGCGGCAGCTACCCGCAAACAAATAATAACTGTTCGTTTCTTTCTTTGAAGCGGAATAAATGTTCCGTGATCTAGTGTTCCGAGCGTTTGCTTCAGAATCCATCGTTCCCAGGTTCAATTTTCGGTACAAATAAAGATGATATTTGTAAAATATTTACCTCTTTAATAAATTTCATTCATTACACAGAGCATCGACACGTTATGGCAAAAGTAGTGGGTTCTAGTCCCACTCATGTGATTTTTTTGTGAGTGCTATAATTAACAAAAAAACTTAGAAATACTTTATCGTTATAACTATGATGTTAATCGTACATAGCAACTAAAATTCAATAAATGTCGAGTAATATTGAATTATTCAGAATATACTAAAGGCTTTACATCATTCTAATAGTAACAATACACGTTCATGATTGTTTTTGTTAGGCCCTGCCAGACCTAATTCTTGTCTCACATGAATTATTACAAGTTTGTACGAGTCACGCCTATGTGACCCCAGTTAATACAATAACGTACGTACTTACTTATATTTTTACGAAAATGGAATGTTGGATTGTAGGTAGGCGAAGAATAGAACACTTAGGGATTTGAAATAGGTATTTAAGTACTTACCGTCTGTACCAACCCTTTTTTTAGGTTACTATGTATTTTCTTGTGTTAATTTACGAGAAAGAATTTTAATTAAAGAATAAAAAAATATGAGTTGAATAATAAATTACTGTAAACAGACAGACCACCCGTCAAATAGACAAACGATCTAGTGGCCATTGCTTGCAGAGAGTGGATGCGGGAGACACAGGACATAAGAATATGGCGAGAAGAAGAAGAGGCCTATACTCAGTTGTGGGTAGATGTAGTCTGATGATAATGATAACACCTACTGTTAAAAGAACTCGTAAAAGTCAACGTGCGGCTAGTAGCCCTCTGTTGCTTGTATTTCTTATATTTGCTTCAACATGAAGCAATAAGGCGAAAGGGTTGGGGTTTGCTTGTTTAACGTACAATATTCAGGACACGCAATTTATTCTGTGATTGTACCTTTTGGGTTCAATTAATTCAGATTTGGGTCTATTCTCTACCTAAACTCTACAAGCAAGCAAGATACAGAAAAATACTATTCTATATATCGATAAGTTTAAAAACACAAGGTGGATTGAGGTGGTCAATATGGGTTTTCAGAAATACTAAGGGGACGTATAACTAAAACATTTCATTGCTTCGCTATGTGGTTAGTTGTATGTATGGTTAAAGACAAAAAGTACATTTAAAGTTATTCTAAGAATAATCTGTTTCACATTCTTTGAATTTAATAGTAAACATATTAGAAATCAATTTATAAAACTACTTTCTGCACCAGAGTAGTAACTTAATCAAAACCTTACTAGTATATTACTAGCGTGTAAACCAAAAACACTGTATGTGCGAGCACCTAAGTTTTGAGAAAATTAGCAAAAACGTTTTTTATTGAAATTTGCTTTTTTTATGAATAACCTAAAACATTTGAACTTTTTTATGACTTGAACTAATGGATATTGGTAATACCTTACTAGCCATTCCAATTTTACACAAAATGACATTAAATAAACAGAAATATAATTAATATTCAGTAATCTGCTTATGCTTTATGAACATACAGCATAAATATTGTTGCTTTGTAAAGCAAAAACACTGTATTGGTTCATACAGTGTATTTCTTTTACAATAATACTGTAGCAAAAAGTAGGGATGGAGTTAGCCTATCAGCAGCAGAGTGCTCTGACATGATTGCAGCGTCCTCTGACATGATTTCAGAGTCCTCTGGCACGGTTGTACTGACCTCTAACATGGTTAGAATGACCTCTGACATGAATTCAGCGTCCTCTGACATGGTTGCAATGACATCTGACATGGTTGCAGAGTCCTCTGACATGGTTGCAGAGTCCTCTGACATGGTTGCAGCGTCCTCTGACATGATTGCAGAGTCCTCTGAAACGGTTGTAATGACCTCTAACATGGTTAGGATGACCTCTGACATGAATTCAGAGTCCTCTGACGTGATTGCAGAATCCTCTGACATGGTTCCAGAAATATCTGACATGGTTCCAGAAACCGTTGACATGGTTGCAGAGTCTCTTATATGGCTACAATGACCTCTGACAAGGTTGCAGAGGCCTCTGACATGGTTGCAGAGGCCTCTGACATGGTTGCAGAGGCCTCTGACATGGTTGCAATGACCTCTGACATGGTTGCAGAGTCCTCTGACATGGTTGCAGAGTCCTCTGACATGGTTGCAGAGTCCTCTAACATGGTTGCAGCGTCCTGTGACATGATTGCAGAGTCCTCTGACACGGTTGTAATGACCTATGAAATGGTTTCAGCGTCCTCTGACATGGTTGCAGAGTCCTCTGTTATGGTTGCAATGACCTTTGACATGGTTGCAGAGTCCTCTGACATGATTGCAGAGACCTCTGACGTGTTTGCAATGAGTTCTGACATGGTTGCAGAGCCTCTTATATGGCTACAATGACCTCTGACAAGATTGCAGAGGTCTCTGACATGGTTGCAGAGTCCTCTGATATGGTTTCAGAGTCCTCTGACATGGTTGCAGAGTCCTCTGACATGGTTACAGAGGCCTCTGATGTGGTGGCACAGGCCTAAAATACGTTTCCACAGAACCCGACCATTAAGTAAGGTTACTTAGAAATAGAATCATTCGAGATTGCATTCGGGGCACGCGCAATATTGTAAAGGAGAAACACCGTAAGTGCGTTTACAGTGTTATGGCTTTACAAAACATGGTTATATGCACATACAGTTTTTTTTTGTTTGTCTATAACTTCAATTGTATTCACTTTTATGATGAAATATTAAGTTGAGGGTACGTATTAGAGTCTGAATAATGTAATTAACCTTATAGAGCTAAAATACTGTATGTGACACTTACAGTGTTTTTCCTTTACACGCTAGATTAATAGACTGTAATTCTGTCACATGCATGTTTTAGCAGCTTGTTCCTTGGTGGAAACCACAGGTGATACAATAATAAGTAAATAGAGCCACTATTCGTCATAATTCATTAATCATCCAGGTATGTCCCATTGTCCCGTCCCGTCTCAAAGTCCTCGGTCCCGCTTTTGTCCCGCTTTCCGGTAGGGATGTGACGAAATAATCGATTTACTGCATTAGACGATGCATTAAAAAAAAATATGCGATTATTTTCATTGATCGATTCATATAAAATCGTTTTTGAAAATTTTAAGTTACTTACTAAAAACCATTTTTTCGGGACACACATTTGTACCAACAAATTATATGGTGTTTTGTAATATCGATTAAAATAGACGAAACGTTATTTTAGTTCACTTGTTATATTTGATTTTGGCGGCATGATGTTTACTTCATCTCTATCGAAAGTTATTAAATGCTATGATAAAACTGCCAGTCATTTCCACGTGGGGAAAAGACGTTTTCCCGGCATGTGTTATACAAGGCATATAAAAATATAGGTAAACCTTCCTCTTGAATAACTTTATCTATTGTAAAATGCCGTGTTATATCCATTGCGTGGTTTAGGAGCGATTTCGGTAAAAAAGAATCATATTTTATATTATGAATTGATATCGGTTATTTTAGAACTTGTTTTCTTTCGATAAAATCGGTTTTTTTTTTTCAAATGATTAATATCGTTTCAAATGATTCAAATCGTTTCTGACTAGAAAATAATAGATTATGGTGAATCGATTTTGTTACCATCCCTACTTTCCGGTACAAAGCAATTAGATCTAATGGACGCCAAGCAGACTCCATCATAGATATAGCGGGACTCTTTATTATGCTGTGTTTTATTCATATTATATTCATAACTTGGGGGTTTATTATATCTAGTGACCTGCTTTTACGAGCGAGTTATGACCCTAGGTGCGGAAAAAGGAAAACATTTCAGTCGTGTTATTCGTTCAGTTGCCGTGTGACGCCGGCTTGGAATAGCATCACCCCAATTCTGCCCGTGGGTAACGTGAAAAGCGACTAAGGGATAATCATCCATGGAATGGGCAGTAGCATTCCCTGTAAATGCAACACCTTGCACTGCGTTCGCCAATACGCCTGCTATAAGTATTCTAATACCCCCGATAAGGGCAGGCCCATGTCTAGCAGTGGAATGTTGTGGCTGTTATGAAATTATGATTATTCGTTCAGTGGGTGTTTGTGCATGTGGCTATGAGTATCCTAAGCAATCTACATCAAAAAGGTTCATTCTTTAACATTGCGTACAATTTCTTACTTTTTGACTCTGGAAAACTCAGATCAGTGTACTATACATACTTGCCTTCTATTACACCTATACAATTTCCGGCCAGATACTACGAGTACTTTAATTTTATAGATGTACCTACCTTTGGTTTTGAGGATAACTAAAATACGAAGTAGAGCGATGCTACTTCCCTGAACTAAGCACCATCTGTAAAAAAATGGTGAAATCTAAAGCAAAACCATGCTCTATCTTGGCGCTTTAATTAAAAATAAACTAAAGTTCAGGAATGAAAGCCAACTGTTACTCAACAAAATTAAAACATTACTGTAATCATGTTGAAAAGGGCAAAGTTGTATTTTTGCTAAGTGGAACACGTTTTGTACGGACAGCAAAGAGGACAAAAATGGTTTTCTCGTATATTTTGCACATTTTTGTATAGTTTGGCATTTTGTTGTATGTTATACATGCCGTGTGGTGCCGGCTTGGAATAGTATCACCCCAAAACTTTCCCGTGGTTGTCGCTAGAAGCGACTAAGGGATTTGAGAGTTGATTTATATTGCAATTTTAGGCGGCAGGCTGACGAACTGTCACTGTGTTAATACATAGTTTTCTGAATAACTCTTAAACTGTTGTCAGACGAGGTGTGATTCGCTGTTTTTACAGCCATTTATGCTTTTCCTACTCTGCAAGGTATGACAATAGTTTATCAGCGTTATGTACGTCTACCAAATCATACCCAGGTATGTCTTCGCCTCTCGCTACCTGAAACTTCAGCTGAAATCATTAAAACTTAAACCATCAGCAATTTTATTCACACAAGACGTAACAATAATAATAAGGAGACCATTATGAATAAGGTAATCCTATTCCTGCATACAGTATATTCTCATTCCCCTGGCTTCTCATTCCTCTGGCTTGTCATCATTAGTGTGGCGGAAGAATGACGGCCCCTAACAAGGCGTCGTTATCCGTCGATAAGGTTTTATATTCTCAGATAAAGTCGCTTAAAGTTGTCTCACAAAGTCGTTAGTGACTTTTAAGTTTGAATAGCGCTGGGATTGCAGCCTTGCGGGGTTTGAATATCTTGTAAGTTGTATTTTTTAAGAGATATCTGGAATTGCGGTTTCTGAAGATAATAATCTGCTGCATTTACTATGCAATAACAACATCGTTACCTGACAAATATACAAATATAACTTTCCCTGAATTCAATCGCGAAGTTTTTAATAGAATTGGTTAAGGCGTTCCGTTTTCCATACAAAAGTTCAATGGAGTTATGTCTGTAAAGGAGACAAGAGTCGGTTTAAAAAACTTGATGGGGAGTCCCGTGGGTATATAAGATTGTCGCAAAACACTAAAAAGAATTTTTAAATCATCAGATTTCCCCGTAAAAAGCGAGTCGCCACTTTACGAAAATAGATGGAGCTACTGCTGCAATAAATACGTTTAATTTTATTGTGCAGAAAATACTGATTATATTTTAACTATAAGTAGTTTTGCGACAAATATACGTGTGCCTTCATCATTCAGAATAAAGTTTCTTTAAAAAGAAACTCTACAGCTCATGTGTAACCCGACTGAAGTGCAGTTTTTCGTTTGTATGACGTAATGAACCACCTTAAGATAACTTTCTCGTTATTTAAAGACTTATTTTAAAAAATCCAAAATTTTGCGGCAGAACTACACACTGTTTTCTGTCTTTAAAAATCCTTTGAACATAAGAGATTTAAAGTATGCCAGATTCAAAGTTATTGAGCTCACAACTTTCAAATCAAGAGCTCAAGCAAGACTCCACTTATACTATACATACGTATACCTAAATATATTACGTCTATATCCCTTGCGGTGTAGGCAGAGCGTAAATGACTGAAGAAACGGTCATTATACACCATGTCTGACAAAATTTTGAGTCATTCAGAAGACTGTGTATCACCAAAGTGGCCAGTCGCCTAAAATTACAATTATACTCATCAACCCTCAAATCCCTTAGTCGCTTCTTACGACACCTATGGAAAACATAGGTGGTATACAGTATACTTATACCATACTTGCCTAAAATAATTATCATCTTAATTAAATTTGGCGTATAATCCAGTAGCCATCTTTGTAGGCTTGTGAAGCATTCCTTTAGAACGAAATTTTATTTCTGTAAGTATGTGGTTGAGTTTAATTAACTTACGGCTTTCTCTGGATTAATTAGGATTTGAATGGGAGCGTATCTTTCGGAGTATTTGAAGGGATATCATGAATTTAATTAGTTAATCCTATTACAAAGCACCTGGGTAATCCTATATTTATACAATACATGTACTTTCAGAACAAAGTAAATAAATGTTTTCAGTAAAGTGGTCCGTTAAGACCAGCAGTAAGACTTTAGAAGTAGCAAATATGACCAATGAGTAATTTCCAAAAGTCAACTGCTAAAACTGAACAACTTTTCCCAAAGAAATCAGTGAAAATAAAAATAGGGCTCCTACAGAAAATTACTGGGTTACTGGGTGAGATTTTTTTTATATGGGAGGTAAGATAATTTATAATAAGGTTAGATCATTTATAATCAAGTGAGATAATTTGTGAGAGCTACAAATAAAAGACTACCTATTAAATTACGTAACACCCACGAAAACACAAACGCACGCTTCAAAGCATATTTTTGAATGAATTCTCGTACAAAAATTCTAACCGCTCTAGGCCCATTTTGCCGTTTTCTTCAACAAAAACATTACTCAATAAAAAATACACGCTTCCCACCGCTGAAATTACATTGCGGAAAAATTAGCATTAATACTACGTACTTACGGTTGAATATTATTTCATGAATTATATACTCCGAAAGGGGTACAATTTGTACCAATGGCTTTGAGTGTAAACCGGCCAAGTTTGCATGTCTGCGGAGAGTTACAATAGCTTGCAGTTATAGTAACTGTTTAAAATGGTCGTGTAATCGTGTTCCAAATGGTTTCCAAGTGGCTACTATTAGGTACGATTTCGCAAATTTACTGATTCTAAAATACAGTGTCTTTGGCACATTATGTTGATACTGGTAGTTTTAGACTTTGCCGTGGCTGAAAATGCAGATTTTAACGTTCACTCGGCCA
This sequence comes from Phthorimaea operculella, assembly GCA_024500475.1. Lineage (NCBI taxonomy): Eukaryota > Metazoa > Arthropoda > Insecta > Lepidoptera > Gelechiidae > Phthorimaea > Phthorimaea operculella. Next base: position 1,219,799 of record JANFCV010000109.1, read on the forward strand.
AAATACCAAAAAATATTGGACAATGTTGAAAAAAAAAGAAGAAAATACATGATTTCAATTTGTATGCAGTGGTAGTCTGACCGACGAGCAAAATTCTTCTTCTCCTTCTTCAACCTTGTCCCATTTACTTGAGGTCGGCCTTCCCTGTCCTTTTTTTTCACCCTGCACGGTTTAGTGCCATTTGTGGGTCTAAACTGGCAGCTTACAGGTCCTTTTGAGCCGTTGTCCACCAGGTGGTTGGGAGTCTTCCGCGTCATTCTTCCGATCAGCAAAATGACATTTGATAATGGAATGACACATTTTGTTACTTGAGTCCTAGATATTTTATGTCAAAGTTTAAAGATTTTTGGTTTGGTCTCATTTTTCTTTTCAGTTATACCTACGTCATATTGTAGTAAAACAGGCAGGTAAGTAGTTTTTATACGACTGCCCAACCAAAAAGAGTGTAATATTTTATTTGTTGCTAATATAAAAAGCAGCTACAGCACCGTTTAACGATTAATTTCCCTAATGCTTGTCGTGCGACCGATGCCAATCGCAATAGGTATTACTACCTCGCTTTACTGGCCACTGCAGGCACTCAGCCTTACAAATCACGAGTTTTTTTTCTACATAAAAACATATGTTTATCACGCCTTTATCCCTTGCGGAGTAGGCAGATTAAACGGTTGTGATAAAGAGTCATCTACACCATGTCTGACAAAAAGATTGTGAGTCATTCAGTTAGTAGACTGTGAATCACCATAGTGAAAAGTTGTCAGCCTCTCACCTAAAATTGCAATACACATAACTCTCAAATTCCTTAGACGCTTCTTACGATATCCACGGGAAAGATATGGGGTGATGCTATTCTAAGTCAGCACCACACGAGCTTCATTGTAGTGAAGAAAGTAGGTATAAATTGTTTTATTTATTGCAAATATAAAAAGCAACTACAGCACCGTTTAACTATTAATTTCCCTAATGCTTGTAGTGCGACCGATGCCAATCGCAATATTACTGGCCTGCTACTTGCAGTAGGCGGTTGAAAAACTCTGACACCAGGGTTCATCGGGTCATTGAATGACTCGGTGTCCCACACGAAAAAAGAGACTGCCTCGCTTTACTGGGCACTGCAGGCACTCAGCTTTCGATTTTATTCTAAACACAAAATCACGCGTTTTTTCTACATACATACATACATATATATGTTTATCATGCCCTTATCCCTTGCGGAGTAGGCAGAGTAAACGGCTGTGATAAACTGTCATTTACACCACGCCTGACAAAAAGTTTGTGAGTTATTCAGTAGACTATATCACACCATAAGAAGAGTTTGTAAGCATGTTTTCTAAAATTGTTCTCAAATACTTTAGGCGTTTCTTACGACACTCACAAGAAAGATATGGGTTGAAGCTATTCTTAACCGGCACCACACTGTTATTTTTATTTATTGCTAATATAAAAAGCAGCTACAGCACCGTTTAACTATTAATTTCCCTAATGCTTGTCGTGCGACCGATGCCAATCGCAATATTACTGGCCTGCTACTTGCATTAGGCGGTTGAAAAACTCTGACACCAGGGTTCATCGGGTCATTGAATGACTCGGTGTCCCACACGAAAAAAGAGACTGCCTCGCTTTACTGGGCACTGCAGGCACTCAGCTTTCGATTTTATTCTAAACATAAAACACGAGTTTTTTTCTACATACATACATATGTTTATCACGACTTTATCCCTTGCGGGGTAGGCAGAGTAAGCAGCTGTAAAAAACAATCATTTACACCACGTCTGACAAAAAGATTGTGAGTCATTTAGTAGACTATATCACACCATTAGAATAGATCGTAAGTCTGTTGTCTAAAATTGCAATACACATCAAATCTCACATACTTTAGACGCTTTTTACGATATCCACGGGAAAGATATGGGGTGATGCTATTCTAAGTCGGCACCACACGAGCTTAATTATAGTAAAGAAAGTATGTATAAGTTGTGTTATTTATTGCTAATATAAAAAGCAGCTACAGCACCGTTTAACTATTAATTTCCCTAATGCTTGTCGTGCGACCGATGCCAATCGCAATATTACTGCCTCGCTTTACTGGCCACTGCAGGCACTCAGCTTTCGATTTTATTCTAAACATAAATCACGAGATTTTTTTCTACATACATATGTTAATCACGCCTTTATCCCTTGCGGGGTAGCGAGAGTAAACAGCTGTAAAAAACAATCATTTACTTACACCACGTCTGACAAAAAGTTTGTGAGTCATTCTATTAGTAGAATGTGAATCACCATACTGAAAAGTTGTCAGCCTGTCACCTAAAATTGCAATACACATAACTCTCAAATCCCTTAGACGCTTCTTACGATATCCACGGGAAAGATATGGGGTGATGCTATTCTAAGTCGGCACCACACGAGCTTATTTGTAGTAAAGAAAGTAGGTATAAAATGTTTTATTTATTGCTAATATAAAAAACAGCTACAGCGCCGTTTAACTATCAATTTCCCTAATGCTTGTCGTGCGACCGATGCCAATCGCAATATTACTGGCCTGCTACTTGCAGTAGGCGGTTGAAAAACTTTGACACCAGGGTTCATCGGGTCGTTGAACGACTCGGTGTCCCACACGAAAAGAGAGACTGCCTTGCTTTACTGGCCACTGCAGGCACTCAGCTTTCGATTTTATTCTAAGCACAAATCACGAGATTGTTTCTACATACATACATATATAGGATGCAATTTTATTAGTGGCCAATCCATTAAGGGTGTGTTCTGCCCATGAAACTGAACAACTTTCCCCAAGGAACATAGGTCGAAATACGAAAAAACAATTTGGTTTTCCCATACTAAGTGTGTTGGCCGGCCTGGTCGATTTAGGGGAGGCCCAATTTTTTTTTCACATTTCGACCCATGTTCTTTGGGGAAAGTTGTTCAGTTTCATTGACAGAACACACCCTTAACGGATCCGCCACTAATAAAATTGCACCCTATGACAAATGTCACGCCTTTATCACTTGCGGGGTAGTGAGAGTAAACAGCTGTAAAAAACAATCATTTACACCACGTCTGACAAAAAGTTTGAGAGTCATACAGTAGACTATATCACACCATAAGATGAGATTGTAAGTCAGTTGTCAAAAAATTGCAATACACATCAACTCTCAAATAGGCGTTTCTTACGACACCCACGAGAAAGATATGGGTTGAAGCTATTCTTAACCGGCACCACACAGTTATTTTTATTTATTGCTAATATAAAAAGCAGCTACAGCACCGTTTAACTATTAATTTCCCTAATGCTTGTCGTGCCACCGATGCCAATCGCAATATTATTGCCGCGCTTTACTGGCCACTGCAGGCACTCAGCTTTCGATTTTATTCTACACACAAATCACGAGGTTTTACCCGACTGCTGCAGAAGGAGGGTTATGTTTTTCGAGAGTATGTATGTATGTGAGTATGTAGCATGTAGACGTGAAATTTGTTTTCACAAGCTACAGCCCAAACAGCTAGGCGGAATTTGAAATGGGAGGTGTCGCTAGATTAGTCTCCACTGCGCGACTGACATTGTACTTATATTTGAAAATCATAAAACACAGATGGCAGTTTTTTTTTTGGTAAAATTAACTTTGAAATTACCGCAGTCGGGTTATTGTTTTTAAAAAGGTGCATCTGCTTGTTTTTGAGATCAAAATAACAAGTCTTAATTTGGTAACAACCATTTTAATGTTTCAGTGAATACACTGCTCAGTCGTTTGAAACAAGTCTACTTTTGCATTTATTTGGGTTAAATAAGGCCATTGTATCAGCCAACCTTAGAGAGAAAATTCTTTTCCGACAAACCTCTACCAACAATAAGTAAGACCATACAAATTCTGCGTGCTGCCTTTGAAACATTACTATTAGATTTTCGTGCTTCTTCACCACGATAAAATTTCCGTTCAAAATACTAATATAAGTGTCGTATCACTAAAGTACATTAATTCAGTGGATGTACTATTTAATATAACAAACCATAATATATTCATTTGCAAAAACTGCTAAAAACTTCTTCTAAAAACAATTCCTTTAAAAATAGTTTCACTGGTTGTTTACCGCGGTAAAAACCCCGTTCACAATACTAATATAAGTGTCATATCACTAAAATACATTAATTCAGTGTATGGACTATTATGACAAACCATATTCAATTGCAAAAACTACTAAAAACTTCTTCTAAAAACAATTCCTTTAAAAATAGTTTCACTATGAATATTCTAAAAGCTTGTCGTGTTTATGACTGGTGCCAATCGTGTTATTCCACTTCATGCTTATTTCCCCAAGTGTTGGCGGTCTAGTTTCAATTATGCTGAATCATAAATCTATTGTGCCTTTCAGTTTTATTTCAGTTCTACGGCTTTTTGCCTCGTAAAAACACGTGAGGAACGTAAGCTAAGCGATAGGTGCAAAAACTCGCGGATAATCTTTGATATCATGTTCTAGTAATCCATATTACTAGAATAACTACTAGAACTGCTCTGTTTAAAAAAAAAGTAGGTATATTAAAAATTTGTCCAGCTTCAGTTTAGAACACTTTGAAAAATTGTACAGACATCAATACATACAATACGTTAAGACCTCTCACACATTGCAACATCTTAAAGAAGTCCATAGGTGGGCGTAGACAATTCTCAGGGTACGCCATATACCTGCTATCTTCACATCATCAGCCTATCTAGGTAAACGAAATAAAATAAAAAAAAACTGTATAAAAAGGTACTTACACAAATAAAATTTATTGTAATCACTGGAAACGATGGTAATCTCGGTTCAAAGAAATTGGAATAAGGTTAGATTATTAGCATATCAAAGTCTTCGCGAGCCCCCAGTGAATTATAATCCAGTATGGATCTAATTAGTAGGTAGGTACCAATTCAAAAGGAGGTAAAAGAGGTTTTTAATACTCCAAGATAAATTCGATTTTGTGTGAAACACTGATTCAACAAAGAACCTGATGGGCTCTGATAGTTTATAAATTTGGTCTAGAATATTTAGTTTTTGAATGGACTTGTCTCTTTCATTCTTGCTTTATGATTTCAGTGAGAACATTTCACGATACAGACAGTTAAGTAAACAAATGTTTCTCCGTCATGAAATCTGTTCTTTTCTTACAATGCCACTTGTTTTTTTTTTATTTTTCCTATTTATTCCTGGTTTAGTATAGTAACATAATCATAAACATGTGAAATTTTTAGAAAATTAAATTTAATCTAAGCACCTACTGTTACGCTTAACCTGATATTATGAAAATTACAGTGTTTAGACAAAATGCTAGACGATGATGTTTCTATTCTCCTCTAAACCTTTTTTATATCTCGAGTATTTTCAGTGTTTTCAGGACTCATTAAGTTTTCACGAGCACAGAAGCTTAGCTAATTACAACTGAAACGAAACACATCAACCACATTCAGGACCGAAAGTGCTTTGTTAATTTGTTTAAATTCACATAAATGGCTCTTTTATGTCTGTACCTATAACGAGCGATGCCTTTATCGTAAGTATGAATTAATAATTTGTCTGCTTACATAGTTCTGTTCTATTCTAATATGTGAATAATTGTGTTTATTAATATACCTACACAAAAATCATGTTTACCTCTGCAAAAACCTCGCCTAAGGGTATTTTGATCGAGCTTTTTGCAGTTGAAATTTTAACTAAGTTACTCCTCTGTATCAGCGTCCAAAACAGGATCTTGGCCTTCAAAACAAGCACAGACATTTTGAAATGTCGTAAAATACAGTTTTCAACCGTAAAAGTGTGTTACATCTAGATTAACCAGTCTAGAAACGATCTTATTTTCAATTTATACGATACAGTTCAATTAATAAGTCATGCCGTAGCATAACCTACTTAATGCAGATAATCTTACTCATATTCCTCATATAATTATTACTCATATAATAATTATACACCTTTTATTTTATTTTTTGACGAGCACTATGCGAATTCTTATATCGAATACTCTGTAACAATATAATGTGATTTCCATTGTGTGATAAATAAATAAATAAATCAATCAATCAATCATAAACCTTCTTTTTCTAATTCCATAACATATTATTGAAATACTCTACCGCCTTAACTAATTTGTGCTATAATTCTAAAGATTATCTCAAGTTATTCTCCACGTACTTTCCTTTTGAGGAACTTTAAAGGAATTTGCTCATTACCGACCGCCGTCTGAATCTCGAGGGAGTATCAGCGTACTCTCTAATTGATACATAGCTAATTAAGCTTACTGGTGCTGAGGTAGATAGATCTCTATCTACACGGAGAGAAGGTTACTTTTTGAGAGTTTGGATTTTAAGCGAAAGAATGATAATTATGTCCAATATTTATAGAAATACAAAACCAAGTATTAAGTAATATTTATTTAGTGAAGAAAAACAAAAAAACTATTTTGATTAAATTGACATACGTACATATACGTCTTGCTTATTACGGGGAAACAACACGTTAGTGGCTGTGAGCTCTTACTTCGTGGTGGTACGTAATAAACTTCAGTCCTTATAAACATCTTGCTTTCGTAAAAAGTAGGTATTAGGTATGCTTTGCCTTTCATACAGCCCTTATTTTAAAATTTGTGTATTATAGCACACCCTACATTCTTCTACTTCTTTTTGAGTGGAACACCAATTTGTCCAACGTCCCTATGATCCCTGGTGTCAAAGTTTTCAGCCGCCACGTTCTACAAATCGCAGGCCTCTGACATGGTTGGGTAACGACCGGCGTCTAAGTAATCATCGGTACCGATAGCTTGATGTGCCCTACACTACAAAACACAGAACCATCTTGTTTTCAAACAATCAGGTGGTTAAGCCTGCAATGTCCGAACCAGATTAAGAACAAATTCACAATTACATCTTTGTAAAGTGACCCACCGAGAATCAAACCCGGAACCGTCTGTGTCGCAGGCAGTCGCACTACCACATCGGCTCCTACATTTATGAACACTGCACTATTTGTGGGGAACGTACATGGAATCATACAGGATAATAGTGATGTACGAGCGAAGTGGGTCAAATTTATGCGTGGCAAGCGTAATTATTCAATCCGTGCATTGCTATTCTTACACGACCGTGACGTTGGTTTTGGGTATCTACAGCAACAGAAATAAAAGAGTAAATTTCTTTCAAATAATAATTTAGAATGTCATAATTTACACAAACACTGAAAACCCTTTTACAATTTCCAAATAAGGAGGCGGCGCGTGTACTGGCGCCTTTACAAATGGCTCACTCAGTACCAGCGACGATTTTGACGCTTACTGGCTTTAACTGGAAATAACTGGAATCTCAGGGGAATTGAAGGTAACTGAGAAGATGATTGCCACGAACGTCGTATTTCTTGGTTTAAAATTGGCTCAAAATCATTTGACGTTCTTGTATCAGATTTTGCTGTTCTTCTACTTTGAGATTTTTGACAGTAGCAACCCTGGCTATGCAACTAGTGAATATCGCAGAAATCCTGAACAGGGTTGAGTGAACCTTCTGGATATTCTTCTACTTTGAGTTTTTGACAGTAGCAACCCTGGCTACGCAACAAGTGAATATCGCAGATATCCTGAACAGGGTTGAGTGAAGAAGGTATACTCTCTATTTTGTACCCAGTGAGAATCAAACCCGAAACCGTCTGCGTCGCAGGCAGTCACACTGCCACACCGGCTCCTACATTTATGAACACTGCACTATTTGTGGGGAACGTACATGAAATCGTACAGGATAATAGTGATGTACGAGCGTAGTGGGTCAAATTTATGCGTGGCAAGCGTAATTATTCAATCCGTGCATTGCTATTCTAACACGGCCGTGACGTTGGTTTTGGGTATCTACAGCAACAGAAATGAAAGAGTAAAATTATTTCAAAATTTATTCAGAAGTACATTTTAACAATTGTTAGAAATTTAACAAAGACCCAAAGACCCACTTCTTTTACTTTTTGAGATCTTGTGTCTTGGCTACAAATTAGGAGGTGGCACGTCACGCTTTTTGAAATGGTTCACTCAGTACTAGCCTGGAATCTCAGGGGAATTAAAGGTAACTGAGAAGATGATTGCCACGAACGTTGTATTTCTTGGTTTAAAATTGGCTCAGATTCATATGATGTTCTGTACCAGATTTTGCTGTTGTGATATTCTTCTACTTTGAGATTTTTGACAGTAACAACCCTGGCTATGTAACAATTGACAGTCGCAAAAATCCTAAATGTGGTCGAACGAACCTTTTGTACTAGCAAGCGTAATTATTTAATACGTGCATTGCTATTCTAACGCGACCGTGACACAAAATAGGGAGTTTACAGAAGGTTCACTCGACCTTATTTAAGATTTTCGCGATTGTCACTTGTTATATAGCCAGTGTTGCTACTGTCAGAAATTTCAAGTATAAGAATATTAGAATATCAAAAAAGCAAAAGCTGATAAAGAACGGTATATTGTTCTGAGTCAATTTTAAAACCAAGAAATATGACGTTCGTGTCAACCATCTTCTTAGTTACCATGAGTTCCCCTGACATTCGGATTATTTCCAGTTGAAGTCAATAAACATCAAAATCGTCGCTATAGTCCGGCAAGTTCGTGCGCGACCCTCCCTAGGGGTGACAGACGTTGGGAGGGGAGATGTCAGCGGGTAGCGGGAGGTGTAGCGGGGAAGGGAAGCGCGCGCATCCGCGCCGCACGTCATATTAAAATGACGTGCTTACTCGCCCCCCCATCGTCTGTACCCCGCAGGAAGGTCGCGCACGAACCTGTCAGACTATAGTAATGAGTAATGAGTGAGTCTTTTGTATAGGCGCCCCGCGCGCCGTTTCCCTAATTTGTGACCGTGACGTTGTAGAAGTAGTATCCTTTTGCAACACGATTTTGTGTTCAACGAAACGTGTTGCGCCGACCCCAAATAATTGGGATAAGGGCAGGAAGATGATGATGATTAATAGAAGTAGGTAAAAGAGAAATATTCTTTCAAGAAATCATTTAGAAGTACATTCTAACGTTATGCCGTGTGGTGCTTGCTTAGAATAGCATCACCCCATTACTTTTCCGTGAGTTTCGTAAGAAGCGACTAAGGGATTTGAGAGTTGATGTCTATTGCAGTTACAGGCGACATGACTCTCGTACTTTTTAAGACGTGGTGTAAATATCCATTTTTTACAGTCGTTTTAGATCTGCCTACCACGTATGCGGCATAGGCGTGATCCGCTGTATGTTGTCACAATTACTTACTTCAAATACTAGTAGGATTCTATTACTTTTTAAAAACAGCAAAGCTGCGCGTATTGTGGCATCAGTACAATATTTTTGATCCCCAAATAAATCTTATCATATCGTCCACCTCACACTCCATGATTTTAAACAATCTCTGCGGCCGTACGAAAAATACAGCGAGCACAATAGGTTCTCTCGGCTGGAAACATGAAATATGAAGGACGTGTGGCTGGACTTTGCGGAGGGGTGTGCATGCGTAAGGGTGATAACATGATAGGCCTGCGGTGCACGCTTGGGAAGATTGGGGTTATTTTTTGGAAGATAAGGCGTACATGCGTAGTCGTGTAGAAGGCGTAGCAGCGTAGCAACGTAGCAGCGTAGCAGCTCTGTCGTAGTACCCATTCAGTGATTTTGATATAAAAAAAATCAAAACAGACAAAATTATTTATTAAATAAACTTAAATACTAATAGGAAGTTTTACCTTGTGCGGTAGGCAAGAATTTTAGTGTAAGGTTGTTTAATAAATAATTTTGGTTTTCTAATAGGAAGTTAATTCTATACAAAGCAATTACGACGCTAAACTGTTTCCTAAACTAAGAATAGTTATTCCTGTGTCTTAGGGAAACAGTTAACCAGCATAATTGTTCTTAATAATTGTAAAAATAATAATAGACTACGACTATACAATTAAAATAAACTTAAATACACTACTAGAAATTCAAATATTCAATCGAATTGTTTGTTTTCTGGTGCATTAGCTGTCTCTTTCTATCGTTAACGAACGACGTAAGGAACTCAAATATTGTATTTTAGACTAGAAAACTCGATTTAGTACTTACTTACCATATCTTCATACTTTAATAACTCAATCAAATAATCCAAATGTTTTTCAACATTTTCAATACAAACCATACTTACTGACATACGCAACAACACATATACTTACCTACCTCACCTATAGATGCCAGTAGCCACCTTACAATTGACACGGAATTAAAGAACCCTTCGCCCGAAGTACAGTCCGGACAATAGGTCCGACGGCTGGAACATGAAATATGAAGGACGGGCAGCTGAGCCGTTGTGGAAGGGTGTGCAGGCGTGATGGAGCTGATTTAGGAGTGAGAGATCGAAGAACGTAAAGCATTTTTTTTTTGTAATCTCTGAACGATTCCTCTACATTAATTTGGTATGTAGGAGACCGAGGGGTATTGGATCAAAGGGGTGTTGGATCAGCTTTGTTTTCTCGAAAAGTAGAAGCGTTAGCGAGCAGACTATAATGCAATTGTGCCTCTTTCTGCCTCTTGTTGACCCCTAAGTTAGCGTCCCTGACAAATAGCGCGCCGTTTTGTTTTTATCGGAACATCGTAAAAAAAATCGTCAAAAGTAAGTTTTCTGCTCTTATTTGTCAGGCTAATATTTTGGAGGTGCTTTTATATTTTTATTTAAGTTTTATACAATATGAAACCTTCAAAATTAAGGATTCATATGGCACCACTGGGACCTCTGGGTTCTCTGTGGTTTTATCTCAGTTTAATGTTTTTGTCAAACTGGCAGGATTTTTCATACCGAGGGGTGTTGGATCAGCCTGACCCAACACCCCTCGCTCAAATTTTGTATGGTTAAATCGTATACGAGCACCACGCGTGTTGTGCTGGCCGGGTGTAAGTTCGTTATACGTACATATAACCGAATACATTATTGATAAACTGTTCGATTTCATTTTAATTTTCATAATCATTTTCTCTTTCACTGTCACTTTTATTTTCATTTTCACTTTCACTTTCACTTTCACTTTCACTTTCATTCTCATTCTCATTCTCATTCTCATTCTCATTCTCATTCTCATTCTCATTCTCATTCTCATTCTCATTCTCATTCTCATTCTCATTCTCATTCTCATTCTCATTCTCATTCTCATTCTCATTCTCATTCTCATTCTCATTCTCATTCTCATTCTCATTCTCATTCTCATTCTCATTCTCATTCTCATTCTCATTCTCATTCTCATTCTCATTCTCATTCTCATTCTCATTCTCATTCTCATTCTCATTCTCATTCTCATTCTCATTCTCATTCTCATTCTCATTCTCATTCTCATTCTCATTCTCATTCTCATTCTCATTCTCATTCTCATTCTCATTCTCATTCTCATTCTCATTTTCATTTTCATTTTCATTCTCATTTTCATTTTCATTTTCATTTGACGCTTATTTATTATTTATTCCTTTTTCACCGTGAATTAAAATGCGATTTAAAAAAATGAAGAATTCTCATACTAACTTTTTCCCCCCCTTTTGGGGATTGGGGCATAAGTTTCTGAATCTTTTCATTTTTTGTATGCTTAACCTAGTCTACACGCCAAATTTCAGCTTACTAGCTCTTCAGGAAGTTCCCGAACATTTTGCTGATCATCAGCGAGTGATGATTTTGATTCAAACACTTGTACTCGTTTCACTTATTTTTATTTTCATTTCGGGCAATTACACTACCCCCTGAAGATGCTTATTGAAGCGAAACCGGTTGGGACGAAAATAAAAATAAGTGAAACGAGTACAAGTGTTTGAATCAAAATCATAACAATGGAGTTTCACCAAGTGCCGACAATTGAAAGTATAAACTATATCAGCGAGTGAGTGTGTCAGTGAGTGACGAAACCGGTGTTTTTTAGATATACATAAAATCAAAAAGTATTAAAGCTATGTAATTGAATTATTGCATGTTTAATAAGGTTACTATCGACAAGATATCCTGAGAATTTGATCAATATGGTATATAGAAAACTAGAGTTATGAGAGTTCAAAAAACTACGAAATGCTTCTAGAAAAGGTAGGTAGTTCTCTGGCGCTTTGCTTGGCTCGTCTTGGCGGGGGCACTACTGTGCCCCCAGTAAATTCTTTAAAATGAATTATTTAGTTAACTTTGAGGTCATACATAAAAAAATTCAAATAAGCCTTTGACTCATTCTCGCATTTGGTCCGGATTTGGGCGTTTTTCGGAAAAAAATATTTTTTTGCCTTTATGTCTATAATTTTTATATATATGATAAATATATGCATACTGATAGTTTGTTTTAAATTGCACTCACGTAGGATGATTATTATTTAAGTTATCTAAAGGATGGTAATGAAGCCATGGATGGAAATGAAAACTGCATGGATGGAAATGTTATATATTGGACGGAAATGAAATATTACTAAAAATGAATGTAATTTTAATATATAATTTTTAAAAAGAAAGTTATGGTTTACATTATTCGTTTCTATTAGATAAATTCGGTGTCGGAATTCAATAATTATACATTTGTACCACTTATAATCAAACAGTCTTACCAAAAATTATAAATAAAAATTTTTTGGAACAAAACTGCTTCTTAAAAAAGAAAGACGATGCAGGCAGCTAAAGAGACGAAGCAACTAGCCCGGTGCACGAAGCCACCAGCCAAGGAGACAATGCAGCCAACCAAAGACGACGCAGCTAGCCAAGGAAACAAAACAGTCAACTAGAGACGACGCAGTCAGCCAAGAACACAGCGCAGTCAACCAGAGACGATGAAGTGGCTAAGGAGACAACGCAATCAACCAGAGACGACGCAGTCAGCCAAGGAGAAAATGCAGCCAACCATAGACGACACAGTCAGCTAAGCAGACAACTCAGCCAACCGGAGACGATGCAGCCAGCCTAGGAGACAACGCAGCTAACCAGAAACGATATGCAGCCAGCCAAGGTGACAACCCAGCCAACCAGAGAATCGACGCAGTCAACCTGAGAGACGACGTAACCAGCCCGATGGAGGATGTATCTAGCCAAGGAGACAACGCAGCCAACCAGAGACGACGCAGCCAGCCAAGGAGACAGCGCAGTCAACTAGAGCATCGACGCAACTATCCAAAGAGACGACGCAGCTATCCAAAGAGACGACGCAGCTAGCTAAAGAGACATCACAGCCAACCCGGTGGACAATGCAGCCAGCCAAGGAGACAACGCAGTCAACCAGAGACGACGCAGCCAGCCAAGGAGATATCAAAGTCAACCAGAGACGACTCAATCAGCCAAGGAACCAACGCAGTCAACTAGAGACGACGCAGTCAGCCAAGGAGACAACGCAGCTAACCGGAGACGACGCAGCCAGCCAAGGAGACAACACAGTCAACCAGAGAATCGACGCAGTCAGCCAGAGAGACAACGTAGGCAGTTAAAGATACGCCGCAGCCAGCCCGTTGGACGTCGCAGCCAGCCAAAGAGACAGCGCAGCCAACAATAAACGACGCAGCCAACAATAGACGACGCAGCCTGCCAAGGAGACAGCGCAGTCAACTAGAGAATCAACGCAGCCAATCAGAGAGACAACGCAGGCAGCTAAAGAGACGGCGAAGCCAGCTTGGTGGACGACGTAGGTAGCCAAAGAGACAAGGCAGACAACAAGACACGACGCAGCCAGCCAACGAGACAGCGCAGTCAACCAGAGAGACGACGCAGCCAGCTAAAAAGACGACGCAGCCAGCCAAGACAACAACACAGCCAGCCAAGGAGACAGCGCATTCAACCAGAGAGACGACGCAGCCAGCTAAAAAGTCGACGCAGCCAGCCAAGACAACAACGCAGCCAGCCAAGCAGACAACGCAGCCTACAAAACAGACGACGCATCCAGCCAAGGAGACAACGCAGCCAACCAAAGAGATGGCGCACGAAGATCGTGGAAGCTGCGTGCGGCCGGCGGAGAGTTACTTACGGGGTTGAGCCTCTCTGGTGATGCTTCGATCGCCGTCTGCAACGCCATGCTGGGCGATGGGGGGGTCACTCTGGTGAACATGTGTTAGTGAGAAACCAACGCGGCAGACCGCCAACGGCCCCAACGGAGCGATGAAGAAGCGAAAGCCAAGAAGGAGGAGAAGGCAAGCATCACCCTCGCCCCGCCCTCTCAGGACATGGAAACACTGCGCTAGCCACGTCACGACTCACGAGCCACACACGGGTGTATGTGGTCGGCTTCTAAGCAATTAGTTTCATAAACTATGAAAGTTGTTAAATTTTCATGCCCAAACACACACATAAAATGTTTCATTACATACAAAAGATCATTTACGTCCATAACACTTCATTACCGTCCGAATACATTTTGGACGGAAAGGATGGAAATGAATTGGATGGAAATGAAGTTTTGACAGTTATCGTTCAATTACTCGTGATCATTAAGTATTTCAAAGCCATGATGCAAATTGGATAAAAACACAATGAAGTACTCCTGTATTATGTAAAAAGCTATACCAAGTGTAGCAATCTTCGTGAGTTGATGACGAGATGGTAATGAGCTCTTACCTGTGGCAAAACGATAATTTGAGGGAGAGAATCCGAATATCTTTTTAACGAACGCACGTACAGACCCACCTTCAGTAAGATCTTCCGGCCGACTAAATTGGAAGAGGCACGAGGGGAGTAAACTCTCTTAGCAAGGATACATTTGGGAAAAAACTTATTTCCTTTCTTGCGGACGGAAATGAAGGATTTCGTTTGACAAAAATTAAACTTTGATTCTCTCTAGGTTCCAGTCTGTTTAATTGCTTGAACTACATATCATGCGTTACCTGTCTTCACTGATGATCAGAAAATATGAAAATATTCTTAAGTTTGTCGCATTAATAACATGATACGATTATTTTAATGTTAGATAAACGAAATGTCACACGGACGGAAATGAGATTTTAACTAGTTAATACTCAATAACTCTGAAATGTTAAAACTTAAACCAAATATAGGACATGCATGTCCTAATATATTTTTATTTTAGACCTTTTTGCATATAACTTACTTCTGACTTAATTCATTTCATACCACTTTTATGCTTGCACACGAAATCCGGACCAAACGCGAGAATCACTCCTTTATTGAAATGACATTAACATAAAATGATCCAACACCCCTCTGTACCTGATCCAACAGTCCTCGGTATCAGGGGTGTTGGATCAAAATGTCTTGCTCAACTAAAGTTGATTTTTATAAAAGACTTTACACTTACACTTCTAAAGTGTATATCATTTTAAAGCTTATGAAAATTGCTATCGCTTGGTGTAATCAAATACGAATTATCTTTATAGAATTTTGTGCTACAAAGCAAAATGTCAAAAATGATCCAACACCCCTCGGTCTCCCTTACTTATTTTATTCACATAATATTAAGACATTGTTCACTTGTTTCATTTTGAAATAGAGAAGCCCATATGTTCAGTCAGACATGGACTGTTGTGTCTGATAATGTAAAAAATATGTTTTGCTTGCAAATAAAAATCGGATTTTGATTCTTTATGAAAAACTTGACCAATAATCCAGACCAGAATACGCCATTTATTTATTCTTAGACTAGAAAACTCGATTTAGAACTTATTTACCATATTTTCATTGTTTACTCTACTCGTCAACTCAATCAAATTATACATATATATTTTTTTATTACAGTACAAACTATAATAGTAAAGTATACACGCAACTTATACTTATACCTACCTTACTATCTATACCTACCTAACCTGTAGATGCTAGTAGCCACCTTACAATTGACACGGAATTAAAGAACCCTTCGCTCGAAGTACAGTCCGGACAATAGGTCCGTCGGTTGGAACATGAAATATGAAGGACGGGCAGCTGAGCCGGTGTGGGAGGGTGTGCAGGCGTGATGAAGCTGATTTAGGAGTAGGAGATTGAAGAACGGTTTTTTGTTATCAATGAGTGATGGTTCAGGCTTCGTCTTAGGTTTAATTGGTAGTTTAAATATGAAAGAAATTCTTCCTCCTACTTTTTCTCTCTTCGCGTGAATCATCAGTCTATATACGGTCCAAAGAGCGTAAGAGTACTAAAGAAGTCCTTTTGGCTGGAACATGAATTATGAAGGACGGGCAGCTGAGCCGGTGTGGGAGGGTGTGCAGGCGTGATGAAGCTGATTTAGGAATAGGAGATTGAAGAACGGTTTTTTGTTATCAATGAGTGATGGTTCAGGCCTCGTCTAAGGTTTAATTGGTAGTTTAACTATGAAAGAAACTGTTCCTTCTACTTTTTTCTCTCTTGGCGTGGGTCGTCGAGTCGATATACGATCCAAAGAGCATAAGAGTACTAAAGTCCTTTTGGCTGGAACATGAAATATGAAGGACGGGCAGCTGAGCCGGTGTGGGAGGGTGTGCAGGCGTGATGGAGCTGATTTAGGAGTGAGAGATTGAAGAACGTATTAGAAGACGATAAACCGGACCCAAACAGCCAGGCCAGGGCCAACCAACCGTATGGATTCCGTGTGGTGCCGGCAGAGTAGAATGGCACCACCCCCTCTCTTCCCGTGGGGGTCGTAAGAGGCGACCGAGGGATAAACCGGACCCAAACAGCCAGCGCCAACCGTATGGTGGCGGTTAATCCACCACAAAAGCATTCCCAAGGAGGGTTGACGTCTGGTAGGCGGCCGGTCGTAAAATTAAGCCAAATCCTTTGC
This sequence comes from Phthorimaea operculella, assembly GCA_024500475.1. NCBI lineage: Eukaryota > Metazoa > Arthropoda > Insecta > Lepidoptera > Gelechiidae > Phthorimaea > Phthorimaea operculella. The sequence continues at coordinate 1,236,500 of JANFCV010000109.1, forward strand.
AACACGATTTTGTGTTCAACAAAACGTGTTGCGCTGACCCCAAGTAGTTGGGATAAGGGCAGGAAGATGATGATGATGAGATTGAAGAACGTATAGCATAATTTTTTTGTAATCGCTGAACGATTCCTCTACATCGAATTGGTATGTATGCACTTATTTTTTCACATAATATTAAGACACTGTTTACTTGTTTAATATTAAGTAGGTAGTAATGGCCTCCAATAGAGAAGCCCAATGTTTATACATGGAAGCTGTGTCTAATAATGTAAAATTTATGTAACTTGCTGGCAAATAAAATCGGATTTTGATTCTTTATGACAAACTTGACCAATAATCCAGACCAGAACCAGTTTATTTATTCAATAAACTTTTAATAATGACCTAATAAGATAGACTCAAACCCTGACAAAACCATATCTCTCTAAGGAATGAACTTCACATACCTACACTACATTCGATAGGTCGATCTATGACCTAAATATTTCAATCTCCGCATAGAGGCCGTACCGTATAAAGTGAATGGTAAATACCTACTCAACTATCTATAGGTAGGTAACATAACCTCGCATGGTTTCGATGGGATGACTATCGAGTCATCAAATCAGTTTAATGGCAGTGATACTAGTATTAATAGTTAATTATCAAGCAGATGTGTATTATAAAACAAAAACCTGACTGCGGTAATTTCATACTTGTATTTTGCGACAAAAGTCCACCAATCTTGTATTTGCGAATTTTTAACATAGTCAGTGTCACTTGCGCTGGTGAGGCAAATCTTATAACACCACATGTCAAGATCCTTTTGGGCTCTAAAAGATTATGAAAATTAAACCTTAATCAACAAGCACTGAACTATTTCGCTTAAAATAATGACATATTGGTTATTATTCGTAAGATGGATAGTTTATTGAAGTTTAGTAAGAAAATAGGTCAATCACTAATCACTTAATAGGGTCGCTCATTCACTTGTTTTGGCAAAAAATCTTTTATTTAAATTATTTACTCATCATTTTGAAAATTCTTTCAACTTTTCTATCTTAATTTCGCAGGCGAAGATTGAGTCGCAGTAGCCCAAGCACTGTCAGTAGTAACGGCGTAAATCTCAGTTCCAAATCGTACATGTGGTGGAAAATACTTTAAAATTAACAATGATTGTTCAATTTCATACCTTATAAAGGTACTCGTCTACAAGCATTTGCACGTAATATAAGCCAATTACCGCGAACAGTTCTGAACAGAAACACGATCAATCATCAGACTCAATTTCTAAGCCTCTATAAGCTCCTCAAAGACTACAACAATCATAATAATAATGTATAAATTTCTATAACATTTTAATCCAATTAGTTGCTACGAACACTCAAGATCTTGCAGTGATTGAATCTGACTGACTATTTCATTTAGTTTATTTTTTCACACTTTTAGATTTTATAATAAAAATTAAAGGAGAGAAATTCAGTAGCTTCCGTTTTCTAATATAACGAGCTTCATTTCCGAAATCATCCTAAAATATTTAGCCTATATTGTTACTAAAACAACTTTTTATGGCAGTAATTGAATATTACGTAGGTAGGTAGGTATAAAGAATTTTTATCAAACACGTTAGACACTTTGTGCTTTCTTGTTTCGCCTACCAATCGAACTTCACATGCCTATTGTGGAAAAGACCAAAAGCTTAAGATATTTCGTCACTTTTCTTTCGCCAAAATATATTTAAAAAAATATTACCCTAGGAAATATCCTGTCAGAATCAAGATTAATACTACTAAAGATAACAATATAACGTGGAAAACAGACGTCAAGTACGTTATTGATATAACGATGGATGGAGGGCACTTACCATGTAGAGATGATAATATTTATTGCCAATACTCGTATAAGAAAATAACTTTTCATGATGTGCCTTTGTACTGAAACAATACTTATCATTTTATGAATTCGTTGGCAAGAGGTATGCTATATAATTTTATTTTCTTCGGAGGGCACGTTTAGCCTTCGGGCCCAGATGCTGTCTATGATCACTTAGATGGCGGTCGTTACATAATATTGTCAGAGGCCTGTAGCAGGCAGTTGAAAAACCCTGACACCAGGGTTCATCAGGTCGTTGGACGACTTGATGTCCCACTCGAAGAAGATGAAGATTTGTGTTAAACCGCAATACAAGGTGTTGCACTTACACCCACAGGGAATGCTGCTGCATATTCCCTAGATTTTAGTTCCCTTTAAACGATACCCACTAAGTGTTAGGAATGGGTAATGCTATTTTATGCCAACACCACACATCAGTTTTGTTTTGTTCTATGTAAATGTGTTATGTTTAGACAACCAATGAACACCTAATTACCAAGCAGAGCTTTTCCATAATACGGGCGTAATTAATACAACTATTGTTTACTTTGACAGCCGCCATGTTAGCCGATATCATATGGGGTGGGAGCGTTGATTATTTATCATTCATTAGGGCAACTTATGCCAAATATAACGTACTATCGCCAGAACATCAACCGAAACATTCAAGCGACCAAGTTATACTGGGTTTTCATACGAATACAAAGAAAAAACAAGTATAAGGTTGATCCAATAAGTGGTAAGTTCATGTGCTGGCGAAAGAAAATATACAGATTTTGCAGGGCATGTGTCTCGATGGGAATGTGTCTCAATGGGAATGTGTCTCGTCTCATTGGGAATGTGTCCCGATGGGAATATGTCTCGATGGAACTAAACCCTTTGGACTTTTACTGACGTTTTTATTCTCATACCTTTGGGTTGGGTACCTATCAATAGGTTGTTGTTCTGAGTATAATTGTTATTATGTGGTGCCTCACCGCAAAACATAGTATTATCGCAAGCAAACCACTTAATCACTTAGCGGATAACCTTAATACTGGTTTTCTGTCAAATACCTGACATCTGCTCGTAAGACAACATTTGAGACGCCACCAATGACCGTTTCCCTGAGTCTACAAACAATTACTGAAAGAAAAAGCTGCTTTATTGATTGCTTGTTTTTCTGACGATACTAGTAGTCTAAAGACTTAAATAAGAAAAATCGCCAGGTAAAAGCCTTGATAGTATATAAAAAAAGAAAATTATTAAGTGCCATAAACATTATACAAAAGAAAATTCAAGCGGCTTTTTTCCTGGAAGCCTGTGAAGTGTGAAATGGCTTACGCCGATTGTCCTGGATACGTCAATCATAACTTAAACACAGCGTTTTGCGTGGGCTTAGGCTTGATTCTTTGTCATGTGGCAAATTAGATTACCTATAAAAATAGCCGTGGTTTTTACACGTTTCGTAAACCATGACATAGGCCTAGAAGTAGCTGGTTGAAAAACTCTGACACCGTTTATCGGGTCGTTTGACTCAGTGTCTTATTCCATCAAAATGATGAGGAGTCAAATCGACTGTTCAGCAAATTCACTTGGATCTTAATATTTCTTTTGCCGTAACGATTCTCAAAAATATGAACCACAAAATGTATTGGGATTAAAATTAGTTTCAGTAAATACATTACCTACCTACATGTTTATGAAGAGCCACCAGTCCACTGTTGGATATGCGGATGCTTTCACAATTAAAAAATATTTAACTAAATAAGCAGCCTTTAAAAAACGTATAGATTTGACAACACCCAATTTAAGTTAGGTACTTGTGCAAAATGCACAAAGACAATAACTATGCCTCTCAAAATATCGAACTTGTATCGAAGTGACAGACACCGACGCGGCGAAACACCAAAGTGATTGAATTTGCCAATTGTTCCATGCAACAATACCTCTCCGACATCCGACACCTGTCAGTTGAGGAATGTGAAACGTGTACACCCGCCGCCGGTGTAAATTGCAGGTATATACTAAGTTTGTAGCCTACATTATACCTGCTATAAGGGCCATTAGACAAGTTTGTCTAACTGTTTTTTCTATATATCTAACAGGAGGTATCAACTTTCCCATGCATCATACCTATATTTAAGAGATGATATCCTGTCAAAATGATACATGATTTTCTCAAATGACGAATATTGGTCAAAAGTTGCGGTAACGACCGTGGTTTGCTTGTTTAATTGACCGCAATTGATAAAAAACATGAAGTGTGTAAATTGTGTAATAAAAGTATGTAAGTATGTACATATACTACGTAAGCATGACATGTATGTTCTTAAGATGCAGTATCAAAACATTAGACTATCTAGATCATCATCATCATCAGCTACCATTATTGTCGCATGCAATAAAAATACAATTTCGTATGCCTGATGTGCTGCTGCCCTTTTTTACTAAGCCAGACGCTTTTTTTCTATATATCGCTGGCGTGTTAAAAACAAGATGATGCTATTCTAAGCAGGCATCACACGACAAACAGACAGCCTCTGGCATTGAGAACACAAGTCAATTAGGCATCCATTTGTTTGCCGATGTGTAAACGGATCTTGAGATCGATCGAGGGCGGAAACGATGCGATTTGATAGTGTCCAGTGGTATGATAGCGCGTGGCATAGGTACATTCGTTTTGTATCCTACGTATGACTGTGTTTTAACTTAGACACGGATTTTCATATCATAGGGATTTTCAATGCCCTAACAATGCTATATTATACTCATAAATGAACATAAATGAAAACTAGTCGAGCCCCGGTCGATGCAAGACATTTTTTCAAAAACAGTAATTAATAACTCTTGTAAGTTGATGATTTTGTTACGGTTTATTTTTACGTTTCTGTGGTTACATTTTTAAATACCATCATCACTCTTCCGAAAGTTTCAGGACAATGGCAATGTATACGTACGTACCTACAATGTAACATGGTAGCTGTCCTGTAAGCCCCCTTGTAACACAACAAAACCATCTTCACGACAGAATTGGTACTCTAGCATCTAGACAACACAAAACCACATGCACACTTCCATCTATAGCAATAAAAAAAAACTTTGGACATAGTGGGATTATGGCAGAAATACGGGGCCACTTATACGTAGTTACAATTACAATTCATCCGAGTTCTAGTATGTCAGTCCAATCTGTATGTTATAGGTTTGATTCTAACGATGTTTTATTTAGTCGCTTGCAGCGGGCAAGTTGGGTCACTAAAATGTAGAGTATTCCATAATTTCGAGGTTCAGTTGCATCACAGTCGTTCATAGTTATAAAACAAAAAACATTGCAATTCTCAAGCAAAAAAAGGGAAACTCGACTCGTTTTAGCGAGAATGTCCCTTTGTAGAGACTTCGCAAGATGACGGCAAAAATTGCAGAAATACTGAAATACCAACTGAAAAACAGAAATAGTGAAAAACAGAAATATCTCGGTTGTATTTCTCGAGGCGGGCCTCAAAGTCCTAATATTATCTTTTGATAAATAAACTACGATGTCGCAGCTGGGGCGCGATTATTATTTCATTACAAACTGGAGTTATTACATTCGGTCGCTAGAGGCGTTAGTGTCGCGACGAAATGAATTGTATCGTCACTTGGGCAGGACTTGGGATAGAGGTGGATTCAGGGTTATTAGGAAAGTGACCCTTTTCGTTTGATGACGTTGCACTTTGCGTGGGATATAACAGGTTTTTCTTATTATGAGACCAATGCTGGTTTATACCTCATAGCCAAACTTATCTATTAAAAGTATGCAAGTAAATAAAATAGACTAAAAAGTTTCGGGATTTCAATTTTACTACTTCCTGCGAATCTTGTTTACATTCAGCATTAAACATCGATTTCTTATTGTTATAATAAAGAGCTCATTGTTCTTGTCAGTAGAATAATCGCCAGTTTGCGATGCAACTGGATCTCGAAATCTTCTGCATTATCTCTCTCGGTACAAGTTAGAATATGTTTGGTCAAGTATATACATATCTGACATTGCGAAGATAGGTAATTTTTTGTGCTTTGTTTATAATCAACCATTTTTTCCATTCCCTACCAGCCTAACCCTCACCACCCTATCTCTGGGTGAAAGCAGCCATCACTTTGTACCCGCTTATCGGCGTCCACTGCCGCGTCAGTATGATTAACGATCCGCCGCTTCCACACAAAGCCAGAACTGCCACCGTACAAAGCGCAACAAGCAAAAATACATTGTTGTAAAATGTAGTTATATTCTTTCGTGCTAGGGTTGAGACTTTATAATAAAAAAAATATTTGACTTGGAACTTCCATTGATGTTTCCATACTAGTAAATCTATAAATTGGGACCCTTTCAGGAGAAATAAAAGGCCTTCTTCTTGTAACTTGTCGAAGTCATTTACGTATAACTTCTACAGTTCTTTTTGAGTTGTTTAAAACGGATATTATGAATTGGACGCATGGAGGAGGATGGGTCTGTTGTTAATACTGATAGTTTGTTGTGACCCTAAAGTATGTCTCTTGTTTGCAGCGGTATGTTTTTGTTCAGCCCTATTTCAATCTAACTATGGTGTTTATGTGTGTGTGTGTGTGTGTGTGTTAATTTTTATTATATTTTTAAAAATCTTCCGCTATAAATGACACAAAGGTCAGTTGTTTTTAAGTTAAAAGTCTTTAAACAATTTATAAGCATCTCCAAACAGGAGGATTGTCGAAACAAAATTCATGACACCTTCTTTTGTCGCCTAGTACAGTAGATAATAGGATTGCTCAGTAATTACATGTGTTATCTAATGCTTTGTTTGTCACACTGGTTTGTCACGCCATGAGCTTTACTTTCTGTTAGCGGATTATCAACACTTCCTGTTTCAATATTTGTTTTGTGTGTCTTTTTACTGTCTTTTTTGTGATTTTTATACGAAAGTCGAAACCTAGAAAAAGGCAAGCAAGATAAAAAGCCAGAAAATGTAGTAACTAACCATTTCAGTGTGAAATAGTGAACTAGATGAGGCTTTCGTTAAAGATAATCAAAATTACTTGCATAATTTTAAATTTTACTCAACATTTTATTAAAATTAGTGAACAAAATAGTTGAAATTCGTAATAAGCTAGGTATTTAAATAAGTTAAACAAACAAATAACATGGATTCAAAAAATTCCTTCATATAACCCAGCTCAACCTAGAACCTACATATAATATCATTGACCCAGCTCTACTCTATAGTCTGCCTCACTGTGACTCGCTTACCACTTACTATCTATAAAAACAGTCGTAATAACGTAAAGTAGCCATTGAGGTTTCATGCCATTCCGAAGTGAACATGCAAGTCATTTTTATAATGCAAATGCGCCCCAATTTCGTGACCTCTCACAGGAAAAAAAATGGCGAAAAGTCGTAGAGTAAAAAGCTTTTAGGTTCTGCATAATCACATCAGAATATTTTGTAAGATTGAAAATGGTTAAAAGTTTTGAGAACAATCTAAATGTCATTATTTTGTATTTTTATCATTATTACCTAGTTATAAAAATAAAGAATAGGTTTCTTGTGAAAGCACTTGTTCGTTCAGGTTATAATTATAAGACTTCCAAACCGTTTTCTTCATAGAGTAACTCCACGATGACCAATTAAAAAGTTAACTAAAAAAGGTACTTCATACAATACAGTAGATACAATAATGTTAAAAATGATCCTCTTCATAAAGTATTCCTAAATTCCCGCACCTCAATGAGCAGGTATGAAGCCAAATTAAATCACTTTTGAATACGCCCTCAAGTAGCATAATCTTCTCGAGAAAGCGTTCAGAATATGCATTTTCATTTTCATTACAATTTTGTACGCGTGCGCTGGTATGAATAATGAAGAGGAGCTTTCCAGGCAAAGGGAATTCAGCTTTACCTATTAGCTTAACAACTTTCAAATGAAATTGTGTAATGCTGAGAGTACGGTTAGGTGAGTTGAGGTGAGACTGACAAACTTACTTTGCTAGGTTCATAACAGTAGGTTCTTGAATCTTTTTTAAAGATGGTAAAACCTGCGAATCTGTGTTGTAGGTACATAAGTTAAACAGTTTTATTGTTGTGCAAAAGCATAATTTTGTGATGAAAAGTTGTAGTTCCGAAAAATTTCTACGGTAAGCCTTGTTGCATTTTACATTAACAAATATATTATTTTGAATTTCATTTTATTTCACTGCAGACTTAAGTCAACTTTCCTAAATCGAAGACAAAAATGGCAAATACAAAGATACAGACATTACCAAAATGTGTTAGATAAAATATTTTGATAGTTTAGGCAATATAAGCAACAAAATATCTAAATATTCACGAAAATATAGGTACCCAACTAAAGAAGTGATTTCAGTTGCCTTGATAAGACTAACCTGCATCTGCATATCTAATCCTGTCGCAGTGAGATAGAACTTATATCAAAACTAATATTGAGTGAAGTAGAAGTGGAAATTCCCAGCGAATAAGATAGGAAGATATAAAATTTAATATATGTGTGCTTTCTCGCTTGTTCACCGATATTACTTCCTTGGCGCAAAGTTAGACGTAACCATAGACGGTAAAGAAAAAGATAAGCTTAACGAATAGAATCGAAATGCATAAAACAGTGTGTCCATCGAAGCATTTTGGAACTTATATGGCCAAAATTGGCTGAATATCTGATGTTTCTCTTTGCAAGAAGGTTGAGGTGAATCTAACAAAAATAAGGGAAACATAGGATCACAACAATATTTTGACAAAAGATACGAGTAAGGTGAATAATATTTTAAATTATCGTATTAAGTTTTAAAGTATCGTATCGTAAGTTATCGTATTAAATCTGATTAACTTAAAATAAGTATGTGATATGAATATAGGGTGGGTAATTAATTTGTAAATCTCCTTAAATATGTCAAGTCAAATTTCTTTTAAAATGTATAAGGCTTTTTACAAATACCTAGGTCACAAATAGACAGTTTCATATTTTTGTAATTTGTGCAAGCGCAATATCACTATGATTAAATGTAGCGCTATGAATCATATAGTTCAAACAAATATAGGTACCTCTAGTTTAACGACAAGCTACGTACGGTGGCAATATAATTTTGGACGTGGCGCTCAGGTACTTACGACATGTTTTTGTTAGGCATGAAGCAAAGTATCTTGCTTTCCTGTCTGTGGATCAAAGTTAGGCGTACGTAACACTCATAGCCAGCCTTTGTTACGGACAAAACTACTTTCTTCATTGTCTTGCGTTTCCTAATATTATATTAAAAGTGGTAGTTTCAACTGAGTAAGTTTTGTTTGTAGCGATGTAATTTGCGCCTGAATTGTTTTGAAGCGTCTCTAAAGGCAGTTATATTGTTACGCTTGTAGGTTTGGACTAATACAACGTGCCCTATAGAGAGCTCAAAATTTCATGAAGTAAAGGCCCGATCTCACTGAAGTGGTACTTAAAACCAGGCGTGTTTCGAGTATAAAATAATGGTAAATTTGTCGGTTGATTTTGTACTTTTGTCGAGTCTTGGTGTGAACCGATTTATAAAAATTGTCGGATTCTAAGCACTGGCTCTCTCATCTTATGTACACTAGTAATACCTTAATGTTTGGTTGGTTTTCATATTATTCTCAAACCCTTCCTCGTACCTCTCACAATAACATAATCAGCTTATATTTACCTATTCAAATTGAATATATACCCAAAATAACCGACGTTGCTCGTTACACAACACAACTGGGTTTAATCCAAAATTAATAGCCACAAACAGATTTGTGCCAAAACTAACATCATTAACCAAATCCCCGATGATACTAAATACGTTTCGTATAATTTTACCGGTGACACAGTATAATATATGATAGGCTAAAGTGGTAGCAAAACTTCCTTCCTACACACATATATCAAGCCTATATCCCTTGTGGGGTAGGCAGACCGCAAACGGCTGTGAAAACGGCCATATGCACCACCTCTGACAAAAGCTTGAGAGACGCTCCGAAGACTGTGACAGGTTGTCAGCCTGACACCTAAAATTACAATACATTAACGTTCGAATCCCTTAGTCGCTTCTTACGACACCCACGGGAATGATATTATGGGGTGATACTATTCTAAGCCGGCACCACACGCCAGAACCACCAATCAAAGGTGGCACCAACTTCCTTCTTAGTTTTAAAAACTCACACATGTGTTTAAATTGTCGGGGTCCCCACGACAAAACGACAGTATAAATAACTTATTAGGAAGGAAAATATTTTCTGTAGAAAAATTTAGCCTCTAAAATTCCGAATCGTGTAGTTTCCTTACTGCTTCAGGCTGTCCATATGTACTGTGTACCAGTGAGCTAGGATTATGGAGTGGAGCCCTCGCGCGCGCAATTGGCCAAAAGTTTTTGAATAGAGGGATGCCCTTACCCTATTTCCCTACCTCTTCCTTTGTGAGGATACGAAACAGACGTAGGTAGTGATGAACATGCGAAAGATGCCTTTTGCAAAGTGGATGAAATGCGTAATAATAACCTAGTTCTGATGTGAATTAGACACTTTGGGGAAGTATCATAACCGTTGAACTCTGTCAACTGCATAATATTTCAACTATTTAATTACTATTGGAACTAAGTCTTGGCTTTTACGTAGTCGAAGTAGAAGGGATAACTTTTATGGAAAAAATCAAATGATTTTAGAACACAGTCACTTAGAGACTGTTTTTCATAAAACGTATAAATATTTTCTAGTCTCTCATACCTGCATTATGACAGTACTCGTATATACCTATACCTACTACTTTCTGACTGGCCTACAGTTTTTTTTTCGATTAGAATTTCTACAAAACCTTTCAAAGGTCACGCCCTTTTTCTTCACACAAAAATTTTAAAATCAAAGGCCGTCATAGACAAGCTACACAACACTATAAGGCAGGGAAGATCAAAGGATGAACATTGTTTACAATTCTAAGAGTGCTGCTTGCTAATAAATTTGAACGGAGATTATTGATACTCGAACGAAAGTTTGCCTTTAATACCGTCGTAATATGATTCGGCACGTATTATGTTCTTTACGGAATTTGCTGAATAATACAGACGTTACAGCTATTGTCTTGTCAAAGAAAATACGTTTAGAGATGTTTTGATTTACCTACTGTATAGGAATACGTTAAAAAACTCAAATACTTGTCACAATGCAAAAAGACATAACTAGAAAAAAGCTCGCAGTAAGCATCATTTATGTGTTCCATATTCCCAAAAGAGGGCACACAGGCAATTGAAAATAGGAGCCAATCTAGGCAAAGAGGCCTCGGCGTGGAGACAAAGGTCCATAAAGCACCGCGTTATACATTCGCCCGCGTATTTTGCGAATTCGCTCCCATTTTGAGAATAGTTCACGATGGGGTGCCCAACTGCATCGTAATCAGTAGAATGATGCCGTATAGTGAAAAATATGGAGCTTGTAATTTGCAGAAACGTATGAACGTATGGCCGTAAATTTTTAGTTACGCTTACATAGGAGTAACATTCTTTACGATTTTACTTCGTCTCGTGATGATAGTAGGTATTTTTGGCAAATATTTTATACTTACCTTAAATCCTGAGCTTTTAACTCACTGTGATCAAGATGTGATGTTTTTGTAAAAGGTGCAATTGTCGCATTCACAATATTTTAACAGCCGATGTGGTGAAGTGGTTAGTACGACTGCCTGCGACGCAGAAGGTTCCGGGCTCAATTCCCGGTGGGGTAACTCACAAAGTTGATATTTATCACTTTGCGAATTAGTTCCTAGTCTGATCAAGGCATTGCAGGCTGAACCATCAGATTTTCCGAAAAAAAAAGATAGTTTCGTGATTCGGAAGAGTACGTTAAGCCGTCGGTCCCGGTTGCTGTCTATCATCACCTAGACGGCGGTCATTACACAACCATATCAGAGGCTTGCTACTCATAGTAGGCGGTTGAAAAACTCTGACACCATAAGATTTCATAAGATCAGACGACTTAGTTTCCCACTTGAAGAAAATGAAGAATATTTTTACAACATTACAGCCAATATTTTACATTTGAAGTTGGCAACACAGGTTCACAGTTAATGCCAGCTCGTCCCATGGAGCGGATGATGGATCACGTTGTTTGTTGGAAAACGGTGACGACTTGCCGTGTTTTTTTATCCCTTTTCCAGAACAACGAGTACCTGCTCCGACATTTTACTTACTATTTATAGATAGAAACGGTATTTCGCTGTGTGGTGTCGGCTTAAAATTGCATTACCCCATATCTTTCCCGTGGATGTCTTAAGAAGTGATTAAGGGATTTCGAAGTTAAGTGTATTACAATTTTAGGTGACAAGCTGGCAACTTATGTTACTATGGTGATACTCGGTCTTCTAAATGACAATAAAAATTTTGTCAGACGTGGTGTAGGTACATGGGGTCTGCCTACCCCACAAGCCTATGCATGTATCTATGTGCTTGAACAACGAGTACCTGCTGCTCCAACATTTCACTTACTATTTATAGATAGTGACGTCATTGCAAAGTTACAAAGAGATAGAATTAATAAATTCGTAGAAGTCGTAGGAGGATTGGGAAAAAAGGTTAATGGATAGGAAACCGCCTACGTTTTTATTCTTAGATTTTTGTATTTTTGTAAAATACCTATATCAAAAAAGATCGTAAAAAGTGGAGGTGTGGGCTGAGCTGTTAATAATGATGATAATGACCAAATGTAAGCAAAATCAAAAGCCTAAGGTCCACAGAGGAGATTCTGATGTACGACACGACGCGCAACATGACATCTGTCTGACAAACGATCGTCAGCTGTTATCGATGACGCGCGTCTCAAATGTATGAGTTATATTATAAAACACATCTCTTTTTCTGTGGAGCTTGCCCTTTTTGATGTCACGTGTCATTTACTATCAATTTTAATATTCCAATCAAACTATTTCAATAACTTGGGTTAATCATTAAAAAAAGAGAACGAACTAGAAATAATAACCTTATTTTCTATATTTTTTACACAATGACTCCTACTATTACATTAAAGTTTTTATTGTTACTACAGTAAGCCATACAAAAAAATAAATTTACACTCATTTCTTGTTAAAATAGTATTAGTTGGCACTCAAATCGTTGTTTCAAAAAACAAAAAATACCCAAGTATTTTCCATAATTTCCGGTTTGTTCTAATTACAAACGAATTAAATATTTACTTACAGTTAGAACTTGCTGTCGTTAACATTTTCGGAATTAATATTTCATCCGAAGGCTTTTGATGTACGGAAGTAGAAGTTGAACCTTTTAATTCAATATCCTGAGAATAGGGCCGCTGCTAAAAGAAGTAGGTCAAAAGTAGGTACAATAACAGTGCAGTACTGCTGGTTCTTACTAGATCAATCATGATTCATGATAATACCTATTATAATAAGACGAAGAAAACATGTACCCACATGTATCTATACACACGGAGTACGCGCGGTAAGCCAACTTGCTCGTTTTGTAAACCAGCGCGATTCGCCAACTCGCTTTCTGCCGACTGGCGTGCAAGGCCTACTTACGCCATTCGCCGACTGAGCTATTGGTAAACTATAGCTACAGTCACGTCCGTTTGTCCATTATTTTTGCATTATTTGTAAAATGATGACGTATTTAAAATATGTTTTCTCCTCGCACATTTTGATGGCATGTGGCTGCCTACAGATTACACGCGTAAAATCGCTATGTCGCAGCCCTAAAATCCTTACTTTAACTCGATAACCGTCCCTTCGGCAAAAATAACAAAGAACTTAATTATTTTGCTTCACCACTGGAGTTTTTATCTTTTAATTCCCTAATCGCAATTTATATTGTTTACGGTAAAAAGTTACCGGTAATTTTAAGGGTTCGTGGTTTCTTTTTAATTGAACCGAAAGTTTTTGGCTGATGAAAATGCAAACTTCGGTATCAGTTAAGGTTTTCATCCACTAAACAACATTTAAAGTAAGGACAACGAAACAAGATAAAAATTGTAAACAAAACAACAGCTAGTGACAGCTATCATAATCTGCTTGCATCTGTCGTGCTGTACTATAATCTCAGTTGTCACTTTATAGATTGCTTTTTTATCTCGTTTCGTTAGCCTTTCTTATAAATTGCTTACAAACTTACAATATAAGGTCAAAGCACACCCCAGTTAGATTCTATTTCTATTTCAGCCTATTGCAGTCCACTGCTGGACGTAGGCCTCCCCCAGGGAACTCCATAAGGCACGATCTCCCGTTTTTTGTTAGAACACAAAGCAAAAGGATTTGACTATTATTTATGACTAGCCACCTGCCTGTCGACAACCCTCTTTGTGAATGCTATTGTAGTTGAAGGTGGTATAATCACCACCATGTGGTTGACCATAGCATACCTAGTTGACAGATATTCAACCGAGGTCAAAAACTCTACCTACGTCACCTTTTACGAAATTTCCTGAGCGGAATAGTGGTGGCAATATTCTTAGTCGCTACCGCATGGTTTTTGATTCTAATATCTTTCTAAAGTCTTATCATATCGTATTTTATCGAAGTACGAGCGGTAAGACAACTTGCTTCGCACATTGCATCTATTTCTTCGGAGATTGGAGTTCCTAGAACTAAGTGGGATAAGGCTCAGGGGATAAGCTCAATGTAGATAAAAACCAACACCTAGCAGTGTGTCTATTAGGGCTCATGATGATGATGACTACACTCACAAATCAAGAAACAGACACTACAAAAGAGATTATATTTTCAGCAGCGATAGAGTCAAAACACGCGATCTAGGTTAATATTTCCTTACCACAACAGTTCGCTAGTAAAGTTTAAAATTGTGCCACCACACGCCATCTTAATTAGGCGGCCCATTTTGTTGGGCCTAGAACCGGAATATACACTGGTTGGTCATACTTAGCAGTTTTAAATAGAATTATAAAGTTTTCATAGGCAGTTAGGCAGTTCAAATTGTTCTCATGTCACTAACTAGTTAGAGGCATTAGAGTGAACCGAGAATGTTTTTGAATTCGCGTTTTTGAACTAAATGAATAAACATGTTTGCATAATGTAGAAGCTGCCAGCTTCATATTTTTCTAAGTTAGCGAAACGCAATAAGATAATGAGGATTGGCACTAGAGAATACCAGCAATAGAAGAATGTGAGTTACAGTAAATATATTTTATTACTACCCACGCATTTGTACAGTTCAAATATATAACGAAAAAGGCAAGAACTGATAAAAATCAACACTCTTTGCCCCTTTACAAATATCTACAAGAAAACATTTCTAGATGACAAAGGTGGAACGTCGCTACATTTACAATATTTCTCGTCTTCTGTCAGCAAACTATTTATCGTCCTACCTTTCCTCCCGTGGGGGTGAAAGGGGGTTTTGCCCCCCTCCAGCCAGCCGACCGGAAAACTATCGCGAGTTGAAAACTGATGGCTCACTTGAAAGCAGACGTCAACAACTTCGGTTGACTGACTTAAATGGTCTTTAAAGATCCAGGAATTGCCTAGTGTTATTGCAGGAAGGCCTTTGATTCGCTGTTTTCAATGCGGAATCATACATACGGTCATAATATCACTCCTATATCCCTTGGGTAGGCAGAGCGTAAACGCCTGTAAAACAGCTATTTACACCACTAGATTGAGAGTCATTCAGAAGACTGTGTATCACCATAGTGACAGGTTGTCAGCCTGTCGCCTAAAATTGCAATACACATCAACTCTCAAATCCCAGTCACTTCTTACGATACCCACAAGATAAATGTGGGTTGATGCTATTCTAAGCCGGCACCACACGGCAAAAGCGGAAATCTGTATCGTAATGCGGTAAATGTGAAACGTGAGAATGTGTTGGTTCCGTGTTTGAAATCATCTAACGTGCAACTTATCTTTTGAGGTGAAAATGGACAAAAAACACAATAGTATTTCTACAGGGAGCAACAAAAAGGGTACAACAAGCCGAAAGTAGGTCAAGGTCGATGTAAAAGTACTCATGAAACTTAACAAGTTTTCCCATGAGTCAAAATAATGAATAATGAAAAAATATGGGCCACCCATAGGCCCAAATTACTTTTTCATATTTCGACCCGTATTCCACAAGGAAAGTTGTTCAGTTTCATGAGTACCTTGATCTTCTTTCTTGTATCCTACCCTTTTGTTACTCCCCATTGTAAAATGAGGATGATTTGTATATCTAAGTACTGTCTCGATATTTATTATATTATTTTGTTTTCTTAATTTTCGTATCAATAAAACTGTAACGATTTCAGTTTTGTATTTTCTGCAAACATAAATATTATCTATAGTTTTTCGATTTGTTATTTTAATTCTTCAGTTTTAAGAAGAATAATATTTATTTTCCCATTTTCATCATTAATAAGAAAAAACCAGAACAAAATACTCAGTGAATAAGTAGCCATAATCATGTCTGTGACTGTTCCGAATACTCGAGAACTGCAATAGCTATTTCACTACCCCACGATGGGCGGGATTTCATATCCATTGCTGGTCATCATATGGGCGTCATTACAATAAACTCTAGTCAGTCCGCAATGTATGCCAGATCGAATGTCAGGGTAGGGTAAGTCAAGCCTACAGATCATAAACCTACTTTATGGGTATCGGAATCTTCCGATTTACGACTTAGCAGATTATTAAGTTTTACTACCCTTGTACTATTGTACTTATACGGGAAAGTCATAAGTCAGTTTTTATGGACTAGGTAAATTATGGCATTATCACCTCTTTAATGTTATGATTGCGTTGTGATGCCGACTTAGAATAGCATCACCCCAATTCTACCTGTAGGTGTCGTAAAAAGCAATTGAGGGATAAACATCAGGGAACGGACAATCCTTCTTGAACTGAACTCGACAGTGAGTGAGTATGGCAATATCCTCCGACAGAGGGAGGCCCATGTCCAGCAGTGGGCTGTTGTGGCTGTTATAGTATAGTAATGTTATGATTTTCTTATGTGAAATTTTTGTAATTATAGGTAGTCAACAGAGTGATTGAAAGTGTCTGGATGGCGAAAAAGGAAGAAGGTGTCCTATACAGTAAGCGCGCAAGTTCATTATCATCCTGAAGAATGCGTATCCATAGCGCACTTGCCATAACACTTATTCTAAGCTTTTAATGGTATCTAATGCCAGATAGTTTATAATTGTTAATAGCTTCTAGAAAGATTGGTAGTAATAGGAGCTATGGGCTTCTGACAGAATAGCTTCGTTGCGCCTTATAGAATCACACAACAAAGCCAATGATTTACAAAATCAACTATATTAAAAATTAAATTAAATTAAAATTAAATATTCTTTATTTCAGGCACAATAAACACCCATATAAAATTTTATGTCGATATTACAAAATTAGAATTATTATTAGAAAAATAGATTGAGATATTAAACAATATCTATCCTTTCATAAAATGATAAGTCATTATTACATAAGTGCATATTAATGTCACATTCCTTATCTATATACATACAAATTGCTTGCTATTCTCATATGTGGTGTGAAATACAGACATAACAATTTTGTTGTCACTTTTAATCAGTCTTGAATGAAAACCTGCCCTTTGCCTACGCATGACAGCATAAAAGTCGTTGACCCTGTTTTCGGCAAACATGCCTGACGCGCTACACCGCCACGGCAGACGCAGCATGGCTCTGAACGCATTGTTGTACTGCACACGAAGAGAGTTATAAGCTCTCCTCGTGTACTCGTACCACAAATGGCTGGTGTAGAGCGCCTGACAGTATGCCTTGAACAGGGTCACTTTAACTTGGTCTGTACTATGGCAAAACCTCCTGGCCAACATGTTACTTTTACAGGCTAGGCTTCTTCTCTGTCTTTCGAGATCTTGATCATCTGATAAGTCATTTGTTACTACATGACCAAGATATTTAAACTTGTCTACAATTTTTAGGGTTGTTCCACTGAGCTGAACAGGAAGAACAGAATCAGGGCCCTTGCCATGTTTGAAAATCATAATTTCAGTTTTCGTTACATTATATTTCAACTGGTGAGTGTTTGCATAGCGCTCACATATGGCTACTAGTGGACGTGGCTAACTAGAAGTTTGTTTTGAAGGTAAAATTAATCAAGAATAGAAAACAGATTTTGCCTAAGAAAGTTTTCCTACCAAAATCACTAAACACTAAAAATCCTTGCATAAAACAAAAATCCGCAATATAAAGTTGCACGTCCACTCGACGTTTCACCCAGCCGTAAAGATAATGCTAATTTGGGCACATGCTAAAACTCTTTTATTGGCAGTAACTCCCAAGTTACCGCTGAGTCCGGCTTGTTCCTACTTTGTAAGTTTAATCTTCGAGCCGTGATCTCCGGATAAGGGGGTTTGCTGGATGAGCGATTTAAATGTGTAATCAAAGTGTCAAGTCACGGGAAAATGGTAGGTTAGTTGTAATTGAAGAAAACGATTTCAGGCCTACCTACATAAAGTTTTTGTAATTTCTACATTCCGCTTTCGTCACACATTGAGATAAGAAGCTTTTTTTATACTGTCTGATGAGTAATTAGGTAGACCTTGTCTAAGCTGAAATGACGCGCCCCACTACCTAACTTACTTACCGCTTGTGTGCGTTAATATATGGTTAATGCGATGGTGGGGCGCGTCATTTCAACTTAGACGAGCTATACCTATAAAAACAGCTTATGAAAGCTTCGATTTCGAATGTCAAAAAGATCAAAAGTCTGTCAAATAATCGCTGTTTTAGTTCCAATCGTGCGAAAATTCTTGCTTCTATGGCGAGAAACACAAGCAATGTCCTTTTGTGCGTCATTCATTCGATTCTCCACCCTGCCTTCATACGATTTTTACAATTCATACGAATACGGTTTATGTCAAACGGCATCACACAATGCTGCGGCGACGGAAGCGTCCGTCAAACATAATCACATACGGTGGAAAATGGACAATCCGTGTGTTCTCGCTTAAAGACGCTGGTCCAGTACTACTTATGCAAAATAGGTATCTTGCTTCTGTCATAAAAATCACTGAATAGACTGAATCAAAATCTCCTTCTATAATTAGTTGTTTGTTCGAGCTAAAGATCGAAGAACTTTTGAACTGAACTGCTAGACAAAGGCGCCGGTGATCTCCAGGAAACAAGATACATTTATTTACGAAGTTCCTCTAGGACCGGCCCAACTTCCCGCCTCGCCGATCCTAAGCACTACTTTACTTTATTATCCGCCATCTTCTGCATATAAATCAACTTTGCAACAATTCGCCGGACCTGTGCCACAGTAAGAATTAAAAGAGCAAGTAAGATATGCAGTTAGAGTTTCCAAAATCACAGAAGGCACAGTACACTGCCTGCGTATGCAGCTCGTATGCATGCATGAAATCACGTACGTCCCAGTTGCAATGTGTGTGAATTAGACACTGCTTGCGTTGTGTAGGTTACGCAGGTAGTGTGCCTTTTCTCATACAATACATTACTATCGGTACTCATGTTATGATGTGCACTCATACAAGGTGCATATGCAATCAGTGACTGTGCTCTTCTTTTTAATTTACTTCTATAATTCGTAATGTTTGGTACAAAAACGCGCGTTATTACCTTCCTAGTTATCTTAGTAACATAACTATAATGTTTTGTAAATGAAAATATTTGTCGTAAAGACCATTAAGATTCCTATTCATGTTTTACATTTATTTAGCTAAAACTTTATATTTTTATCTTTAGAAATTAGGTTTAGACATATCTTAATTTCTGTTATAAGCTAAACGGTTTTAAACCCTGCAAGTCAAACTTTGATTAATTTTGGTATACTGCTTGTAAAATTTCTACTGTGTGTGTACTTTGTAAGTCCGGCTGCAAGTTTTTCATACAAGTTTTCTATAATATCCGTTTTAAAAATACTCCAGGAGTTGAAATTGAATGTCGGATAGGAAATTAGTTTGGTTAGACGTTACCTTGTAGCTGTGAAGTTTAAATCAGTTCTGTAGCCTTTGGCGTTAGAAATTCATTATTTTATTTGTGTTAAAATACGTGGAAACTTATTTATTTTATCCATATAGATTTGTTTTTCTTTTAACGTACGTGCATGTCGTGACTCGTGCATGAGTGCTAAATTCTGTTCGTCAATAATAGTCAATAACAACGAAAGTTTTAATTTACAGCTTCTATTCGCCTGTGATATGTATCTATATATCAGTTTGCCTAGTTTTGAAGTTTTGAAATTGATACTGAAAACTGAAAGCTCACAACAAAAGGTACCTACTTTATTTTCAGTTACAAGTTTCTAATTTTATTTAATAGCCACTGGAATGTTCCTAAACTTTTACAAATGGTTGTTATTTTGTCAGTTCCCAATGATAACCCGCGAACTGGAAACTCATTTTTCAAAAAACACCCATTCAATTAAGCTACGCCTGTCAAACTGTTGAGCTCCATAATTAACTCAGAACTTCGAACTTCCGAAAAACACATCAAAAACGGAATTTATTCGAAAAGTAAATGCGTCATTCGTTGTCGTTTGAGCCAACTGAAATTGCTTTCATAAATCAGGGATCGGGGGCTACATGCACGATATTGCCAAACTTTGCTAGTGTACCCTCGCCCTTAGTAATTAGGGCTAAGGTCTATTGTCTAAGTTGTAAGCACTATAAGTGCCCCACTTATTCCACAAGATTATCTCTGTTCTCAAGAAGAATATCATTCTTAGAGTTAATTAACATTACGTAATAATATTCTTTTTCAAAAATTCTCTTTAGACTTTTCTTGAACTAATGTATACTAAGACTACTAGGCGGATGGCCACCTCACATAGGTATAGATAAGATAGAATTTTTTATTTTATAGAGCTTTTATTTTTGCAATACAAATAGTACAAACTAACTCAAGCCTCTGCCAAGAGTACTTTCAACTTAATTATCTACAAAGTGAGCAGAAAAGTTTTTACGACTAACATTTCTAGAAGCCTAGGTCATCATCATAGGCTTTGACGAGCACCTCAAGACTGTAATAAAACCAACACTTACGTGTCTAGTGAAAAAGACATGGCTCATCAGTTAAAGATTGTAAGTTCAATTTCTACTAAAGAAAACCAAACTTTTTACGTTTTGCGAAATAATGTAAATACCTACTTAGTTAATATTTTTTCAAAAACTCATTATTTTTTTCAAAAACTCATCATTTAAAAAAAAAACATAAGCGGACATCTGACTACGGTGAATATTAATTTGTAACTTTAAGTATAGTCCATTAGCAACCATAGTTTCATTAAATGACAAGAACAGCCTAATCTGCTTAGATACTATGACACCAGCTTAACTTGGCCTCTCGCTTAAAATGGTCATGACTCTAAACATAGATGGACACATTTTGAACTAAATAGAAAATAGTTACACCGGCGCGAATTATTCGCCTTGACCCTAATCACTTTTGAGGCTTTTGACGACCACCTCAAAGTCCTTGGCTGTCATTAAAGCTAACACCTTAGTAGCCTGTCACTAAAAACTAAACTAATAAACTCGAGTGGTCATTATGAAGAGCAGAAGAGAGAGTGAACTCTATTAGTGGACCTCGTAAACTCGCTTTATTGCCGATAGCGGAAACTTTCTGATTTATTACAAGAGTAACGCTGCGAAGTGCTCGGGACACTTTTATGCTGTAAGAGAGTAAGGGAGACCGAGGGGTGTTGGATCATTTTTTACATTTTGCTTCGTAACACAAAATTCTGTAAAGACAAAATGTCATTTCAATAAAGGCTTACTTAATAATTGAAGTGTATTTACTAAAGATTAGCCAAACAATTAAGTGTGAAGAATTATCTAGGGGCATGGTAGTGCCCCCTCCAAGTCGAGCCAAGCGAAGCGCGAGGGCATTAACTACCTTTCCTTGAAGTGCATTGTCGTTTTTTTGAACTCTCATAACTTTAGTTTTCGATATACCAGATCGATCAAATCCTCAGGATATCTTGTAGATAGTAACCTTATTAAACATGCAAATTTTTAATTACATAGTTTTAATACTTTTGAATTTATGGATATCTAAAAAAACGCCGACTTCTTTACTCACTGACACACTCTCTCACTGATGATCATCAAAATGTTCGGTTAAAACCTGACGTGAAATTTGGTAAAAATGATAGTGAAAATGAAAGTGAAAGTGAAAACGAAAGTGCAAGTGAAAGTCGGAGAGTCCGAGTCCGAGTCCGAGTCCGAGTCCGAGTCCGAGTCCGAGTCCGAGTCCGAGTCCGAGTCCGAGTCCGAGTCCGAGTCCGAGTCCGAGTCCGAGTCCGAGTCCGAGTCCGAGTCAGAGTCTGAGTCTGAGTCTGAGTCTGAGTCTGAGTCTGAGTCTGAGTCTGAGTCTGAGTCTGAGTCTGAGTCTGAGTCTGAGTCTGAGTCTGAGTCTGAGTCTGAGTCTGAGTCTGAGTCTGAGTCTGAGTCTGAGTCTGAGTCTGAGTCTGAGTCTGAGTCTGAGTCTGAGTCTGAGTCTGAGTCTGAGTCTGAGTCTGAGTCTGAGTCTGAGTCTGAGTCTGAGTCTGAGTCTGAGTCTGAGTCTGAGTCTGAGTCTGAGTCTGAGTCTGAGTCTGAGTCTGAGTCTGAGTCTGAGTCTGAGTCTGAGTCTGAGTCTGAGTCTGAGTCTGAGTCTGAGTCTGAGTCTGAGTCTGAGTCTGAGTCTGAGTCTGAGTCTGAGTCTGAGTCTGAGTCTGAGTCTGAGTCTGAGTCTGAGTCTGAGTCTGAGTCTGAGTCTGAGTCTGAGTCTGAGTCCGAGTCTGAGTCGAGTCTGAGTCTGAGTCTGAGTCTGAGTCTGAGTCTGAGTCTGAGTCCGAGTCCGAGTCCGAGTCCGAGTCCGAGTCCGAGTCCGAGTCCGAGTCCGAGTCCGAGTCCGAGTCCGAGTTCGGTTACAAGTAGGGAAATACCGGGATCCCGCGGGATTGAGATGGCCCAGTCCCGCAAATACCGGGATTGAAATTTACTTGCCTGATTGCATTCCCTAGTTACAAGTCACAGCGCGTGGTGCTTTTGAACACCTATTTACACCCGGTCGGCACAACACGCGTAGTGTTCGTGTACTTCTATTAAATTAACCAAACAAAATGTTACCGAGGTGTGTTGGATCGGCCTGATCCAACAGCCCTCGGTACGAAAAATCGTGCCAGTTTGAAAAAAAAATTAAACTGAGATAAAACCACAGAGAACCAAGACGTACCAGTGGCACCATTTGAATCCTTATTTTTTAAGGTTTCATTTCGTATCAATCTTAAGTGAAAATATAAAAGCACCTCCAAAATATTAGACTGTCAAAAAACAGCAGAAAATTTACTTTAGTCGATTTTTTTGACGATGATCCAATAAAAACAAAATGGCGCGCGATTGGTCAGGGACGCTAACTAAGGGGTCAACAAAGGGTAGAAATAGGCACACTTGCCTTGTAGTCTGCTCGCTAACGGTTCTACTTTTCGAGAAAACAAAGCTGATCCAACACCCCTTTGATCCAATTCCCCTCGGTCTCCCCTACAGTGTGTTTTGAGAGAAATAAATAACGATCTCTTGCTGCCTTCGTGTGGGACATCAGTGTCCCACACGAAGGTCCTCTCAAGACCAGGTGAACCCTGGTGCCTGTTTTTCAACTGTCTAGTCTACTACAAGTATCAGGCCTTAGGCGAAAGCATAGGATAGTAAAGCCAGTTAATCATGTGTTCGTTGCTTTTACGTCTTCCTTACACATATAGCTAGTAAAAGTCATATTAGAGCAAATAAAAACAATCGCTTTGACCCTTATCGCTTTTGAGGCCACACACTTTTCACAACCACCTCAAAGTCCTCGCCTGTCATAAAAGCTAACACCTTAGTAGCCTGTCACTAAAAACTAAACTAATAAACTCGAGTGGTCATTATGAAGAGCAGATGAGAGAGTGAACTCTATTAGTGGACCTCGTAAACTCGCTTTATTGCCGATAGCGGAAACTTTCTGATTTATTACAAGAGTAACGCTGCAAAGTGCTCAGGACACTTTTATGCTGTAAGAGAGAACATTGTGTTTTTGGAGTTGAAATTTCGGTTATAAATCTGTTTTTAAAAGTTTCCTGAAAAAAAGGGTAGAGCCAGTTTACAATGTACTGGTGTATTCGTTGTTTTTACGTTTTCCTATACACATTAACAGAGTAAAAGTTTTACTAGCGCGAAACACTCTGACGCCCAAGTCCTACTGTCAGTCGCCAAGGTGAAGGAAAAGTCCTAGTAAAAGTCATATTTGTGGCAAATAAAAACAGCCTCATGAATTGCTTTTGAGGCTTTTGGCGACCACCTCAAAGTCCTCGCCTGTCATAAAAGCTAAACACCTTAGTAGCCTGTCACTAAAAACTAAACTAATAAACTCGAGTGGTCATTATGAAGAGCAGAGAAGAGAGTGAACTCTATTAGTGGACCTCGTAAACTCGCTTTATTGCCGATAGCGGAAACTTTCTGATTTATTACAAGAGTAACGCTGCGAAGTGCTCGGGACACTTTTATGCTGTAAGAGTACAGTGTGTTTTTGGAGATAAAATGACTGTTATAAAGCTGTCATTAAAAGTTTACTGAAAAAAAAAATGAAAAAGAAGAGCCAGTTTACCATCTAGTCAAGTTCGTTGGTGTTATGTTTTCCTTTAGACATTTACTTTTAAAAATCTAGTTAAAGAAACACTAGTAGCAAACAAAAACAGCCACCATAATCGCTTTTGATGCCTTTGACGACCACCTCAAAGTCCTCGCCTGTCATAAAACCTAACACCTTAGTAGCCTGTCACTAAAAACTAAACTAATAAACTCGAGTGGTCATTATGAAGAGCAGAGGAGAGAGTGAACTCTATTAGTGGACCTCGTAAACTCGCTTTATTGCCGATAGCGGAAACTTTCTGATTTATTACAAGAGTAACGCTGCAAAGTGCTCGGGACACTCTTATGCTGTAAAAGAGAGTACAGTGTGTTTTTGGAGTTAAAATGCGGGTTATAAAGCTCTTTTTGAAAGCTTTCTGAAAATATTAACGGTCTTTTGCTGTCTTCGTTAGTGACACTGACTTGTCAAACGACCCGGTGAGTGAATCCTGGTCCAAAAGACTTTCATATGTCTACTACAAGCAGGTATCATGCTTCTGACAAGGTTATGTAAGTAATCATAGATACGTCCGAAGCACGAAACCAATTAGAATCTCAGCCTACAATTTCCTACCCAGACTGGAAACAATTATCAGCTTTTTGAGTGACACACCGGGAATCGAAACCAGAACCTTTTGCGTCGCAGGCAGTAGCAATACCACTGCGCCACTTCAGCTGTAAAAGAACTATAATTTTAACTTAGCTGTTCTAGTATGTTCATAAACGAAGTTTTCTTAAGATTCTTGAAGGTTTGATTGAAAAATTCAAAACTTTTACTTGGATGAAATTGCAGTGTAAAAATAACTCGAGTCTGCATTCATTCATTCATTTCTTATTTTCATTAAGCTACCTATATATTAAATTATTTCTAATTAGCAATAATGTGTCGCATTAAAGTGTTTTGATTCCTTATCAGAATACAATATGTTATTGGTCCGGTGGTCTTTTTTAAATCTGATGATTCTAGGCGTATATACGAACATGTTTTATAATATGGGGCCATTTGCAAATTAACGAAAAAATATCAGCTGTTTCATACAATTTGCCTGAGTAGGTAATAGGTATTTCTATGGGACAGCTGTTTTTTCGTGATATCGCAGATGGACCCTTAATGGAAAATGTTTGTATGGATGCCTTGAATCACCAGTTTGAATAAACGCTCGCTTGTCGGTAACAAACTGTAACGATTTCGAGATCGTTAATAGGTGACTCGAGATTCTACCGATAATACACTTAAAACAAATCACATCATACTAAATTACTTACACACCACGAAATCAATTACCAAATCCAGTGATATCGATAGAAATAATCTCATCTCCCCCATTATCGGAAGGGATAATAATAATACTAGGGATGCGAACAATCTATCAGTTTCAAAAAGAGGCAATTCTACTATATCGACTTAATTAATCTTGTCGATCAATTATTTATTGCAATTTGTCGATTTAAATTTGGAACCCTTCCGCCATCTTTAAGTCTACGGTCCATGTGACTAGAGGGCACCTACATCCAATGCTACACTTGCCCAAGAAATATTTTTTTTGCTTATCAGCTCTATTTGGTAATACTTTTTACTTTTGCCCTCTTCTATTTTTACTCTAAATATTATTTTTGCCTTTCGATCTCGTGAGCCATTTTTCGCTTTTGGGAACATCATGACGATTTAAAAAATAATCGATCACACCCATAGATAATACTCGGAAAGTAATAAAAGAAGTTAACAATTTCTGGACGCAACCATGAGAATACTAATGTGGGGCGAATTTCAAATAATATGGTGAGAGGTTGTTGTTTGTTTGTCGTTAGGGACACCTAGTCAACGAACAACCCTATGGCGGCAGAGTTTTTGAAGTGTAAGAAAGAACCTAGACGAAAAAGATTGTAGACTGTAACTAAGCTGTGAACATCGATCACGTAAAATCGATATTTCAGTAGGACATCTCTAGATAACACTTCCATCCGAAAGGAAATCCATTACAGAAAGTAATAAAGAAGTCTTACCCATGAGTCTCACCAGTTGCTAGAAGTTAACAAATTCTGGACGCGACCGTTCGCATACTAATGAAAGGAGGAGCGATTTCAAATAATGGCAAGAGGTTGTTGTAACAGACTAAAGCTTATTTTCGTATTGTTTTCACCCTACAATCCCTTGTTTATAAACAAATGATAGAAATAAATTGAAGATCATATTTTTAAATGAAAGTCGTAAGCAATGGTTCCTAGTCCCAAGATATTTGACAGGCAAATCTTACTACATAATAGAAGTTATGTTTGTCAATATCTATAAGAAACTCATACAATACTAACTTTAGATCCTTATCATCTCACTGTATTACTTTTACTTATTGACATTTATTTTGTTTCAGGTATGCTGTGGCACAAATAACATAAATTGGTTGTGCATCGAGGAATATGTATAGGTTAGGGTGCTTCTTATTTTTCGACTTTTAAAAAATGACTACGTCAGGCCGCCATTCGGTGCTTACACCTAAAAAACTAATCCATGATTTTTTTTAGATTTTTTAAACGAGTTTTAGGGGTCGCTACCGCATGTCAAAGTTTTGAAAATTTGTTACATTTTTTCAATTTTTCACTCAATATTATCTGTATGCAAAACGGTTTAATTCAACATTTAAACGCGTTATTTAGTGTTTTCGGACATATCCTAAAGAGGAAACATGCTTTTATTACTTTTCCTGCAACCTAGCATAGAAGCATACCCATATGTCATGTCCCCATCACTAGGGTGCTTCTTATAAGACCAAAAAAATTTTTTTTTAGATTTTGTACCGCGTCATGGTTTTATTCTGTTCGAGTATACAAAAAAACACTATGTAATTTTTTTTAATTTTTTTAAGCATCATTTAGGGGTCGCTACCGGCAAGTAAAAAAAAACAAAAAGTTAGCAAAAGAAATCGTTTGCAATATTTTCAAAAGAGCAGTATGTTACATAATATAAACAATATGCCAACAAAAATTTAAGAAAACTATTATAATAATGTACTTTTTTTACTGCCAAAAGAAGATATTGCTTCTGGTCTTCATTTGTTGTGATTTTAGCTTATTATACTCTTCAATTAATGCCACACCTCGTTCAGCAACATCCCTAACTACTTTCATTGCACGTATCATACTTTTTGATGCTATATTAACTTCGTCTTCGTTCCATAAACCAGGGTCTTCTTGCAAAAATGCCGATTAAATGCCAAGGATACTGAAAAACCTTAGGGTGTTCGAGGATACAAAATACTCGATATTTTTTTCAGCAATTATACCTATTATGATTTGTTGTCCAAGCTTATTCGTTTTGGGCTGTAGTCCGAACCTTCTTCTCTAGCTCTTCTTAAGTGCGGCAACCATTTTCTTCTTAGATAAGATTTCTTAGTGATTTTTACTCCTTGTTCTACTGTACAATCTGCCGCAGTGTAAAAATGTGATCTATGGTACTGTAACCTTTTCGGAACCCGGCTTTTTTGAGAGGCTGATACTCGTCAAACCTGCGTGCTAGGCGATTCGTAACAACCCTCGAAAACAGCTTGTAAACATGACTCAGAAGCGAGATGGGCCTATAATTTTTAAGGAGAATCTTATCACCTTTCTCAAAGAAAAGCACCACACTTCTGTTCCATGCTTCTGGCGTTACACCTTGGGACAAGACAGAGTTAAAAAGCTTCTGAAGGAATTTAAATACTGGTGTTCCACCCGCTTTCAGTAGCTCTGATGTGATTCCGTCCTTGCCCGACGACGGCTTGTTGTTTTTCAGCTGTTCAAGGGCCATCCTAATCTCATACAAGCTGATGCCCGGGATATCCTCAGCATAGTGTCGGATAAGCTTTGCTCTAGGTGTATTGAGCTATTAACAGGTTTATAGGACTGAAGTGTATAGCAGCTGTCCATAGAACCGCCCGATCTCCCTCAGTACTTCTGGCTTCGTGGACGCTACACTGCCGCCCTCGGTCTTCAGCTTTGTCAGCTGGCTCTGCCCAATAGACAGGTCCCTGGCGGAAACTTTGATGCCTTTCTTTTGCTCAATCGCTTCTTTAATATTTTTAGTATTAAAGTTTCGAATATCGCACCGCAGGGACTGGCATATCTGTTTGTTGAGCTGCCGATATGACTCCGTGTCATCAGAGGACTGCAGAGTCATAGAACGCATTTCAGCCATGAGGTGCAGAGTTCAATCGGTTAGTTTTAAAGGTCTGTTTTTACGACAGGGCTTGAAGAACTTGGAACCGACCGTGTGAACAGTTTCCACCAAACTGTTATTTAAGAACGTCCACGAAATCGCAATCTAGGTAAGCAAAGCGATTTGTGAGTTCCAGTTGGAAGCTTTCTGGGTTCTGAATATGGGTCGCAGATGGTCGGAGCGTACACTTCGCTATGCAAGACCGCTCTAGTTTGACGTTTATATTCAATGTGACTCTGGCCATTCGGTGATTGTTTCCGGTTTTTACTCGGTGGATCACGGAGACATCGTTGAAGCGACTGACACCAAACTGCCGCTAACTCGTGAGATAGGTATTGGTTTGTATACAGGGTGAAAGGTGATATAATAATAGATAAATTCTGGTGTACTTATACCGTTTTGAGAAGTCGTTCAACTATATTTTTTCTTATACCTACGAATTTTAATTTTTTCGACATTTCCTGAGCCTAAATAAAAAAAACTATACAGCGAACATCAGAATTCACGGAACTCTCCCGAAACAGCTTTGAAAAATTCTCATACACTACACTTATGTTTTGAAGTAAAGACTCATAATATTCACGTGCTTCCTTCCAAGTGGCAATAAAGGCAGACAGTAAGGCGAACCGAAAGGCAAATAAAAGAAAGCTACCATAATTATCCTGTACGAAGAACACTTGGGCGGAATAAAAGGATTTTGCACAAGCTGAAAGTTTGCTATAGCACATTTATTTGCCCTCATAGGCATCTAATGGAATATTTTCTACGTCGTCACAAAATTATTGATATTGCCAATTAATAGGTAACTCTGTGTCGTTGTTCCCAGTTCTATTGGAACACTGTAGGCTGAACTATCCGAGTATGAAGATGGTACGGTATAGGCACGATTTGTTGTCAATTTCAGTCGATGCGATGTCTATGATTGATTACTTTCACCGATCGATCGTACGAAAGATAGTACGAAAGGTAGGCTGTATCCCGTCGCCGTCGGTTTTAGTTGCTGGATATAATGATGGATTATGCTGGTAAATCATTACGTGGTTCAAAAACTGAATCCAGGGTTCATCAGGTCATTTGTGCAAGTCCGCATCTCACAAGATACCTATGTTTGAGAAAAAACAGCCTTCAGGATTTGACGTGATCGTTCTGATTCCTAGCTTCTATGTTACGCTGGTTGTAGTACAGATCTTTTTGCCCCATAGCTCAAGTATCACGTTCCGTATCTTTGCCAGAATTACCCGTAGTCACGAAGAGGCTTCGCTTCATCGGCGCTTGTAATATGAGGCCGGATCGGGCTCGAGTTATGACCCTGTATTGTCTTATAAGACCCGCTATTACGTTCCACATTTTTGTAAATTGTAGGTTCTTAAAACGGAAAGTACAGGGTTATTTTTTAATCTGATGTGGTCTGTATGCAAACATTGTAGGATGATTCTATGAGTTAAATTTTACTGCGGAAGCACATGCGAAATTGCGAAAAGAATAACAGCTGTTCGGTAGCAGAACATAATTGTATGGAACTAAAATGGATAAGCAAATAAAATTATTCCAAGGTCAAATGCAGATGAGAAGTTCACTGTTGATCAGAAAGCTTCCTTTCAACGTGTTCATAGACTGCAATGTTAGGCCGACTTCATCCTAAAACCACCAAACTAAGCAACCCTTACAAGGTACTGTGTGGTAGATCTCACATTGCGTGCTTTGATGCATGGACATCAGTCTGTGAACCTACCTTTGTTACCAAAATTTGTACTTTGTTCGTATTTTATGCCAATATCAACCTGCAAAAGTACAGTAAGACAGCAAACAAGTGGCCAATTTGAAACTCCTCCATCATAGCTGTATCGCAGGCATTGATACGAATCGCGATACAAACTAACAACGTTTCGCCTATTGTTCGTACGTGCTGCCGGTTTTATGATGCCTACTTATTGATATGAGGTTCAGTCACGAATGCGAAAATCTATGTTTTACTGGCTATTGAAATATATGGAGTTTTTGATCGCAGATTCAATTTTGACAATTTCGTTTCTGACATTCAGAACACGATGTAACTGCATTTTTTTTCATAGCGAAATTTTAAAATGTCATTCAAAAATGCTCTTGTAATGCATTATCTTCCTATTCGGTAGTTTGTGTAATGACTTTTACCTACTCTTATGTTCTTCATCAATCAGAAAGTGTCGAATCGAAACACACCTATGTTCATTCCCGAAGTAGTTACGGTTCCTGAACGTTCTTCCAACTTGAGTAGCTATATTTATTCAAAGTGCCAAAAAAGGTACTTTCCTGCATTTTCAAGTCCGTGGAACAGTGTTCACAATTCATAGAAACAGTTTAAGTACAGATTTTAGCCGTCGTATTTCAAGACAAGCAGCAGTCATGGCTCTACCAGCGGCGGAACTGGCTGCGTTCCAGAATGTACCAGAATATACCAGAATGTTCTAGAACGTTCTGAATCGCACTGGCCACTTGTAACGTTGTAACAACTATAGCGTGTGCTAGGTGATATCCAATACGTTTGGTAGGAATATTTTTAGTATGCAAATAGCTACTATCATCAGCACATCAACTTCCAATTTACGGGGTCAATCCATACCATTTTTCAGTGCAGTTCTTTATAGTGTAGGTATATTGATCCATTAAGTGGGTAGGTTGATGTGCTGCTGATAAGTATGTGGCGTCGTGCAAGCGCTTTACATTCTTCCATATGGTCCTGAAACGCGATATCGAAGTGTTTCCGCCGATAGTTATATTTAAAACTTCCTAATATTATGACCGGATGGACTGCCCTAGTCACAACACCTGTTAAGGCTACCTTTTTCTCTCCTTCGTTGTCACTCGGCCAAATGGCCTCATCAGATTAGACATACCTAAATAACATAAATGATCCAAAGTTATAGTCATATTGGTTTAGTTGCGGAAATGTGGGGTTTTTGAAAAGATATGACATATAAGTTGTCGTATTTCAAACACATCAAAATTGCCGTGTGCAGTGCAACTGATGATGACATCTTTCACGTCAAAGTAAATGTCTTCACAAGTCTTTTTATCATCTTTTATGAATATTATGATGTATGTATAATATAATATAGGTATCCTAGATACAGTTTCACTTTCACCTGATATTTTATATGTGTAAAAGTGTATAGGTACTTAATAAGGTAGGTAGATAAGTCATCATCATTGGCATCAGCATCTATCTAGATGTGTGTTGCAGAGCTCGTAGGTTAAGATGATTTAAGTAGGTACCTGATATAAGTATCTACCGCGGCACAACTCGTGTCTGGCGAATATAGAAGCACTTTCATAATACCACCTCAAAACATAATATTGTTCTAAATTAAACAAAACTACCTCCAACTTTATGAACACAGCACACCACAAAAATACATAAAAATAAATCTCACTTATATCAAGCAAAATTTTAGTGAAACACGCCTGGAGTTGTTGTATACCACAGACTAAACCACCAAGGCTGACTTTACCTCGAGATAATCTCTCTCTACTATATTTAGTGCTAAATGCCAAGTTAGTCTTTTACCTTTTCAGCTTCCTTAGTCTTAAATATCAATTCGTAAAACCCTTCAAGCCTACATTATTATTCGTAAAGCTAAGGAATAGATAATTATCCAGGAAATGGGCAGCAGCGTTACCAGTGAATTAATATCTTATACTGCCGCTCGGCAATCCGCCTGCCAAGCGTGGTGAGTATGGAAATGCCCCCCGATAAGGCCCATGTCCAGCAGTGGACTTTTGTGGCTGTTAAGGTAATGTTAAGGTATTGTATACCTACCTTCAGACCGAACAAAGTAAAAATGTTTCATGACGTTCATAAGTGTTTGTTTAATTATTTGAATTGATGAGACTTCGTATTTTTCTAGTTATCTTGTCTTCGTGGTTCTATTGTCTGTGTTTTATACAAAGTGCACAGCTAACTATGGTATGCCGTGTTTTGTGAAATTCTGCCGTACAACGATTCTTACTTTAAAGGACTTGCTTCAAAAAGTTGTTCACGACCGTGGCAGAAACTATCTTCAACATTATTCGTGCATTCGGCCTCATGTTGCAATGCACGTGGTGCATAGGTTCCTATAGTTCAAGAGCAGGATTTTTAATATTGGGGTATTACAAATCGCGTGGATATTTTTGATGTCATATTCCAGTGATTTAAAACTTGATTTAGGTACCTAATTTCTTTCAAGAACTAAATAATATTTCTATGTTTAGTAATTTTCGGCAGAGTTATTGATTTTTGAAATTAATTCTTGTTTTTATGTCTTGTATTGTAATTTAATTACCGTTTCATTGCAGACGATTGAATTAAACCGACACTTTTTGATCAATTTGATAAAAATGAATATGAAACAAGGCTTGGAAATGAATTTAAGAATTTTCTTCCTTCTGCACATCTGTCACGTGCATACCAGGCATCAACCATATACATAACATACGCAACACACGCGACAACCCAGCTCCTAGTTACATAGTTATTGTACAGCCCTACGTGTTCAGAAAGACAAATTTGAACCTGAAATAAAGTTGCGCTACACAGCTGGAAAACTTTCCTACCAACCCGTTGTACTACTGCAATCCTTACTGTCGTCACGTTTCTAGTATTTTTAACCTGTGACATGAATAGCCTGGTAAAATACACAAGCGCTGTACCTACTGTTATTCTGAGTTGTATGATGGAATTTGAGCGAGCTTTTTTCGCTTTTTTGCCGAAACAAAACATGGATACTGGATAAAAAATATACGTTTAATGAAATGTAGTTCAGTTTTACACGGATCCGTAAAATGAAGCGAAATAAACTTACTTTATATTTAGAGACTGAAACTGGATGAAGGATACAGATGAATACAATATTGTTTGTATGTAAGATACCTAGGTAAAGGGAGTAATGTCACTTATCTAAAACGGTCTGATCCAAAGTTCCTTCTATTCTAGTTTTATTCGGTCTAAACAAATATTTATCTATTTCTTACTTTGAGACATATGATTGTTCTTAATTTGATTAGGATGTTACGGGCTGGCCTTTTGATTTTTTAAGCACATCTTGTAATTGGTCCGAGTTGTTTGTTATCAGCTGTTGTCTATTTATAAGTGCCGGTTTAGAAAAACATCACCTCATACCATTCCCCAGGGTGTCGTAATAAGCGACTAATGGATTTGAGAGTTGATGTGTATTGCATTTTGGCAGGCTGACATCTTCATCATCTGAGAGACTCTCAATCTTTTGTCAGACGCGGTGTAAATGGCTAACCCGCAAGGGATATAGGTATGATATATGTGTGTATGCTTTGTTTTCTCTTTCTTAAAGAACCCAAACGTGTGAGCATCTCCTATCTTGAAACACATTACTACAACACTTCGGAAGCCCGCTCAATCAACACTACGCATTAACTGGGGGCCTGGAGGGCCCTCCCGATAATTTAACAAATGACAACGAGCGACCCCTTTGTATTAGTCGCACCCTAATGGGGTAAATTAGACCCTGTGATTGGGATTGAGTGATTGAGAGTCAAGCTTTAAGCTCTGTGTACATGTCATGATAAAAAATTTACAGTATTTTTATGTAAAAACCTTAATTTCGTAGCCTGAAACGGTTTGAATTTGACCTCAGTATACGAAGATGCTTGATTCAATTCTCGACGATATTCGAAAAGTTCATATTCGTCATTTTATCGCTTTTTAAATTTTGCATTTTCCGTGATTCTAAAAGCACGAAAACCACTGGTTCAGATTACTGTTATAATTATTTAGACCATCTTCCTTTGGTACACAAACTATGTACGTCGGAGAGCATTAGAATTGAGCTCCAGATATTTGTTAGTTTCTACCTAAGTTGCTACATGCTGTACATCATAATTAATAGAACATCACTATAAATGTGCCAAAACCTGTCGACCTTAGACTATCGATGAACCTATAAAAGCAAAACAACTTGTGTAGGTACTACATGACAATGACAAATGTAACCAACTCGCTTACAATCAATTGAGCTTGAACACACGCACGTTTCTTCAGCAGCTTGTTTTATTTTTCGTGTGCATACGCCCTAACGCATTCCTTGTCAAACGTGTGAGGGTAGATGGGGCTGAAATAGTATTGCAGGATTGTACGATAGGGGCTGTATTGTTCACGATTGATGGGGAAAAATGCGATCTCGTGAAATTGCAAGGTAGGTTGTAGTGACCGTTAGTGAAAATGAGAAGGAAATTGAATTAAGGTGGAAAAGAAATACCTACTCAATTACTAGTCATAATTTTTTTCTATTTACTCATTTAAAATTAGAGAAAAGAAAGAACTTTATCCTGTCCGATTATTTTCTCGTGAGATATTAGTTTTCGTGATATTTTATCTTTCATGCGTTAAAAAACCGAAAAATTAAACGCGTGAAATAAAATTCTATCGTTTTTAAGTTAAATCTGAAATGAAAAGTTTTGTGCTCTTTCCCAAAGAAATAAAATATTTTGTATCCATGTTTTTAAAGGATATAATATTTAAGCAGGACTTTTGGTCGCCAATGAGACGTCCTTTTAACAAAATTTGACCCAAATTAAGTTGTTCTAGTGTTAGTCGAGGGACTCCTGGCGTTTATTACTGAATTAATTTGCATCTTTCTCAAATTCACCGACGTTGCGTGTTTGAAATGTTACCCTATAGTAGTGTTAGGGCAATGTTACAGCGAAGTTTAGTATACTATAGTCGGTGACTACCTGCAGTTGGAGTCATAAAATGTGGAGTATTATATAGGGTGTTCTGCAGAACGTTGAACATACGGAAAAGGGTGTTAATACTCGTGATTCTGAACAACTTTTACTATAGCGCTACCTGCGAATTCGCAAAAAAATATTTGAATTTTCCATAGAAAAATTCATACCTAGTCGGCAAAGATGTATGGAACACCTAAAATTTTTTATGCTAATTCGCATGTGGCCTCATAGTAAAAGTTGCTCAGAATCATGATTAGAAACACTCTTTTTCGTATGTCCAACGTTCTGCCTTACACCCTGTATACTACCCTGCCCTAACCTGGCTATACCCAGCCACAGTTTTAACAGATTAGATGTGTTTTGAAATTAATTCGTTATAAAAGCCAGAGTAACATTCTTACACCACATTTTATGACCCCGATTGCACGGAGTCGCTGACTGTAGTATAGTAAGTATCCAAGAAAAAACTATGCAGATTCTACTCATTGACTTATGTTTGCTTTTTTGTATGCTTGCTTTACATAATCAAAAAACAAATAGACCGACCGTGATACTTGCCAATATATTTCAACACATCAGTTCAGTATTTTTTTATGTAGCCCAAGAATGTTTCTTTGGAATAAATTGCTATTCGCAAATGACGACTCGTTTGCAAACTAGTCTATTCTAGTTTTATTTACACAATAGTGTAAACAAGTTATTAATTTAAACTTACGCGAGTGAATATCTATGGTATAAATAAGGGAGTAACCGTTTGAACACTGTCTATAGATAACCTAAAGCATCGGTCTTGCCAGCCCAATTTCTATGTGCAAACCTTTACCCAAACGATTAAGTTTTAAGCCTAACTAAGAATTAACTTGGTCTACGTGGTCACAGCAATTATTTATTACTGCCCAATCGTGATACGAAGCAATGTAATGTAACATTATTTTGTTAATTTCCTGTGTTCAGTGAAATATTTCAAACTGCTACGGTGCTTTTAGTCAAGGTTGTGATTGTATTATGTTGTTTTATTAATTGTTTTTATATAATAGTACGAAAAAAGTGTTGTGACCTCATGGTTTAATATGACCTCTATTGGAGGTGACTTTACACATGACTTCTACGTTTCATAAATATTTTAAATTAGTCTTCAAGTTTATTCGTTTTTGATATAATCGAGGAAAACCTAAATACACGCCGCTCCCGCGCTACTAAATCTGTGCTTTCAATAATTTTCAATCATATTCCAAGTATTTTAAAACAAAAATACTGCTTCATAGACACGTGTTAATATGCAACACATTTTAAAACTCGCTTTAGTAACTAAATTCTCCATTATAGGTAGGTACACCAACAATCGCTTTCTTATAATGATTACTAGCTGGTGCCCGCGACTTCGTACGCAAGGTGTTTGAGGCTTTGTGTTAGCTATATTATATCTACATGTTTTTACACTGTTAATCAGTGATTTTGAAATCAGCCACAAGTTAAATGTGCGGCTAGGGCTGAGTCAAATTTCTTCGGGTGCGCGAACTAAGAATAGGTCTTCTTCTTCTTCCTTAGGGTGGGATGCCTGCCCTGCTTGGCAGGACGCTCGCACACGGGTAATCAGCTCCACTCATTGGCATTTGCTGTGCCTACAAATGGCATTAAATGTGAAACGATATATCACCTAATCTAGGATATTATTGTACCATTTGAAGGCAAATAATTAAGTATATGAGTATCCCCAGGACTAAAAGATCTTAGACACAATCTTGGAAGCCCGAGACTCAGTGCGGCGCTTGCGATGACCTGGTAATCTTGTTGGTTGATCATGTTCTTTGCTAACTTGTATTTACCAGGATGGTGATTGTGCGACTTTTATCCGCCGGGACTTACATCGCATTTTGGGTTAGAGGGCAGGGAAATTTAGCCTGATTTTTTCGAACGTTTTACATCCATGCTTCTTGTAGCACTCAAAGGAACGAATCAAGCTCATCACCGTAGCAAATTTTGTTAAGCTTGCTATAATTTA
Source organism: Phthorimaea operculella (assembly GCA_024500475.1). Classification (NCBI taxonomy): domain Eukaryota; kingdom Metazoa; phylum Arthropoda; class Insecta; order Lepidoptera; family Gelechiidae; genus Phthorimaea; species Phthorimaea operculella. The sequence goes on from JANFCV010000109.1 coordinate 1,273,842, forward strand.
ATGGTTTACTTGTAACCGATTATTTCTATAAAATCCTAGCATCGTAGACTGACAACCTTTCAGACACTTAGGTACACGTTCCTAAATTATTATCTCTCCGACCGATTTTGGCCATGTCGACCACTTCTACTACTAATCAAGTCGACACTGATTCGCCTGTTGGTGGTTTTGTATCCTACATCGTAGTCCATTAGGTCAGTTGCACGGGATATTATTAAGGTGCACAGACGTTTGCGCAAACGCAAGTGCAGGCACTTAGTCGTCCCCTCCTTGATTCAGTGGAACGGAGAACCGCTGCGACTGACGAAGAGGTCGGATGCAGTGTCTGGCCGACAGTAACTGCAAGCGCCCTCTACCTTCGCCCTAGCTAGGTTGTCCAATTTGCCTTGCTGACTGAGTCGCCGAGTCCACCAAGCCCATTCGCACTATCTGCATTTGGTTACCTTTTCGCCGAAACAAATTTTGCAGGAGCGAGCTGCTTTTGTTGGATCTAGGAGAGAAGGGAAAGTAGGAACAGGAGTGGAAAGGAATGTGTTGAGCTTGGGACAGGAACACAGGTAGTAAGCTGTAAGATTCTACTGGAAGGTACTTAAACATAGATCGAAGGTCGGGAAACCGGAGTCGCGTACTCGCATACCACATCTAAACTTTCGATCCAGAAGCTGAGATATAATGGGGTACCCCTGGCTGAAACAGACATATTACGCTGGTGTATAGTTTTTTTGTTTTTCTAGTTATTATAAGCAGAACATCTGAATTTTGAAATTGATGTTATATTTCAGTTTGCACCAAATCTATAGCCAAATTGCCCTAAAAACAGCTGCTTTCAAATTAACTTTCAGTATTAGAAGAAGAAAAACGACTATGCAGACATACACACTCAAAGGTTATTTTTCTTTATGTGTCATTATCAGTTTATATCGCCTTATCGATGACCCGCTGCAATGTAAACAGCCGCTTGTTTTGGAGACATTTAGACGTAATGTACTTATAATATAATACGGCGGTTAAAACAAACTTGCTGCAATATAAAGTTAAGATATTAGAACTACCTAAACAAATAACAAAATCTCAGTCAACAATGTGATAATTTACCTATACAACACGGTACGTTCATACACGTATCACGGTATTTGTCCCTTTTGCATGGTAGGAAAAAGGCTAAAACCAACATTTCTCTTGTAATTGACAACACGTAAATTATTAAATGAAATACATAATTTGTATGTAGTTAGTTATGCTCGTTTTTGGGCATCAGCAACTATTTATTCTGGTATCGAAAACACTGGCTCATCTGTAGCTCTTGCTTTTATTTTCATCTTTCACTCTCTTGTTACTACCATAACATTAATATAACAGCCACAATAAAGTCCACTAACTGAACATGGGTCTCCCTCTAGTAGGAGAAATGTGCCATATTCACCACTCATGGCAGGCGGGTTGGTGAGCGCAATGTAAGATGTTGCAATGCTATTGCGAAAATTATCCAGGGATTGAACCCCTGGATGAATTTATCCGCCTCTTACGACACCCACGGGAAAGATATAGGGTGTTGACATTCTAAGCCGGCATCACACGGCAACGTGACATAACCATCAACAATACCCACATAGACACTACACCTAACTTTTTAATCTACCAAGCATTCGTATCCACGATGGTTTTCTTTCATACAAATTTTCCCAAATATGTACTACAAATTAATCATTAGAAAGAAATATCTCGAGACAGAAACATTTAATCGATTTTGTTTCTAAGAAACCTCACTTATTTTTGAAAGACCTATTCAACGATACCCCACTCAATAAGATAGACTGTAAAAAGCTTTGCTGCGTTTTCCCGTGGGAATGAGACATTTTCCCTAAGTAAAATGTGTCCTAAATGTTGACCCGGGTAATAAGCTATCACGGTACAAAATTTGGTAACAATCTGCTCAGTACTTTTTGCGTTAAAGAATAACAACCAAACAGACAGACAGACAGACAGACAAACAGACAAAATTTTTTTTAGCTATTGTTTTGAGATCGCTATCTGCAACATAATCCAAAACAAAAAGCCTTTTTTGGATTTATTTCATGTACAGACTTTTTACTTGTTACTGTTTTATTATATGTATAGATACACTGTCAACAGGTAGGATAGGTAATTAATCAATACTATCATTATTAACTATCATCACTCTACCTGCTCGATAGTATCAGCTGGTGTAATGATGACGTCAGTTGCCAATGACGTCATAATCCGCAGCGGTAGAAATACGGATTACTTTTGGTACAGTGACGAAACTAGAAAAGATGGAAAAAATGGTCGAGGTAGACCCAAATTAAGCTCAAAATGAAAACGAAAAGGTTATTCAGTTTCGTATCAAGATGTGAAGAGACAAAACCGTTCATTAAAATCTAAACTTAAAACCTATCTAATCAAAAATAAAACCTAACTAATCAAAGAGTCCACCCTGAAGCGTACCTGGTTCGTAGGTGCCCATCACGCCCGCGGCGTTACCGCGTTGGATGGCGAGCGAGATGTGCTGTACCAGGTACGCTCTGGAGCGGGAATCACATCCACGCTCCCGCAAGCGTCGGCCTAGCTCCCGGATGAAGTTTTTAGCCTCCTTGCCCCATGGTCCCCCGGTTTTGACCGCAAAAGGGACAAAAAGGTACTGCCGTTTGAGCTCTGCGTATTTTAGGTGTTTTTGTCCAGCTGCGGTTTCAGCGGCGGATTCTGCCTCACGCATTGTCTTCGCCAAGTGTGATGCCGCAAAAGTACTTACGCAAGTGGCGTCCCAGAGCAGGCTTTGCCCCTCATCCCAAAGGACGAGAGTTAGGCCGTCAGGGCGTTTCCCGTCTGTCCGGCAGAGGCCTGCAGGCTCTAGGGCGCAGGGTACGTTTGCGGACACCAGAACTCGACGAATCATCTTGTTCAATGCGTGGTCTCTCGGAAATCTACTGGCACATTTCACGCAGCTGAGAACGTAGTGGCCTGCAGAGTCAACTGAAGCACCACAAGGGCAGCTGTGTGCTTCGCAGACTCTGCAGCCTAGACGCAGAGCAGCAGCATCCCGTAGCGAGTCATTGTCAAGGAGCGTACCGAGCTGGGGAGATGGAAGAGCCTGGAGCCAGGCTCCAGACTCGGGGCAGGAGGCGGCCTTTAATCGTGCTACGTCAACACCTGATGCTGCTTCCATCAGACCGGCAAAGGCAGCTTTACAAACCGGCTCGTCGCAAAGGCACTGCACGGTTGGATTGTCAGGGTAAGCGGTGTTGGGGCATTTAATAAGACAGTAAATGTTTTGACCGAATTAACCATAGCATTCTTTTAAAGAAACTTAATCTTGCTGGCATTCACGGTAATCTGTATAGATGGTTTTGTTCCTACGTCGATAACCGTAGTCAAGCTGTGGTGCTCTGTGGATACACATCTGCCTGGATGAAAATTCCCTCCGGTGTACCTCAAGGTTCCTTGCTTGGTCCGTTGCTGTTTTCGATTTTTATAAATGACGTGAATTGCTGCTTTCGTGAATCGAAAATTCTATTATTTGCAGATGACATGAAGATATTGAAACCTATTCGTAATTTAACTGATATTGAAGATCTGCAATCAGATCTGGCGAGGTTTGAAATTTACTGCAATGCAAATAAATTAGACCTAAACGTATCTAAGTGCTATTATGTCTCATTTTCCCGTAAAGCGTCTACAATTGGAGAAGGATACACAATAAAAAATTTAAATATTGCCAAAGTTAGCGAAATTAAGGACCTAGGTGTCTTGCACGACGATAAATTGCTTTTTGATAAACACATAGATTATATTGTAAAAAGAGCTAATAAATCTTTAGGCTTCGTCATTAGAACTTCAGCCGTCTTTAATAATATTAAATCAATTAAGATATTATATTGTGCATTTGTGCGCAGTTTATTAGAATATGCGTCTCAAGTATGGAATCCGCAATATGCTATCTACATTAACCGTATTGAAGGCATACAAAAAAGATTCTTGCGGTACTTAGATTTTAAGGCACGTCAACGATCCGCGGGTTACATTCATAGATGCAAAAGGTATCATTTTCTACCTTTACAACTACGACGTCGGGTTAGCGATTTAAGCTACTTAATGAAAATTGCAAAAGGAACTATCGATAGTCCTGAATTACTTTCAAAAGTTTCACTTAGGTTTAGCCGTCGTCGACTGAGACGTATGGTTAAGCTAAATGTGCCAAACGTTCGAACAAATTATCGTGCCAATTCATTTTTGCTTCGTGCCCCAGCAGCTTTTAATGAGCTGTCTCCAGACATTGACCTGTTCTGTACCAGCTCCACTACTCTTAAACGTATACTTGCAACCGAATTTTTCAGCAACTAGTGTCATTTATCATTAATTAGTTTACCTTTCTTTTTTGTTTTGTATCTTTTCTTGCTTGTTTGGATCACTGTTTTTTTTTTTTTAGTAAGATATCTACACTTGCTATCTCCAGTTAGTTAATTCCCATAGGTGGAAACTTATTATTAGCTATAGTTTTTATTTAATTGTTTAGTTATAAGTTAATTTATGCTGTTAGTTTCCCGAACAGTTAATAAATAAATAAATAAAAAAAATAAAATTTCTGTGTCCAAACCGTCCAATACTTAATACAAACTGGCATTTAAAAAAGTTGTGCAATCGTGTTAAAATTACCCATCATTTTCGTTGTGGCATTGCGCGCGTGTCGCAAAATTTCGGAAACGGTTTTAAGCATCGCGCTGTCACACTGGTGGACATAACGCCTAATCTGAACTGTAATTCTGCACTACATTCAGCAGGTTTCGATACTGTTCTGAAAATAATCGGCAAAACTATTGTGGCATCGGGTAGCCGCGCGCCCGTGACAAACGCTCCCGAGTCACGCTTGCAATTGAGAACGGTTCCGAACTTAATCGCCCGCCCGACTAGATTTACGACTATTAATTGATTATTGTTGCTATTAGAAGGTTTTGTTTTAGTTGGTAATGGGTTGGGCCGGCTTGATTTACATTTTGACGGCATGGGACTTGGTAGCAAGTTTAATAAGATTTGGTAAAGTGTTTTATTGATTGATCGTTATCAGCATTTCTCGACAAAATCACACGCGCTTTTTTGTAAGGACTACGAAATTAGCTACGGCGTAGCAAATGCTATAAAACTGAAGTGTGGAATCTAAAATTGGAAATTTTTATGAGAAAAGCTAAAATTATTATTTGTCTGCTTTATTTTGAGAGTTTTTTTCAGTTACACGTAAATACTTAGTGCTTTTTGGAATATTTTCACTACATTTTGCTTGTCTGTAGTAAATCTTGCTAGTCTACATGTTTTACGAAAAATCTGTACCACAAAAGTCATACCCTACTCGTATATCATATCAGTAAAAGTTGAGTGAATAAAAAGTGAGTTCACTATGATAGTTGGTCGCACGGGACGCGTCGCTGTGCGCCTCGCGACTGAAACTGTAAACTGGATGAAACAAATCTCACGGAACAAGGAGTTTGTGTTGCATTTTTGAGCGTTTGTCCATTTCTGATAACTGGCATTTAGTACCTACTGCCGTAGATAGGTTAATACTTTTAGTTTGCTAAGACACATGTGAAGTAAGATAAGAAAAGCTAATTTCTTTATTAATATACTTAACTACAAATAGGTAAACTTATATAAAATAGTTATGAGGGCAGCCCATTTTCTAAATTATGAATGATAATTTTTGTATCTTAGGTAAATGCCTTTAGACATAACCATGTGCAAAAAACACTTGCATAATTTTGCCAATTGCTTATCAGCTGTGAAAGCCTAATTAATATACAATGTCGCTAGTACTGATATAAAAAATTGAAGATTATAACCCTGTCTGCGATCATTTCGGTACATTTAGTAAGTTCTTCAACAATACACAAAAAAACGCATAAAGCTAAGTCACAGAATTCATACCCCAGTAATATCAGTTAAGTTAAGTGAATAAAAAGTAAGTTCACTATAATAGTTGGTCGCATGAGATGCATCTGAAACTGTAAACTGGATGAAACAAATCTCACGGAACACGGAGTTTGTTTTGGATTTTTGAGTGTCTGTCCATTTTATGTTGGCCGTATAGTCCCGGCTATGATTAATCATAACAGCCACAACAGTCCACTGCTGGACATGGGCCTCCCCCTATCGGGGGGTATTGCCATACTCACCACGCTTAGCAGGCGGATTGGCTAGCCCAGTGCATAATGTTGCATTGACAGGGAACTTTGCTGCCCATTTCCGGGATAAGTATACCTTAGTCGCTTTTTACGACACCCACGGGTAGAATTGGGGTGACGCTACTTCCCAATTCTACCGATGACTGCCACACGAAGCAATTAACGTGTGAATCCATACAAAAAATGGGCAGCAGTGTTCCTTGTGATTGCACTGGTATAGTAAGTATTGTATGTACCTCTGAAAATGGGGATATCCATGTCCAGCAGTGAACTGTTGTAACTGTTGATGATGATGTTGTTAATCATGATTCACCTACGAGAATTTCATATGTGGTATGACAGAATATACACAAACCTTATACAGGGCGTAACAGAATGGGTATATCAAGCCGAAAGGAGGTCAAGGTACTCATGAAACTGAACAATTTTCCCTACGGTACATGGGTCGAAATATGAAAAAGAAATTTGGACCTCCCATACAAAATTTCCAATCAGCTGATTGATTTACTATGGGAGGTCCAATTTTTTTTTCATATACCTTTTTCGGCTTGTTATACCCTTTCTGTTACTCCTTGTACCTATATCATTCGTATCGTACCAGTAAAAGTTCACTATGATAGCTGAAACGAATCTCACGGAATACGAGTTTCGTGTAGGGTTTTTTAAGCTTCTACCCATTTGTACTCGTAATACGCAGCTCTAATGTGCACGCGGTCTGAAATATAATCTTTAAAAAAAGTGACTAATTCGCAGCGTGGTATGAAGACTATCGATACTCGATTTCACTTGCATTCTTTGATACAGACGTATTAGGTATGTCAGTTGTTTTGTTACATACCAACCGTGGCATTCTATTTATCTTGTAGGTTTCTCTGAGAGCTAATTCTGTAGTAAAATTTCTTTTAGACCACTTTTAATATATCTCAATTTGTAAATTTACGCAAAAACATTTATAATAATATCGAGTTGGTTGCATATTTGCACAAAAATAAAGCCAAACCAAAGCTAAAACTAACATTCAAAACGGACGTAGCTAAAATAAGTTCAGTAGCAATATTTTCTTATTTGTCAACCGTGCATCCGCTACCAATTTAATTCCACGCTCCTGACCGAGGCACGTACACTGTTTATTTTCATTCAAAAACATAGGTGGGGATCATACGTAATGATTATTGCTGCGTCATTTTAAAGCTGCGGAACGCATGCGTTAGGGCAATGTAAAGTTCCACCTCATTATCATAAAAATACGATTAGAGAGATGCATCCGCTTGCGCTGAGTATCGCACAACCACAAAATAGAGAGTATACAGAAGGTTTACTCGACCCTATTCAGGATTTTTGCGACTGTCAATTGTTACATAGCCAGGGTTGCTACTGTCAAAAACCTCAAAGTAGAAGAATGACAAAACAGCAAAATCTGATACAAGAACGTCATATTATGATTCTAAATCAATTTTAATCCAAGAAGTATGACGTTCGTGGCAACCATCTTCTTAGTTACCTTGACTTTTTTTCAGTTAAAGCCAGGAAGCGTCAAAATCGACGCTAGTACTGAGTGAGCCATCTGTAATAGTGCTTCGCGCGCCGTTTCCCTAATTTGTGCCACAACGCTGACGGATGCGTCGGTCATACCATTTGACATAAACCGTATTTGTATGGGAATAATTTGAAAAATTGTATTGTTTTAACGCATGTCTTGCGCAGCGCTAAAATAGCGCAGCAACGGACGTTACATGTGATTTCCGCCATAGTGGAAATGAAAAACAGAATATACACAAAACTCCAGTTATTGAAGTCTAATATCCGCTTGGATGAAAGTTTAGTTTCGAGTGCTTGTTGCAGGTTATGTTGGTTGTCACGCGTACCGCATCATTTTGCGGTACTTTTCCGAGTAGGTCTTATAAACGAAATGAGTTAATGAAATCCCTTAAAACGATGCATAGTTTTTCATACTTATATATCACCCCTATTAGTCCTAGCGGTAGTTCAAAACATGCTGCACCTGAGAGAAGAGTTCTGAAATTTGGCACACTTAATCTTTAGGGTAAATGAATCGATTTGACCCGTAGTACACAATTTTAAAAAAATCCTATGAGGAGTAACGACGTCATCTTTTTTTTGTATGGGGAAAAAAAATTTTTGTTCCAAAACCTATCGTGTGTGGTATCAAATGAAAGGCCTTGCTAAGCCGGTTCTAAAAATATATGACATTATTATATTTAAGTCACTTGTATAAAATTAAATAGGAAATAATTCTCGAAACATGCCACGTTTGGGCTTCTCCAGGTATGATACGGTTGAATCATTACTTATGAAATATACGTAATATAATGTGTAATATCCTCATCTCTAACCTCAAGAAAGGTACTACGGATTTTTTGTCTTAAAGTATTTTTTTTTGAATTTTAAAGTTACAGAAATTTATGAAAACACACTTAGTTGAAATTTGGCATCGAAAGTTCAATTTTGGTTACCGAGAATGATAAAAATAAAGCCAGATGAGATTTTAATTATATGTACATCATATTCGTTTTGCAAAAATAACATGTTATGTGCTTCGGAGGGCACGGTTAACCCTCGGCCCCATCGCAGTCGCTCTCTATGAATAATAAGACGGCGGCGGCCCGTCAGGGTCGTCAGTTAGGGGCTGAATAGTAACCATGGTTCATCGGGTCGTTCGTAGACTCGGTGTCCCACTTTTCAGAACAAGATTTATTAATAATAGGATGATAAATACAAATGCGAGAGAAGTTTTCGATTGATGGTTAAAGTGATCATTTCTCTATACACACCGGCAAAATTAACGGAATCTATACATAATAATAAAGTTGTAGAGGGTCGAAAGCCTGTACATAAAAGATATTGGAAAATAAATTGTCAGCGAATTCTTGAAATTGATAACAAAACACGTTTCAAAAGTTTTTACATATTTTTTCCGTTAAGATGTTTGTATGTGACAGCATCCTGAAAAACTACTGAACGGATTTTGATAAAATTTGGTACAAAGATTGCTATCGCATTAAAGAAGGTAAAGGCTACTTTTTTTCTCCACTTGAGGGACTGGAGTACCTGATGTGTACCACTAGAAGCACAACCACGAGCCCAGCTAAACAATGGGAAATACATTTATAGCACCAAAGCAAGAATTGTTTAGCATCATGGAATGCTCCTGCTGGCAAACATAGATCGAAGGTTTGGAGAACCTTATGTGGACCACCAGGTGCACCTCCAAGAGCCCAGCTAAACTACAGGAGACACATTATATAGGGTTACATTTAATTAAGTACAAATCTCTCGAGAATACAAAAATGCTGAAAAAGTGTGTCACTTAGTATGGGAGGTCCAAATTTTTTTTTCATATTTCGTAGAAAAGTTTCTAACAAAAGTTGTTCAGTTTTGTGAGTAGATCACACCCTCGAGAGATTTGTACTTAATTAAATGTAACCGTATAGCCCCAAAGCAAAAATTGTTTAGCGCGATGGGACGTGTCTGCTGGAAAATATAAATCGAAGGTTTGGAGAACTACAGGAGATACATATACGTCCCCGAAGAAAAAATAATTCAGCTTGATAGGGCCCCCCTGCTAGCAATTAGAAATCAAAGGTTTTGAAAACCTGATGTACACCATCAGGAGTACCAAAAATAACCCAGCTTAAATAGGTACATGAGATATACATATGGCCTCAAGGAAAAGAATATTTAGCATGGTGGGACATTTCTGCTGGCAAATAGCTAATGAAGGTGATGGATACCCTGGGAATAAATGTAAGGATACTGGTGTGGGAATAATGTGTGTATAGACAAATGAAAATTATAAAGATGAACCAAAACTCCTCTCGCATCTGTATTTATCATCTTATAATTAATAAATCTTGTTCTGTCAAGTGGGACACTGAGTCTACGAACGACCCGATGAACCATGGTTACTATTCGGTTCCTATCTATAGACCCTGACCGACCGCCGCCGTCTAATTATTCATAGAGAGCGACTGCGATGGGGCCGAGGGTTAACCGTGCCCTCCGAAGCACATACATGTTATTTTTGCAAAACGAATATGATGTACATATAATTAAAATCTCATCTGGCTTTATTTTTATCATTCTCGGTAACCAAAATTGAACTTTCGATGCCAAATTTCAACTAAGTGTGTTTTCATAAATTTCTGTAACTTTAAAATTAAAAAAAAATTACTTTAAGACAAAAAATCCGTAGTACCTTTCTTGAGGTTAGAGATGAGGATATTACACATTATATTACGTATATTTCATAAGTAATGATTCAACCGTATCATACCTGGAGAAGCCCAAACGTGGCATGTTTCGAGAATTATTTCCTATTTAATTTTATACAAGTGACTTTAATATAATAATGTCATATATTTTTAGAACCGGCTTAGCAAGGTTTTTCATTTGATACCACACACAATAGGTTTTGGAACAAAAAATTTTTTTTCCCATACAAAAAAAAGATGACGTCATTACTCCTCATAGGATTTTTTTAAAATTGTGTACTACGGGTCAAATCGATTCATTTACCCTAAAGATTAAGTGTGCCAAATTTCAGATCTCTTCTCTCAGGTGCAGCATGTTCCATACATTCAGCCAGAGTGCCGCTAAGGCTATATATCCTTTGCGGGGTACGCAGGTCATTTACACCACTTCTGACAAAATCTTGAGAGTCATTCAGAAGACTGTGCATCACCATTATTATTTTTTTGCTGTCTATGAAAAACCACAATGTATTGGGGCATATGTGAGTACCACCTTAGTTTCGAATGCTGTTGCAGGTTATGAGGCCACCTTTTGGAAAGTTTGAAACTCGCGCCAGGGGTTCTATGTTTCAACAGTTTGGGTAAAATGTAAAAGACATTTCCACGTATCATTAAGGTCAACTACTACAGCTTTCAATGCACGAATTATTAAAATAAATAGGTATAACAAAATCTGATATACCTTATTATCATCTTCCAGCCTTTATCCCAAATGACTTGGGGTCGGCGCAATATGATTGTCACAGAAGCATACGGATTTTACAATGTTTTATGACCAGCCGCCTGCCTGACGTCAACACTCTTTGGGAACAAAATCTCATACCAGCCGCCTGCCTGACGTCAACACTCTTTGGGAACAAAATCTCATATCGGTACCTACATACAAATATACCTCATTGTGCAAAGATTTCAGATAAAGTGCATTTAATCTTTATTTCACATCAGCCTATAGCAATCCACTGCTGAACATAAGCTTCTTCCAGCGCCAGTAGTACGCCATAAGAGATGATCACGCGTTTTCGCCGTCCAGCCGCTACCAACCACTATTTTAAGCCTGATAAATTATTTTCGTGACTTTTTGTTATGCTTTTTTCTTGAACAAATCTTATTACTTGTTAGATCTCTATTAGAAACACACTTAGTATTATATTAGAGAAGCTTTAGATCTAGAATATCTTTTGCCAAACATCTCGGCAAGTTTATCAGCGGCGTCCACGTCCAACTCTGGCCACTGCGGAAACTTCTAGAACGCTTAGAACTTCTGCGTTCACGTCTATTTGGGACAGTCGCCTTGCGTACAACTTGGCTATACTTGCATAATCTAATTTTGATTACGCGGGGTATTTGGAGATTATCAAGCGGAAATGGGTATTTCAGAAGTTTGAATTTTTGATCAGGTGGTACAGCTTGCAACGAATATGTTTTTATTTTCAAACAGATATCCGAAAGCAATAATTTCAAAGTAATATTTTTGTTATTAAATGCCATTTTAAGTCTTGAAATTTTATTATAGCCAGTATCATTTGTGCATTTGAGATGAATCTGACGACACAGGTTAGGCGAGGAACACATGCAACGTCGGTTTGTGCGTCGTTCATTCGATTCTCCACCCTACCTGCATATGAACACGATTTGTGTCAAACGGCATCGTACAACGCTGCGTTGTCTGTCAAATCGTTTGACATAAACCGTATTCGTATAAAATAAGGTGGAAAATCGAACAAACGACGCACAAACCGACGTTGCGTGTGTTCCTCGCCTTAAGGCTGCTTTTTGTGAAAAAAATAATACTTATTTACTATCCTATAGCAGTCGGTAACCAGGAAATATTACAGAAATTGATAAAATGACGAATATCAACTTCATTACAAGACTTGAACCAGGGGCCGACAAATCTAGCTACCTAACTTAAACCTCTAGACTACGAAGATTATCGCTGGATATTGGCTTTTCAGTTCATTGATATGAATATCTCACCTACTCAATCAAATACCTCGTGGCTATCAATCGAGATCCGATCCAATGCGCCTGTATCATCCATCAAACTGTATTTGATCGCATCTATAGGCAAATACCTCAACGCCTCAGTCCTGATGATTTCAAAGTACGGCCTGATGATTTCAAACCATATAGTCACAAATACTTCTTCTTCGAGTGGAACACCAAGTCGTCCAACGACCCGACCTGACAAAAACTTTAAAGTTGCAGTTAGTTTTTGTACTTTGATTGTAACTAAAGGATCAAGATGTGGATTGACTGTCCCGATGGCGTAGTGGATAGTACACCTGCCTTCTACGCCGAGGGTCGTGCGTTCGATTCCCACTGGACACAAATATTTGTAAAGTCAATTTTCAAATATTTGTGTTAAGTCTGGGTGTTTTCTATGTATAATATGTATTTATTTACAAAAAAAAAGTATATAAGTATTATATCAGTTGTCTAGTTCCCATAGTACAAGCTTTGCTTAGTTTGGGGCTAGATGGCGCTGTGTGTCTCGTCCAGGGATATTTATTTATTTATTTAAGATACACTGGTTTTGATTGGGTTCACTTTATTAAATGTAGGAAGAAAAAGAAAAAGTTTATATAAATGTATTTAATCTTGTAGTTGATAATGTTTCTATTTTATTGTACCTACCTGTACTCTTGGTATTATTTCGACACTTCAAGTGAATGGATCAACTTATACTAGAGGTCGCTCTTACAGAAATTAATGATAAACAGTATAAGATGATCTCTATAATGGAATACCTGAAGTTCTTTACTTTGTCCAGACAGATTGTTTATAGAACAACATAATTAATGTCGTTTCGTATTTTGTTTGTGTTCAAATAAAAATAAAACAAAAAAGCTTATTATTTATTCTCAAATAACTGCCTATGTATATTAGGGTGGTCCAAAAACCACTTTTTTTTAAAGTTGGTGTTCCACAAAGCTCTTCTTGTTTGATATCGTTCTAAATACCCCTCAGCAAAATTTGAGCCAAATCTAATGATATTTAGGGGTCGCTATGATTTGTCATTTTTTTATATGGGATTTATATGGAACAAATTTCTCTTTGATGTTTTATAATGTAATAAATTATTTTTTATCCCATGCTCATTAAATCAGATAAGGATAGTTAGATTAAATATTATTATCCAAAGCAAATGTTAAAAATATTGAGTTTGGAAGCTACAGGATATTTTTTCTGTGAAGGCCTATCGAACGGCGGAGATAATGCTTCTGCTGTTTGTTGTTGGAAATACTAGCCTTCAATTTCATGTTTAATATCAAATTAATATAGTTTCGGACGCAGTTAAATCATTCTCTACGGTATTATGGGGAAATTACTCTTTATTTAAATGTACATCGCAATGGTAGGCCGTTCTGGGGGATTTTCAACCAAAACTTTTGCTATTTTGAAAAACTTACTGAGGCTTCCAAATACAACATTTTCAACATGTGTTTTGGTTATAAAGCTACAAAGTAATTATCTTTATCTGTTTTTAATGTAAATATCGTAAAAATATATTAAATTCCTGAAAAATTGTTACATAGAAATTTGTGCCATACAAATTCCATATAAAAAAGCATCATATCATAGCGACCTCTAACTGTGCCGCTATTGATCTGATTTTTGGTACAGATACTTTTTTTGTGTAATGGAATAGAAAAAGCCTTGTGGACCAGGTAAAAACAAACTTTTATTTTTTTCATACAAATTTGGACCACCCTAATGTATATGAATTGCTACGAAACCGTTCAGCTAAAGTGAGACGTAAACAAATCGCGAAGCATCCATCGACGCGTAACTTCCGACGCGACGAAATGTTTAATTCAGGGCGCGCAGTCAATATCGTTACTGCGATCGTGCCGCGCACGTAAAGAGCCACTTCCTTGTGCTTTCATGCGCCCTGGTACTTGAGAATGCAATGCTTTAGGGTTCGAACCCGCGTATAGCTTAGTTGCGAATTTTTAGATCGATATGACAAGTTGTTGATGAAATTTTTAAACAATCTGAAGCTCCACATGTGCGTATGTACGTATATTCGGTTTATGTGAATAAAATTTTAGTTTATGACTTCTGAGTCTACGTTTGTCCATATAGCAGCCTGTAACAAACTTCTATACAAGCAACACCTTAATCATTATATATGTCGCAGTACGATGGCAGAATTAGGTTTTTGGCCAAAAACATAGGTTTTTGGCCAAAAGCCGGCATATGGCGGAATCGTAGACTTCCTTCGGCCATCGTCCTAAGCTGATCCAGGTTTTTGGCCAAAAACCTAGGATTTTGGCCAAAAAACTAGGATTTTGGCCGAAATCCTAGATTTGTTTAGTTTTATGGCTTTTTTGCATTTCGGGGGAACTTCTTCGTCTTCGAGTGGTACACCAAGTCGCCCAACGAGCCGTTGGACCCTGGTATCAGAGTTTTCAACCGCCTACTGCAAGTAGCAGGCCTCTAACATGGTTGTGTAACGACCGCCGTCTAAATGATCATAGAGAGCAATCGGGACCGACGGCTTACCGTGCCCGTGTGGTTCGGGGGAACGAGGAGAACTCCCTGTGATCTTTTGAGGGTAGAATTGGACACCGTGAATGGACTTCCTGAAGGACGAGGGGTAACATCAGACAGTCTGAACAGCAGGATTGCCTCGGATTCCCTGAAGGGCGGGGGGAGCATCAGACACCATAAAAGCAGGACGTACCACTAAAAGCTCTAGAGGATTGGTGGTAGCGTTGGACGCCCTGGAGACCAGGAGGTAGCGTCGGATCCCCAGAAAATCCAACACCCGTAATCTTACATCCTCCAGAGTGTCCGACGCTACCCACGCCCTCCAGAGCGTCTGACGCTACCTCCCACCCTCCCCAGAACGTCCAATGCTACCTCCTGCCTTTTAAGGTGTATGCCCGAACTACACGGGCACGTTAAGCCGTCGGTCCCGATTGCTCTTTATGATCACTTAGACGGCGGTCGTTACACAACCTTGTCAGAGGCCTGCTCCTTGCAGCAGGCGGTTTAAAAACTCTAACACCAGGGTTCATCGGGTCGTTAGGCGACATGGTGTACCACTCGAAGACAAAGAAGCTCCCTCAAAATGCAAAGAAAAGCCATAATATTAAACAAATCTAGGATTTCGGCCAAAATCCTAGGTTTTTGGTCAAAATCCTAGGTTTTTGGCCAAAAACCTGGATTAGCTTAAGACGATGATCGAAGGAAGTCTACGATTTTGCCATATGCCGGCTTTTGGCCAAAAACCTAGGTTTTTGGCCAAAAACCTAATTCTGCCATCATACTGCGACATATATAATAAAACTAAGTTGATAAAATGTACGCGCCGATAAAACTTAAAAAGGGTTCCTGGTACGATAAAGGGACTTATATTGTGCAATAGGCCTTTATCCCCCTCGAACAAGAAAGTTCCTGTTTTAACTTAAAGGGCGTATTTTTAAAGATATAGGGCTTTTACATTCCCTTAACTAGTGGCGCCATCTGTTGTCGAGTAGTCGTACAACTCCACCTCCATTTCGTGATCTGCGATGCAATCTGTTTCAAAATTTTGGATTTTAAATGAAATGTATTCAAAACTTTTTATTAAACCAAACAGATAAATACCGCGAGTGAAACCGCGGGCGGAAAGCTAGTGAAAAATAAAAATTACTTTATCATGCTCGTAGAATGATTGCTACGGCGTAGCAACCGCCTACGAAAGTATGGAAACGTCGCACTTTTTTCTAAACTAAGAAGCCTTTCGTTAAAAAGGGATCCTTGCTATAGTTGCCAACGCATATACATTTCAGGTATATTTAAAAGAAGGTGGCGATAACACGTGATATTTCCACAAATCCCAACGACACCCGCTCCTACGAACTCAATGTTTTACTTCGCCAAACTTATAGAGTTTGTTAAGCTTCCTCCACACTTCCACAGAACTTGGAGGTAACATTTCTACGATTCAATTCAATTCTTTAAACACTAAAGGCGATTTCATTTGCACTTAGAAGGAACTTATAAGGAAGGAGAGTGGAAACCTGTGTCGGGTTAGTAATAGTACCCACTTTTATGATTAGGTATATTCGACTCGTATACAAGGTATGAAATGACCGCGTTCTACTCCCGATATAAATTATTTCATTTACGGATATTTTTATAATGTTACAATCATTATGTCCTTACGCTTACTGATGAGTCCAAATTCACCTTCCTTCAAAATAGGCTTAAGCAGACATCGAGTTGCAGAAAACTGCCCGCTTTCCATTACCATTCTCTTTTTAAAGTTTTTTCAGTTTGACTTTGAACGCGCTAGCACCGAATACTGATAGTGTAAAGCATGAAATTCGTAAAAATATGTCAGCATTTAAATATTACGTAATATCATAGTATATTGAATATCAAAAAATGGCAACAATAACCACAAAACCTCTTACAACACTGAATCAAAAACTTAAATCACAAGTCTCTTTAAAATTCGCAGCGTGTACACTCCATCGAATCAGCCAATAGCTCGATACTTTTCCTTGAAAGCGACAAAAAGTGAGCCATACTTTCCCGCATACCTCCAGCACAAAGTAAGTATTGATCAACGCCCAATACAGAGTGACGACTACAAGGAAACGTCACTTTCAAAGACATCTAGGTACACGCCGTCGTTTACGCACGGAACAAAACTGTCTCAAACCAGCTTGTAGTTGAATATCAACGGCGTTCGATGCGGGCGGATAGCAAAATTACGACTCGCAAGTGCAAAATTTTTGTAGCATGAGTCTGAAGTAATGTACCTGTTTTACCAGGGTACCTCATTTTAAAAATTCAGTAAGAAAGAATAGCAACCCTAGAGTGTAGGTGTAAATGATCGGAAAAAGGGTCGAGCTGCCTTCTGTAAATTCTCTATTTTGTACCTCCAGTCCTGCACGTTCCACAGTCGGATTAAAGCCGGTGAAGTCCACAGTCCTTGTCAACAGGACAGCACAAAGGCATCAAAAATTGTACATCCTTTTGAAAGCTCCAAGAGCTGTAAGGTAGGGCTGCCAGGTTCCATATTTTTGGCAATGTCAAAACCAGATTTTAATCTCAAGCATAAACTTTTGGAGTTTTTGAAAGTGTTTAATAGCAGTATATATGTGGCAGAACGATGGCAGAATTAGGTTTTTGGCCAAAAACCTACCAGAATCGTAGACTTCTTTCGGCCATCGTCCTAAGCTGATCCAGGTTTTTGGCCAAAAACCTAGGATTTTGGCCGAAATCCTAGATTTGTTTAGTATTATGGCTTTTTTTGCATTTCGGGGGAACTTCTTCGTCTTCAAGTGGTACACCAAGTCGCCCAACGACTCGATGAACCCTGGTGTTAGAGTTTTTAAACCGCCTACTGCAAGGAGCAGGCCTCTGACAAGGTTGTGTAACGACCGCCGTCTAAGTGATCATAAAGAGCAATCGGGACCGACGGCTTACCGTGCCCGTGTGGTTCGGGGGAACGAGGAGTGGAGAGGTAATTTATGCACCTCCCTCTAATCTTTTGAGAGTAGACTTGGACACCGTAAATGGACACCCTGAAGAACGGGGGGTAACATCAGACAGTCTGAACAGCAGGATTGCCTCGGATTCCTTGAAGGACAGGGGGGGAGCATCAGTCACCATAAGAGCAGGACGTACCACTGAACGCTCTAGAGGATTGGTGGTAGCGTTGGATGCCCTGGAGACCAGGAGGTAGCGTCGGACCCCCAGAAAATCCAACGCCCGTCATCTTACATCCTCCAGAGTGTCCGACGCTACCCACGCCCTCCAAAACGTCTGACGCTACCTCCCACCCTCCAGAACGTCCAATGCTACCTCCTGCCTTTCGAGGTGTATGCCCGAACTATACGGGCACGTTAAGCCGTCGGTCCCGATTGCTCTTTATGATCACTTAGACGGCGGTCGTTACACAACCTTGTCAGAGGCCTGCTCCTTGCAGTAGGCGGTTTAAAAACTCTAACACCAGGGTTCATCGAGTCGTTGGGCGACTTGGTGTACCACTTGAAGACGAAGAAGTTCCCCCGAAATGCAAAAAAAGCCATAATACTAAACAAATCTAGGATTTCGGCCAAAATCCTAGGTTTTTGGCCAAAAACCTGGATCAGC
Source organism: Phthorimaea operculella (assembly GCA_024500475.1). Lineage (NCBI taxonomy): Eukaryota > Metazoa > Arthropoda > Insecta > Lepidoptera > Gelechiidae > Phthorimaea > Phthorimaea operculella. The sequence continues at coordinate 1,292,401 of JANFCV010000109.1, forward strand.
TTAGGACGATGGCCGAAAGAAGTCTACGATTTTGCCATATGCCGGCTTTTGGTTAAAAACCTAGGTTTTTGGCCAAAAACCTGATTCTGCCATCGTACTGCGACATATACATGCGCAAGAGATACGAAAAATTACAAGAGTATTTAATTTTATTTAAAAAATATTGTAACTTGACCAAAATAAGGCCTAGGGTCACTATAGTTAGGTGACTCAAAATTGGTTACGATTGCCAGGAGTAGAAGTAGTCGCCACGACCGAAATCGGTCGGAGAGATCATCATCAGATGAAAAAATCTTTTTAAAAACAAGGATGTTGTTGTGCTGGACAATTAAAGCTAATGAAACTGTTTACATAATTAGCCTTAACAGTTTTTACTCATTCCCAGTCCCAATCGTCCAGCTGTGGCGTAAATTTCTAAAAAGTGCAACATAGCTGTTGAATTCGATAAGTCACTAAATCGATGCTTCGAGAACTATACTAGTAATAGGTTGTACAATCGCAATACATGAACAGCTGTGTTTGATGCTGGATGTGACGTCCATACAAACTATACAAACTTGTCACACCGTGAATGGCCTATACTACTGCGATGCCGAACAAGTTATGAATCATATTGCTGTCTACCGTTTACGTGTTTCAGTTCAATAAGTAACTATTTCATGCTGATTGGCATACCACTTATTGCTTGTAAAACAGAAAATATATGGCAGTAAATAAATTGGCCTGTATTGACGTCGGGAAGTGTATCTTTTAAATAAAATGGCAACTTTGATTCATGTGAATATTCGGTTCGCTGTTTTCTTTGCTTACTTTTCATCTTTTGACCAAACTTTCGTAGTGGTTTGCTTGTTTCCAACTAGATATTATGTATTTTTAATAGAGTACCTTACAGTGTCATAACTTGAAGCTCGACACCCTGTGGTGCCGGCTTATAAAAGCATCACACCACATCTTTCCCGTGGATGCCGCAAGAAGCGACTAAGGGATTTTAGAGTTGATGTGTATTGCAATTTTAGGTTACAGGCTGACAACCTGTTACTATGGTGATACGCAGTCTTTTGAATGATTCTTAATCTTTTGTCAGACGTGGTGTAAATGGCTTTTTCTTACAGCCGTTTATGCACTGCCTGCCCCACAAGAAGTACAGAAGTATATGTATGTAGCCCACTCAACACGTGAAATAGAAGTGTCACAACATGGTACGCCGTATGCAATGCATTACTAAATTTTCAAATTAAAGTGACATAAACGATGTCAAATGCACGTTTTAGCGTATAACGTTAATATTTAGGATAGACATTTCATTAGTTTGCACGTCACACTCGCTATGTGAAATGTTGTTAATATTGACGCGTTGGTAAATGTACTCATAATTTTCTTGTTTACCTACCTATAGGGTTTCAACTTAGCATAGGTACGTATCTACTTATTGGAGGGACTCACTACACAAGAGATAGTTGACAAATTTATGTGAGGTAGCGTTTAAAGTAAGGCCAACCAGACGAGATAAAAAGTGTAAATAAATCTGAACGAGACAGCTGACATTATACCATATGACAGATAAGGACAGATTGTAATAACTGTCAACGAGTCATACAAAAGTTGTTTACATTAATTATCTCGTTTCGTTGGCAATACTTTAGCTGTTGTTTAATACCCATTTATTAAGCCAAGTATTTCTATAGCCTCGTCTTAGGTACATAAAATTACATTCGTTTGTAATATTTTCAAATTCAATTATTTATAATAGATACCACTATTAATATAACCACGAAAATACCGGATCCTTCCCAATATCTTATGTAAAGTAACATAAAAATAAAATAACATCTCTTTTACTCTTCACAAAGTAAATACAGAGCATCACTTGTCAAAATTCTTCTTCTTTCTTCTGATTCGGACACCGAGTCGTCCAACGACCCAATGTATTATTTTATTTAGAGTAGGGTTTGTGTAGACTGACGACAGAAATAGACGACAGAGTTCTGTGTTTTAAGGTTTACCAGGATTCATCCACTAATACTCATAAAAAATACCGAATTTTATTACTGCCATGGCCCACAAAAATCCTTTTCACAAAGGGGAGGTATCACACAATAATCTGCCGGAACAAAATTATCCTCAGATGAAAATGCGCTCAGATTATCGAAACAAAAGCTTTTCCACTTTGCCGGGTAATAATCATCCATCATATCTGTCAAATTAATAATTCGGCAACATCAAATTTTGAGTACATGGAAGGTGGGAGCTACATCGGGGAATATACTGGAGTGGGTTTCGACACAAAGTAGAGAGTTTACAGAAGAATCACTCGACCCTATTTAGGATTACCGCGATTGTCACTTGTAACATAGCCAGGGTTTCTACTGTCAAAAATTTCAGAGTATAATATTAAAACAGCAAAACCTGATACAAGAACGTAAAATGATTCTGAGCCAATTTTAATCCAAGAAATATGACATTCGTAGCAACCATCTTCTTAGTCACCAAAGTTGGTCTGAGATTCCCGTTCATTCTACTAAGCATCAGTAAGCTTCAAAATCGACATTAGTACTGAGTAAGCCATCTGTAAAGGAATCCCGTGTGCAGTCTACCTAATTTGTGGTTTCGGTGAGATGAGAAGAGATTGCGTATACTAAGTACTAGAGCTTGTTTGTACCAACCCGTGTTGGAACGATAAGAAAATAAGTATAGTTACATCAGATGGTAATCTTCTAGAGCAACTCAAGAGCCTATATATATACGTGCAACAACAAAACTCTACTACTAAACATAGGCCTCTTCTCAAAATCGGCAAGTTTTCGCCATACTCCTAGGCTTATCAGTTGGATTAACGAGATTAGTGCATGAAAAGACTGCCATTCCTTGGACAAATTTATGTTAGTCGCTTTTTACGGCACCCACCGCTAGAAATGGTGTGAAAAGATATACATTTACAGTTTTATAACTATATCATTAGCTTGTCTTGTGTCCATGATCTGGTACACAATGTAAATAAGAAACCGAAACATCGAACCACAAGGAAACAATATCCATATTTCTAGGCCGCTACCACAAGGACACGCTAGGGAAGGCGTCGGATGACAGTCATGTTTAAATTTGCAATTCAACAACGAGTACCTTGCCATAACTACGACTGTGGCAGTCCCCCTTCGCATTTGATAAACAAATATGAAAATGAAGAGCAACAACGTGTGGAAGAAGTGGGAATACTAGAGAGTTGCGTGTTGGGAAAGTAACGTTTTTGGTTCTGCAGAATAATTATTCAAAAATTTTGAAAAACACTGTATTGGATAAAATATTTTCACACTTTACATTTACACACTTAACAGTGTTAGTAGCTCCGAATATATGGCATTAAATTTAATTAAGTACAAATATTTTAAGGACGTGTTTTACTCACATAACTGAACAACTTTTATTAAAAAAAAAAAAAATATAAATAAAGAAAAATTGGACCTCCCATACTAAGTGACGAACTTTTTCAACACGTTTGTATTGTAGTTTCTAATAATTATAAGTAATCCTATATATACCTAATACTGTGACGATCCTGTTAGAAAAAAATAATATATTATGACATACAATACGATACTAAATGGTACGACATAAAAAAGTATTTAATTTGCTTGTCAAGCTCTGCTACCGCGTATTATTGTAGCAAATTTTGATACAAGATTTCATATTTCCTTGCGTAACCCAAAAACGCTTGGTTTGAATAATGAAATTGGCGGTAAGATGGAAGATCGAATATTTCAAGCAACTAGATAGAACTGTCTTCATACTTTACGAACTTGCTACAACTGTATGTATGATTCTGCATAATTCAGAAACTGCTTGAGTATTTTTCAGACTCGACGTGAATTTTGCGATAGGTATCTACGTGGTTTCAATAAAAATAATATTTTTAGTAAGAACCTCGTTGGAATGCAAATTGTTGTAGAAGTTTGTACATTAGCATTCGCTTTAGATACTAAATTATCGTGATTTCAAGTTAAGTTTGAAATCAGCGACTTAAGATTTAAAAATATTTTTTTATTAATTTGAATTCTTACAAACTAGGCTAGTTATTTAGGAAACTTTAGAAACTTAAAATTCGGGTTTTATAAAAATGATTTAGAAATTTACGAATCAATATTGTCCATACTCTCATATTAATCTTCTTTCATCTATTAATGTTTTTGCTCCGGCCTACCTTCGATGAAATGTTAACCTTCGCCACTTGTAGGTATTACTAATCAAGTCCTTTAAATTTAATTTCGCTTTGAGAATCTTATAATTTTGGTTATGTAAGACTTCGGTTTAAGAAATGGCAACTTGCGGTTAAAATCTTTCATTTCATTACCAACTTATCAAGAGTTCGCCTTTGTTGTGCCAGCACTAAAAACACCATGCATTTCAACGCTAAAAGACAGCCTATCTTTCACATTGGATAAATAGAGAGCATGGTGTTAATAAGTTACACATGTCGCGTATTAAGCGTGAATCCCCCTTCCTATTGACGCTATTGACGAGAGCTACGCACCGTTGACTCCTTTAGTGTGTATAAATACAACTACAAATACATATAATAGCTACAGTATGGAGATACAGTACGTCAAATTTACGGAAAAGATGCTAAAAAATTATATAATTCGATTTGCATCCTTATTTCTGAAGTATGGCATACCAGTGGAGGTGTGATTGATGAATGGATGGCGATCTCAACGGCACATATATTATATTCTTTTATTGTGGGTATTTGACGTAGAGTTACAATAACTCAATAACTCGCTTTGGGGTCTAAATGGATTTTAAAAGAAATAAGTTACTCACACTTAATACCAAGCTGGGTAGTACGTTGCATACATTCTGGTTATCTGTCGGCCATATATTTGGGCCACGAAATTAAGCTATAACAGCGACCTCATCCAGAAATTCAAAAGTGTCATACAAAACAGCAATTTACAAATAAAGTACAGCGCACAGCCGAAACACGCCAAGTTTCACAAATAAAACCCTTGTTATGAAGCCAAAACACTTCCTGACGTATATGCCCGTGGCATGACAGAAAGCGGGATTTCATACGCAAAATACACCCATGATTGATGCTATTCAATTTGTTCTGTAAACACAGTCGAGTGAGTAGAAAATTGCAAGGGTTGTGGGGCTTTGGCGCAAAGTGTTGTAGAATTTGGGTATGAAACGGCTATTTTGCGAAATTGATTCTTAAATTTGTAAGGGTTACAATTCGCAGCTGCCAATCATGGAGCAAATCATGGAGGCTGATCTGTGTGGATTGAAAAATGCGTTTGATTGATATCTCGTTTTGATTTCTGGAATTTCAATCCAGAGAAATTAGCTGATATTGGGGTCGGATCGGATCTCATCTGCTTTATTTTTATCATAGGATTTTCAGCGTGAAATCGGTCAAAAATAGTTCAATTGTTTAATTTTTGTTAATATAATACCACAAATAAATCACCCAAGCATAGATGTCGCGGTTTGTCATATACACGGCATAATTTTACGGTGGTTTGACGTAAGGAGTTTACAAAATCTTACCGTATATGAACACCAGATACAGATTACCGTATCAAATTGTGGCTTTCACAAGTGGTTATTTCTTCAACGCAACATCCTTCGGTGTATGGTAAGATTAAAAAGAAAGAAATGTTATTCATCACTACTTACAATAATAATAGTTGCATTGCAACTCAGCGGAGTATCATAGCCGAAACTGTGACGCTTATTTACAGTTCCACCAATATGGAGGATTCACCTCAGCCCTACCAAAACTGCTGTAAAAAAGTAAAAAGCAATTCGCCAAATCGCAGCACAAACAAACATTTCAATGGCACGTTTGTATCACGAACTTTGTGAGTTGTTTTGCAAAGTTCACACCAACTATTTGATGTTATCACGCTTCAAACGGGGAGTTGACAACCCGCGGTAAGGAGGCGACAACGCGTGAAGAAAACTTGTGTTTCGTTTCTCTTTTTTTTACGTCACGGTAGAGTTTTTTGGTGTTGTCTCGCTAAGTTTTGTTGCGTTAGTGCTCAGAGTGAGGAACATTAGGAACAATCAGAATGATATTTAGACAAAATAGTCTCAATAAGAGAAGCCAAATCCTTTTGCAACACGATTTTATGTTCAACAAAACGTGTTGCGCCGACCCCAAAAATTGGGATACCTAAGGGCAGGATGATGATGAGTCTCAATCAGAGTTCGTGCGTGCCTATCTCAACTTTATGGTAAAAATATTGCACAATATCTACTCTATTAAAAGCATTTATCTTGTTGTTATCACGCTTCAAACGGGGAGTAGACTACCTGCGGTAGGAGGCGACAATGCGTGAACAAAACTTGTGTTTTCTTCTTCCTTTTTTTCGTCACGTTACAGTTTTTTCGTTTTGTCTCACTAAGTTTTGTTGCATAAGAGAATTTTTAAAACGAATATTATGAAATAATGAAATACTCGTTACAATTACAAACAAACTTGGACCATGCTTAGATCCAACTTCATGGTTAAAAATAATCTATATTTTGTTAAGTGTTATCGCTCAAATAATCCATATTTGACACCTGTCAGATCCATACAATAAAAAATGACATAAAAGAGAAAAATTACTTGAGTCATTCTTTCTAATTGCATATCGTCGTCGATTTTAGATTTTAGTTCATAATGTTGTTGAGTCTTGCCGCGCGCCACGTCTGATGACGACGAGGTTTTATGGCTTCACTTAAGTAACACGTAGGTTTCTTTTTGCAAAACTTCTTACTCTGAGGTCACGGTAGAGTTTTTCCATGTTAGTAGATGTTGTCGCTAAGTTTGGTTGCGTCGGGGTAACTTTTTAAAATCTCGTTGTTGATGTAAGTCAGACGTAGGCTTAGCGGGAAGTTTTATTGCAACTTTTGGAATCTTTCGTTGTTTTATTTATCATCTTTTGGGTGTTTACTTTCCCAAATACACTAGCGACCACATTTTTATTAATAAACTAAATTTGTACGTTCATTTTTACAATTCGATGCAAGTAACTCTTTGGGATTATTTACAGCATAGAAACTTTTAATTGAAGGTAAAAAAAGTATTTTAGTGAATTCCAAGTTCTTTTTTGTCAATATCGATACTCTACAAAGCAAACTACAAGTTCAAAAATAACCTTTCAACCTACATCGCCCAATTTGGCCGGGTCAAGGGTTGCGTCTCAAACAGAGGTTGAGATATCAAGCTACCAACTTATTTATTTATTTCACGAATGTTTCGGGTTAGAGTTGAGGGGCGAAAGGGGCCGAATGTGGCAAATTGACAAAGGACCATGCGGGTTGGTAGCAAGCCGTCAAAAAGACTAAGAGGCAGTGACCAAATTTTAAAGTTGAAAAATCTCTTCTGTCAAGGGTAAATTAAGCCAACAGACAATTAAACGTTTGGTTACTAGCATTTAGTGCTTACTGCTTGTAAACAGACAAATCTGAAAAAAAAAAACTGGCGGTAGTCAATGGTTTTGCATTATCAAGGAAATTTTGTAAGAGTGTAGCAATTGGATACGAGTTTGGCAACATTTACGCGTTTTTTCTCATAAATAAAAATCTATTGTCTAGTACATAATAATGTACACTTTTACAAAATGTTTCCAAATACAACTGCTCCCTGCTCCCAATGCTACTACTTTCTGCTATGACATTTGAGTCCGTATCATAAAGATTCAGTAAATACTATCGCCTTTCTTTACATATTTGACTTAGAAATTGGTAACTACCTCCTAACTTATAGCGTTCGTTTGGAATACGCGATGAGAGGAGCTATCCAGCCCTCGAGAGGGAATAAAATAACACGGCTGCTGTAAAAAATATGACGCGGCGCGTGAGTGATGAGCGAAGGCATTTCTCATTATGAAGGTCGCACCATCGCACCTTGAGAAAAATTTCGAGACACGCCGGGTAGGCATTTTTGTGATAGGCATTTTTGTGACGGGCGAATCTATGGTATGCTGACCTGTTACGTCGTTTTTTTAAACAAGGTACGCCGAAAATTAAAATTATTTCCGTTTTTAATTATGTAGGTCACACCATAGCACTTTAAGAAAAATTTTGAGTCCCGTCCGGGTTTTATTTAGTAGACATTTTTTAAATAATTTTAGGACGAGTATTTTTGTAACAGGCGGATCGATGCCAGAATGGTGACCTTTTATGTTATATTCTGCCTTAAAAACAATTGAAAATAAATTTGTTTTTGTTGTATTTTTATCAATCAAAAAGACAGTAACCATGGTTTGAAAAAACTGCTTTACGTATATAATTCTGTTTCAAATAACGGTTTTACGTGTACCTAAATCGAATTTTCACACACGCTCTACGCTTGTCACTTAAACTAAATAATAGTGCAAAGTGACGCACGCATCTATCATGGAACTAACATCGTGGCCCGAATACATCACGGCACGTCACTAACTTATGTACAAACCCCTCGTTTACTGTTAAAAAAAGGTTTATTTTCAGGAGAAAAATAACAGGAAGAGAAACCTTTTAGAGAAACACATAACTGATTTAATAATTTTTCCTAAAACTTATAGCACTAAGATACAGATGTTTTATTGCAATGACAGCCCCTTGATAGCCAGAATAAAAATGACAACTTGTGACAGCTGCAGTTTGATGTGGTAACGTGTGCCGTGTCCGGTTTTTGGATGAGTTCAGAAAAAAACCGGATTCGACGAAACATCGGACAATCGTATGCTGCTGGTGTCATCCGCCTTCACTACAGTAAGAATCTTGTAGACAATGTTTATAAAACACATCTACAACAAAACATAAAGCAGTAGAACAACTCATTTCCATGTCACGTTATATAACTTGAGTTTATTTAACACGACCTGTATAAATTCAACATTTCACTGCTATTCAAACGCCATCAACATTTGTACGCATGAATATGAATTTCGTTGTTCACAGGAAAGATTCAAACATAAAATGTCAGCGCGTTAAAAATCTCTCGTAAAATTTTCATGAAAAATATAACGCCCATCTTTCTACCAAAACAATATCATCAGAAACGGCATCTGCATAAAAACAAAGCCTACATCTTTTTAACCCCTTTTTTGAGCCCTTTTAAAAAGCTTTCCACATAAGGCTCCCTCGTAATATCTTTTATGATTATGCACTTGATTCTTTTTGTTTTTTCGGCTTTTGGATCTCCCCATTATAGTGGATGGCAAATCCCACACCTGACGTTTGTTGGTACAAAAGAGATAAGTATATCGCATCTACCATAATGAGTACAAATACAAATACAAATACAAAATCGTTTATTCAATGTTGGATACAAAAAATATCACTTATTGATAGTCATTACAAAATAATGATAAGTCATTGTAAAAAAAAGAAAATTGAATGACACAATTTTCTTTTTCTTATAACAATTTTGCGGCCCTAGAGTAGAGTGAAACAGAGAGAGATGCGCCGATCAAACAGGGCAAGCTTTTAACGCAAAAGCAACGGCTTTCGCGTCAACGTGGGTTCTTAGTATGGGGAATTCGAAATTTTCTTGCATCTAACAGATGCATGCGTTACGTTACGGACAATGCGCAGCAATGGACGTCAAATGTGGGGACCGCCTAAGCGTGTGTGGGTTGTTTGATTAATGGGTTCTGTCGTACCACTTAATATAACGTATGTTTAGTGTAATGTTGGCAAAGTAAGCAACCATTTGTTTTGCTGTTCGGTTGAGTTGGCTGGTAAGTGAATGGGACTTCAGTTTGAGTATGTCTGTTTTGCATTTACATGGGAGGAGACTGTGGTGGTGAGCGAAATCCCTAAATGGGTCCAATAATTTCAATTCATCTGCTTTTGGAAGTATATTTTGACACTTAAATTAGCCTAGTACCTAAATACTTTGATTTTTCGTTTATTAGTAGACTTTTCTTTTTTACACAATAAAAGAATTGGTCGCTTATCAACCAAAATTCCACTGGGCCTTAGTAAAATATTTTTTTAAATCATTTGAATGCGGAAATTTTTAACAATTTCCTTTCAGAAAAAATCTAATAAATTTCAGGTAAACGAGCAATCACCTCTCTTTACAATACAGGAATCTGGAAAAGTATTTCATAATCTCCTCTCATCTAATTTTTTATTAAATTCCCTAATACTTTTACAACAAAATTAAATTCTCCAACGGAAACATTATGCTACAAAAATAACGGTTCTTAAAACAAAATTACCGGTAAAAACTTTGTTAGAGATGAAAATTACATAATAATATAAAAATTGTTATCCTTAATTTGCGCAAAAGGCTTGACGATAAAATAAAGTAAACACATTATCCTCAAAACAAAGCCTAATTTTACCGTAGGTAGGCTAAATATTATGTTCTAATAATAGGTTCACTGCCTGCGTCCTTAGTAACTAGCTAGGTACTATCGCCAGAGACCAATTTCTAATGGATTTTCTTAGCGTTTGTATGAAAATCCAGAATAAGTTGGTCCCCTAAATGGGTAGGTGGATTTACTGATAGTACTATATTAGATTCTTCGTTGAAAGGTAAATAATTATTCAGAGCCGCCATTCATCAAAATTTGCAAGTCCACATACCTTCGACCTTAGAAATTTAAAGGTAAACCTCTGGTTTAGACCCAAGACCAACTGGAATATGGATTTGAATACCAAATGTCCCTAACCTACCTACCCTTCGATGCGTGAATTACAGAGCTACCATTAGATATGCCTACAGTATATTACGTAAAGATTCGTATACCTACCGTCAAACATAATAAATGTTTAGTGTGATGTTTGGTTGATTCAATACATAGTACCAACTAAAGTCACTATTTGCTTTTCTGTGTCATGGACACCGCTAAATTCTCCTAAGCCACGCAACGGATTTCAATGAGATTTTTTGTGCATTGAATAGAGTGATGCAAGAGAAAGGTGTATACCTTTCTCATATATGTATTACACATGCCGGGAAAATGAGTTGCAGCGGATAAAATATCAAATCGCTACAAAACTTTCTAAACTTTACTCAATTAATGAAACATGAATAGCACTTGCGCCGGATTCGGGCTACAATGCGGAGGTGACAGAAGTTATACAAATGACAATCAGTTACAGTCGCTGTTCCATTCGGTGAAGTGTGCCAGGAAACACCATAAAAACATGCGGCAAATATAAGCTCAGGCCTTAAGAGTATATCTAAGCAAGCTATAGAGTGCACATATCATCCCGCGCCGTAATGTCAAGACGTAAGCAGTTGCTCACTGGATACATACGTCAAACATAATTATTTGAAGTAATAGAAGTTCAAAAGTATTGTCACTGGCGTTTTTGCTACTGATGTACAGAGAGGTCAAGTTCTGACTCTGCCAACCGTTCTATAGGTATATACCTACTCTAAATGTCAGGCTAAAAGTAACATTGCTTTTGTAATATAATTTCACATCGCTTAATTAAGGCTACGGTTTTTTAGGGTTTCGTAGTTTACTAGAAACCCTTATAGTTTCGTCAAGTCTGTCTGTCTGTCTGTCTGTCTGTCTGTCTGTCTGTCTGTCTGTCTGTCTGTATGCCGCGCCCTCATATCTTCGTCAGTTTTAGAGATATCGACATGAAATTTGGTGAGGTGATAGATCGTGTTGACCCAAATATAGAAATGTTAAGAAAAAAATATACTAATAATTTTTTGGACCCCCTCCCATACAAGTGAAAGGGGGACAAAAAAAATTTTTTTCTTCTGTAATATTGAGTAGGGTATCGTTGAATAGGTCTTTTAAAACTAAGGTGAGGTTTCTTTGAAACAAAGTCACTAAAATGTTTCTGTCGCGAGATATTTGCTTTTAAAAAGGGCGTTATTGACCCATAATTTGTTCCAGCTGTAACTTCTAAAGTATAAACGAAAAAAAATAGAAATAAATATGGAATATAGCGTACAATCTGAAGTTACAATGAAAACTATAACGGATATTGTACCCTTAAAGGTTTCAGAAAAAAATTAGTTTTTCTATTTGCGGTTGGTCATCATACTGCTGCTAACAAACCAGCAACAAAATTAAGTTTGTAATGGAAAAACCTGATAATTAAACGTTGACTACGAAACCCTATTTGTGGGCGTGTCTGACACGCTCTTGGCCGGTTTTTTTTTCAGTAAATCTCATAATATTAATACAAGTTTTAGTAGAAAAGGTTTCGATATGGATGTCTTACGAATATTACATATCTGTCGAACTGGCCAAATGCTCTTGTAAACCTGGAAACGGAGTAACCGGTGCAATCTGGAAATATTTGTCAGTCGCAGACCATCTCCCGCAGGCAGGAGATATCGGATGTACCAAGTGTGTAGGGCTGGTACATACTTGTAAGACATGTTAGAATAATATTTTCTCTTTTAAATTAGGTACAGTTACTAAAGTAAGAACATTTTTGAAGGACGGGCCCTCAGGCTTCTTCTTTATACTTTATTCTGTGGAACAGGATGCGAGGTGAAATAGCAAAGGGTATGTCATTTGTCTTAATCATTACACGTAATGACATACCCTGATGTATTACGTGTAATGATTAAGACAATATCTTAATCATTACACGTAAATTGCAATCAGATGATTTTAAAGTCATCATTCTCGTGTCGATTGATGATACTTTCATTATTGATACATTAATATAATTGCAAACTTATGTTATGATTACGAGTATTACTTAATTTATTAGGAAACAAATTGTGATATTTCGTGAAATCTTGTGAAACCAAATATAAAATAAAATATTATGAAATCATGCCTATCCATCAAACATAATTATTCAACAAATACTCGTAGATAGTCGTTTTTCGAATAGAACATCAGTTATGCTATGCTCTATTGAGCATTCACAAATAGCATAAAACATTTCTATGACGTCCATCTTTTCTGTCCAGCCCTGCATATAGAATCCTCCGCAACTGCCGGAGCCTTTTCAAAACTTTCCAACGGGACGAGGAACTAGGAACTATCGTATATTGCGGGATTTTATTTAAATTCCTAGGCTTAGGTTGAATGGTACGAAAGCTTCTGTATTTGTGGCGAGGTGTAGTCTGATTTTTTCAGTTTAAATGGAACACCTATCTCGGAATTTCCGAAGCCGTTTTCTGTATACAGAAATCAAAGCTTTTACAAAGAGAGGAAATAGGTTTCGTTTGAAGTGGAATATTGCTTCATTGAGTCATCAATACGTTTTGATTTGGAACGATGTTCAATTTGAGCTTTGTTGTATTGGAGAACTTGCGAAATTACAAATCAGCAGGAAGGACTTGAAAACGTTCATGTAAAGTGTGTGCAGCAGCGGTTGACTGTAGTGACTGTTGAAGAAAAAGAACAAAATGTGCTTTACCTTAGCACAAAAACATTCGATATGATAGTCGGCATACGCCCATAACATAATTCCCGTAACCATTTCTTCTAAATTCCTTAAATATTTTTGTTCAGTTTTATGAGTACTATCGTACTAACTTCTTTTCATGTGATAAATCCTGATTCACGTTGTATTTCTAAAAGTCAGATCAATAGAAAAATCACCATTGTTCATATAACACCCCATGTTAACTTCAGACATCGATTCCATGGCGATATTTCACGGTATAGACGTTCCGTTCCTTGGTGATATTTCACGCGCTATCGCTCGTCTGTCACGTATGAGAGGCGGCTCCTACTCCGACCAGAAAAGTTCTAGTTGAATGTTGTTGGACTTATGATAGATAGATAGATAGATAGATAGATAGATAGGTTAATCGTTTATTATAAAAAACATTACATAATACATTTTAATGGGAGCCGGTAAACTTACAAACTTACATGAAATGACTCGATAACCCTACAAATTTCTTAAAATTTTGTAGCAGGATTTATTTATTTGTAAATCAAATGTAGCTAAAAATTCTTTGATACAAGTATATTCCAACAAATTATTATACATAAAGTAATAAGTCTCCTGCAATGGACAAATGAATTATCTCCCGTTTTTACCATCCAATCACAAGCAGCAGCATTCTTTAAGTGGTACATTGTGCTAGAAAGCGTTCAATGCAAAGCTTGCAAAACCGTGACCCAGAACCCGTCTGTTGCATGAAAGATTAAAAAACTTGACGTACCAATTCCTAACCAATATCTCTCTTTGTTACAGCTTCGACGTTCGCGGCAAGCACTTATCCGAGGCTCGCCATTGGTCAGCGCCGGAAGTGTTCGGTCCACGCGCACACTTCCAAGTGGCGCCACCTCCCGCGGCGCTGGTCGTACGAGACGTGAAGAGAAGAGATGAAGGAGTGTACAGATGTCGGGTGGACTTTAGGAACACCCAGACTACCAGCTTTAGATATAACCTCACTGTTGTCGGTAAGTCTATCAGCTGCTGCCTCATTACTATCAATCAATTCACTGACATTATCATCAGCTATCTTTCAATTATCAATCCTGTCCCTGGCGTCAGTTTTAACAGACGTGAAGAGAAGAGATGAAGGAGTGCACAGATGTCGGGTGGACTTTAGGAATACCCAGACTACCAGCTTTAGATATAACCTCACTGTTGTCGGTAAGTCTATCAGCTTATTACGTTTTACTATCAATCAATTCACTAACATCATCAACAGCTGTCTCTAGAGGTATATTCCTGTTACTGGCACTGTCTTGTGCGGCGCTGGTAGTACGAGACGTGAAGAGAAGATATGAAGGAGTGTACAGATGTCGGGTGGACTTTAGGAACACCCAGACTACCAGCTTTAGATATAACCTCACTGTTGTTGGTAAGTCTATCAGCTGCTGCCTTAATACTATCAACCATTTCACTAACATCATCAACAGCTGTCTTTTTATCCCTTCCACTGGCACCGTCTTGTGCGGCGCTGGTAGTACGAGACATAAAGAGAAGATATGAAGGAGTGTACAGATGTCGGGTGGACTTTAGGAACACCCAAACTACCAGCTTTAGATATAACCTCACTGTTGTAGGTAAGTTTATCAGTTGCTGCCTTATTACTATTAACCAATTCACTAACATCATCAACAGCTGTATCTATATTCCTGTTACTGGCACTGTCTTGTGCGGCGCTGAAAAGTCAACAACATCAGCATCAGCTGTCTTTCTATTATCATTCCTTTCACTGGTACCATCTCTAATGGTTCTAGTAGTACGAGACGTGAATAGAAGAGGACTACCAGCTCTAGATTTAACCTTACTGTTGTTGGTAAGTTCATCAATTATCTTTTTGTCATCATCGCCATTATCATCAACATCAACAACAGTCACTTTCATAAAATCATACTGTCTAATCAGCAAAATATTTAGCTTTTGAGGAGACTATAGGCAATGTTCATAACGAATTAAAAATTACTTGTTTGATAGAAATTATTTGCAAACTCTTCAGTTCATTGACTTGATATTGGAAAATTATTACCTAAAGTACGAACCAACAATACATTTAAAATCATTATTTTTATGCTGATAACATTTGCCAAATGTTTTTTCAGCCAATTACCTACAAAACGTATTATTATCAGTAATGAAAACGAGTATTTAGGACAAATGATTTCATTTAAATATTTCGTTTCTCTTAACAAAATTTTGCGTCAATTAAAGAAAGCATCGAGGCACCTTTGATTCTTATTAGAAGACGAAATAAGATCAAAGTGGCAACATTTTTGACATCAAAATTCCAAACAAACTGATAATAAATTACAAATTTAAAATTTACAAAGTTCAACCGTCTTAATCATGACTTAACCTACAAAATTCATCAGCAAACTCCGAAGTTTATTTACTTCGTTATATTTAGAGTGAAGGCCTCGGGGCGCGAAATAATCAAATTCTGTGATCCGGCTAAATATTGATGGTTCGGAGTCTCATACGTATTCATAAAGCAGCTTCACCTCCCTTAATTGTTTGGTTTCGAGCCGTTTCAGAATTTACAATGGCGTCACACACGGTGGAGATACGGTAATATTTTACCGTTTGATGTTATACAATAGTATGAACGATCACTAACAGCAAAGATCTACTATTTTACTGGGATATAGAAATTAGCAAAAATAGATGCCATTCGATGTATCTTGAGTTACAAAATAAACCGTACCTAGTGTTTTTTCAGGAACTCTATAGACTATAGCCTTTCAAGCATACTGCTGTATCTTACTCGTTACATTAAGACATTTTTTTGGCATTAGTGATGCATAATATAAACCTATCTTGAATCACTTTATTTACATTAAAAAGCCACATCAAAACCCATTGCATGGTTTAGGAGAAAGTAGCAATGTTCATGACAGACAGTAGAGAAATAGAAGAAGCAAATTCATTTCATAAAATGTATTGAATATCCACACATCTTTAAAGATAAAATATTATAGCGTCGTCACCGTGTGTGGCGCCCTTTAAATGTTTGGTTTCGAGCCGTTTCAGAATTTACGTTAGTGGTGTGGTATTGTTGGTCGGACAGATATACGGGGTCTGTTACAAGCTCCTACTTGTACCTGTGCTTAAGGAACCGGCTAAGTTATGGCGTAGACTTAGTGCTGTGGCTCTGGAGTTTATTGCTCCCAAGAACTCGAGAGGCTCTTTATACCTTGTAAGCTGATTGTGTTGTAAATTCGTTCGTGTGTGAATTTATCGCTTTTCGATTTGTACAGCAGTAAAGGTGTATTCGAGTCTCAATTTACTCAACAATGTAACGTTATTGCACTGAATTCCCATTAGTTGGGCAAACACGCAATTGTCTGGCGTTAATGTGCTTAGTAATTCAGCTTTATGAGGATAAGATCCATGATAGTGTTCAACTAAACACAGACAAAGTGAAGACAAACACTTTTCGAAGGACTTTTCTTTCAAACTATGTTTTTCAAACGTTACTTTTCTTTTAAATAAGAATTTAGTCTACTCGTAGTGCACTTACGCCAAAACATCAATATTGCAAAGCGTAACCTTAGCGCAGTATCTAGGTGATACCTTTTGCGTAGATATCGAAATCTACGCCCATATGAACACAAGAGGAAAAATGTCACCGCCGAAATTTTGGTACCACTGATTATTTCTGCCGGAGTGATCGATCGCACCCTTAATTAGTGTGTTCAATCAATGTTGCCAACCTTGCCACGTCTCTTTTGAGACGTTCCATATTCATTAATGTTAATTAATGCTGTTATTAGTTTAGTCAGCAAGGATTGCCAAACGTGTGTTGGGTGGTTGATGTAAAGTGGATCTTCTGGCTTGTACGAAACATAAGCATACATTCAAAAACTATAACATGTGCATGTGTTTACCGCTAGATACAATTTTTTGTGATGATGACGTGATAGTACTCAAAAAGTAGTACACAAAATACAGCAAAATTAATACCCGTGATTTGTAGCAACATTTTTCTATAGATTTGTCATAGATAATGTTGTTTACATCATTTATCCTAATTTTAGTGGCTTCAGTGTCTATGATAAAAGATACACATATTATGACACTTTTTAATACAGCTAACTGGGTCCTACTTACGATATTCTTTGCGCTTTCGAATAACTGCAAAAATAATTATGAGTATCTAAACGAACATGACCTTATACTTGAAATGCCATGGAAATGCTAATAGCTTCATTCCTCGCACTTTTGAAGGTGAATAAAGGGCAGCAAACAAATTTATATTTTGCTGCCAAAAGATTTGCAATTTGTGCAGAAGTTAAGCTTTTATTTCTTTGAGTGACTTGTGGTACCATAGGACATAAAATTTTACTTCCCTGTTATTTATTGTCAACAATTTTATAATCAACGTTCTCTGTGGTCTTGCAGTTTGTTTGAGCCTTAGGATTGGAGTTCCTTAGTTTGTTTTTCTTTGGGAGAGACAAAAAGTTAGTGTTAGTAAATTCTCAGTTTGTGAGGTATTTCCAGTATTGTTAGGGGCGTTCTTGTATTATTTGGTTTTGTTTTAGTTGGCCTTTAGCTGCTTTCTATGATTACTTAGGATAGCGGTTATTTGCATTAAATTGCAACCCTATTGTTTTAAAACTCTGACATATGGATTTATTAAGTCACTAGTCGTCTCAGTGTCCTATACTTACTGAATGAATGAAAATCGCTTTACAAGTAAAACTGTTGTTCATTGCGTATTCTAAAGCAAAGTTCAATATCAGGTGAACTATAAATCAAGTCATGTTACAGAGTAGGTAAATGATACCTTCAGCTTCGCCTACAAAGCCACGCATGAGTGATCGAGTGAGAGTAATATTAGTTTTCCGCTTACATGCCGAGCTATTTCCTTAAGGTAAACCTTTTCCTATAATGTCTATAATGCTGTTGATTTTATCAGCAGATTATGTTTGTTGATTCTCAGATTTCATCATTATTTCACTTTTAAATTTACACAAAAAAGTGTCCTGTCGGAGTCGAGGTTTATTACCTGCCTGTTCCAGAAAATTATAATTTACGCCCCCACGTCTTGCTGAAAAGGTTAACTATTTATAAATTTCTCGTTACGATAATTTAAAAGTCTAATTATAGTTATTATTATGTCATTAACAGAAAATGCCCAAGGTTTGTTCAAAATTATAA
The DNA here is from genome assembly GCA_024500475.1 of Phthorimaea operculella. NCBI lineage: Eukaryota > Metazoa > Arthropoda > Insecta > Lepidoptera > Gelechiidae > Phthorimaea > Phthorimaea operculella. Next base: position 1,310,920 of record JANFCV010000109.1, read on the forward strand.
AAATACGATAAATAAAGTTATGAAATTAAAAAAATATTTTACGTGTGTCGGGACTTGAACCCGAGACAGTGGGTACCGTCCCACAGCTCTTTACTGAGCTATCGGCGCCTGGCTGATTCAAATGAAATAATAAAAGCATAATATAGCACTTTCAGCAATCCAGATTCGCAGTTTACTTTCATATAATACAAGACCGTCAAAATCTCATCTGAAAATGAAACATTTCTTTTACAATACCTACGTAGGCAGCTCTCAAGTGTTATATTCGATAGATCATTATCGAGTGTCATAATTTATTCCTGTCTTGTTAAGTACTTGAAATGACGGAGCTTTTATTGGGGGCTTATTATTTCCTAGAAATTGGAACAACAAATAAGTAAGCACCTCGTCGATAATGAGCAATTGAAATTCCCAGCAGGTTCGAAATAATTACGTTTGGGATGTGCTCATTAATTGGCATTTCTGGCTACTATCGCCACCAAGCCCACCCATTCAAGGGACAAACTTGTACTGGTATTTCATACAAATACTAAGAAAAACCAGTGTAAGTCAATCCCTTTAAATGAGTATCTAGCATTGCTACAAACAGTCTTCACAGGAACCATGGCACGCAGTGGGAAAATAGAGATTTCTTTCAATTACTGCTAATGTGGCGCAATGGCTCTGCCTGCTATGCAAAAGTCTTGGTTTTGTATCCTATTGGGGTAAATATTTAAATGATGAATTGAAGTATATATGGCGAGTGTGGATGAGTACGTTGGAAGGGAAAAACATAGACAAACTTACCTTGGCCGTTTTAAAGAAAAGCGTGGTCAAGAGTAAATCTAAACCGACGAGTGTGCTTGAAAAGATTGATGAATGTTGATGAAGCAAAAAGAAGTGTCAGGATCGTTGCAAGTGGAGGTAGTCTCTGCTTACCCCTCCGGGAAAAAGGCGTGATGTATGTATGTATGATTTTTTACTGAGAATTTGTTGTCGATTCTACATCTATCGGGTGCGATAACTGCAAAGAGTAAAAAGCTTCGTAAGTGTAAAGTGACATGACGGGATCATTGACATAATTTAAGTCTACTTCCACTTGATCAAAGCTCTGAAGACGGTTATAGAGGAAGCTGGTGAAAACCACAGACCACAGTGAGTAGTAATGAAACTAAAAACGAAATTCTTGATGGTTCCAGTTTAATTTTAAATTATTGATTTTAAACTGGAACCAAGCATCACTTTGTAAAGTGCAAATCTGAAACCAGCTAGTCGGGTCCTGTATCTAAAATGAAATTCTTCCGACAGTAGCTAACATCAGCCTGTCCTTCGTTTTCGATTTTGTATTTTGAATTTTCCCTTTTCTCTAGTTCAGCGTCAAAGTACCCCGATAGCATCGCTCGATTTCACGTCCTGTTAAACAGGCCTGTTGGTCCTCCATTCACTTACCAGGTGTCTGCTTGCGATTCATGTTATCCTGGTATTTTCAGTTTGGAGATCAAATTTAAACAGCTGAATTATCTCTTTGTCTTCTTGAAGTGAATGGCTTATATTTATTTTTTACTCAGTTACTGATGTAGTTATTGTAACGACCGCAATAAAGTAACACACAGCAAAAAGAACAACCAACTGAGCGTGCTTTCAATAATTTAGAATCAACCATGTGATTGAAAGATAACATGGAACTGAAAAGTCTAAGCTTTCGCACATTAACAACCTATAATAGGATTTTGACCCACAACCTTTGAGGTGAAAGCACATTGCTCAGAGTACGTGATCACGGATGCAGCTTATCCCAACCCTTGTTATCTTCGCCGATCATCTTTGCACAATCGAGTTTTAAACTTAAATCACTTTGAGTGCCCATCACAGATCCCCATCACAAGCGGAGCGTAAGATCTGATTATCGCTTTGTTGTCTTTCTATTAAGCTTCACGCTCAAAACTCATTGAGTTTCAATTCGAATTCCAGGACTTTTGCAAATTTTCCAATAATAATAACAGTTCAAAATTCGTTTAGAACTTACCTGTATTAAAGACGCTGTCAAAATCATCTATAAAACGAAAGTTTCGCGTTTAAAATTTGTTCGAGAAGTTTGAGAACTATTTGCATTCGCTTGTTCTTTGCTTCGGATTAGCTATTTTTGTTCGGCGGAGTCAACCGTCCGTCTACGAAGGGTAAAGTTAGATTGGACGAGCCGTGTCGAATGTAAAACCCAATTGGGCTTTGATGCTTTAAACGGAACGGACCGGAATAGCCTGCTGCGGTGGAAACAACCTTTACTGACTGTCTGAGTTGCAACTCTTTGACGTTGGCATAAGAGCTACTCGATTGACTGGCGCGTGTAACAGAGGGTTGGAAAATGAAGGTTCAATGCTAATCGAACATAGCTGGTACCAATCACCTGTGTTGTATATTGGCCTTATTAATAGACGGTGCGTTTGGGAGCGGTGTTGCCGAAATTGCGTAGTTAGTTTTATTGAGGTGCGGCGTGAATTAGATTTAATATCGTTGGAGGCATTTGCAAAGGTAGTTGAGCCAGTTTAATCTATTCGATGGGAATCCCTAGTTTTAGAGGTGTATATTTGATTAGTAAAGTTGGCAGATTGGCGCGATGTTATTATGAAAGTTTGTCGTCTCATATATCATTTACGTTGATTATAACTTAGGTGATTGTTTATCACTTTAGAGTGTTATTCAATTACGTATGATAATCACATTATTGGTTGATACGATGAAGATCGAAAACTGGTTGCGGGTTTTTGATTAAATAGGCTTTCATTTCTTGAGAGGTAAAAAAGGTCAAAACGGGACTTTATTTCTGAAACTTCGCTGTACATATACCGTAGGTATGTTCGTCTGTTACCAGGCTCTATCTCATAAATCGCAATAGAAAGCGATAATTTTCACAGATGCCGTATTTTTGTTGTCGCTATAAAAATACCTACCTACAAACACACAAAAATTTATAAAATTAATTTCAATAACATAAATATTAACAAAATAAATATATCCCCATACAAAACAACGTGCTTCTTTGCTTGATTTCATCTAATGGATGGTTCGGAGGTTGTATCTCATTAACAAAAATAATTAGTAGTTCGGAATTTTCACAGAGCACTTGTTATTATTGACACTTTAACAACAAATACAAAACAATTTAAATAGTAAAAAAATAAAAAGGCCTCTCTGTCATAGAAAAACGTGATTTATTGCCTTTGTGCGCGAAACTAACTCGCTCTTGAACGTTTTATTTTTCTTTTTGACAGGTTTTGTTCACATTTCCGTTTTGTTTTCAGTGCCACCAGAGAAACCGGTGGTGGTGGACCGATGGGGACGCGTCATCAACACCACGACCCTCGGCCCCCACGAAGAGGGCGATGACGTGCTCCTCACTTGCCGAGTACTAGGAGGTAAGTCTTTCTCTCTCTCTCTTCGTGTGGGACACCGAGTCGTTCAACGACCCGATGAACCCAGGTGTCTGAGTTTTTTCAACCGCCTACTTCAAGTAGTAGGCCTCTGACATGGCTGTGTAACAACCGCCATCATAGACAGCAACCGGGACCGACGGCTTAACGTGCCCGTCCGAAGCACGAAACCATCTTGCTGTTCAGAAAATCAGGTGGTTCAGCCTGCAATGTCCTATCCTGACTGGGAACAAATTCACAAAGTGATAAATATCATCGAAGGTAAGTGAACTCGTGAGAAACCGGTGGTGGTGGACCGGTGGGGACGCGTCATCAACACCACGACCCTCGGCCCTCACGAAGAGGGCGATGACGTGCTCCTCACATGCCGAGTGCTCGGAGGTAAGTGCAACTCGAGCTGCTGATGCCAATAATAAGAAGGAGGTGATATCTTATCCATTTTGATAGTCATTTACATTAGTCAGCATTTTACTGCTGGATATAAGCCTCCTCCAAGGTACGCCGGGCACAGATTTCTCTTTTTCATTATCCAGTGGCCTATGCAACGAAACCACAGGCTACAATTCTAGAGGTAAAATTTGATGTACATTGCGTAGTCGGTTAGCCATTATTGTCCCATTATTAAACCGGTTACGCAACGTAGGTACATCGAATTTCGTCTCTAGAATTGTAGCCTGTAGTTTCGTAAAATCGGGAATAGCTGGTCTCTGAGTCATCGGTCCAAATGGTCAGAAAGCATCCAAACCAACTCCTAAGCGTGGCTTTCTTAGATTAGTAAAAGTTGGTTTTTGACCAATGTATTGCTCATCACTGCAGCATGATTATACTTGAGTATAATATTAGGTAGAACGTTTTATATTTCTTTTCTTTTAAAAATTCAGTATCTTACCCAAAATTAGGTACTCATCTCATTTCGAAGCCATTTTACGCACCTGGAAATTCTTTTCATGCATATTAACACCTACTCTTCTTCCCTAATGCTTCTTGTTTCCTAAGGGAAAACAATTATGTTATCGTTTACCAAGTTTCCAGTTTTAATTCAGGATATTAAGCTAAAAGCGAGTCAAAGAGTGGGTAGAGTAATACAACGAAGTACTATACGAGGTGTGTTTTGACATCTCCTGAAATATTTTCATAATTCTTAATAAGTTATTTGCCACGTGGTGAAGGCTTAGAATAGTATCACCCCATAATTATTATTTTGGTGTTTTTGCGTAAGGATCGACTTAAAGATTTGTGAGTTGATGGGTATTGCAATTTTAGGTGACAGGCTGACATACTTTTGTCAGACGTGGTATAAATGGCGTATCATAGCTACACAAGAAAGTGATATATAAAGCAAAAGTGTTGGTTGGTAGCAACTAAAGTCTAACGGGGCAAAATAAAATGAAAGAGGTCCCAGAAACTTCTCTAGATTCTCAGAAGTCTAGCCTCTGCTTAGGTCCTTTGATTATGATAATATATCTCGCACAAGAAAATAGTACACGTGCCAGAGGCCTTTCTCATGAATCGAATAAGGTTAAATGTTGATATTTCGTAGAGATATTTTATACAACGGCTGAAAAAGCACTGGCATTGAGGAAAATAGACACAAAATAAAGTTTTAATTTAAGCTAGACTAAGGCGAGAGATAGACGTAACTTCTATTTGTGCGTCATTTATTCGACCCTGCCTCCACACGAACACGGTTTATGTCAAACTGCATCGCACAACGCTGCGTCGTCGGATGTGTCTGTCAAACCATTTGACATAAACTGTATTTTTATGAAAATAAGGTGAAAAATTGAACAAACGACGCACAAACTGTTTGTTTGTATGTTACTGTGTGTTTCTCGCCTAAGCTTCTGCCATCTGACACTAAAGACGGCGATATTCCTAGCATTCTATCATGTTACATACATAACAAATCATTTATCGCAACTCAATAGGTACAAAATCGTAGCAAAATCTCCACCTTCAGGTATGGAAATTTTCCGATACCTTCGAAGATTCCTCGATTATTATGAAGAATTCGGAATGTTTCGGCGTTAAAAGCGTTCCCGTGTCAAAGTACTTTTAGTCAGATAAACAACTCCAGTGCCGAGATGTTACGAAGAAAAACAGAGTGGCTGAGCGATGGCGGCAAAGATTTTTTCCGTCGAAACTTTTGAATCAATCGGTTTTTTGTGGAAAAGTTTCACGGTTCGTTTTGGGACAATAATAATTTTGTTAGGCCCCTTATTTTTGTTGCAATCATAATTATATCCTTAAAATATTTCTTTTTTCTTCGTGTGGGACAACGACCGGATGAACCCTGGTGTCAGATATTTACAGCAATAGACTATTGTGGCCGGTAATGTACATAATGTATGTATTTCTTTTACATAGACATGTTAGATAGTTTATCGGGATATTAGTTGAAGTTAGTCTCAGTCGGGTGTTGTAGGTAGATTTCACAGGGAACGCTGCTGTCCATTCCCTGGATCCATCCATTAGTCGCTTTTTACGTCACCCATGGGTAGAAATAGGGCAATACTATTTTATGCCGGCACTACAAGGCAGACATTCTTTGAGAATATTTTGTCCAGGTAATGAGTAAAACCTGCGATTTCAATGTTTAGAACAATCCTTTTATAAGCGGTGCTCTACAGTTGTGTGTTTTACCCTTGGGCTGTATTTTTCTTGTGCGCTCTCATACTGTAGACACAGAAACGCTTTTATCCCAAGACCCGGTGGATACAAAGCTTAGTCTCGATACACACTAGCTTAGACTTGCGTCGTGAACCGGTTATTTCCGGTTATGTGTATCGGGTTTGAAAGCGGGTTTGAAGCAAAGCTAAGGGTAAACTCAGAGCGTGGTACATTTTGAACCGAGCAATGCTTCTTTTGTAGTGAATGGCACCTACTGAGTCGACGAACGACCCGAAGAACCCTGGTAATAAAGGTCTTTAACCACCACCTGACATTGTTAATTATACAACTGAAACTCTCGTGCCTATTCGTCAGCCCCTTTTAGAGTATGTTCTAATGTTATAATCTTATCTAATCGAACTACCTATATGCAAATTTAATTTCAACCCTAAAGTTAGCTTTTCCTAATTTACAGAAGAATTAACCTATCGAAAGTCGAACGCAAATTCACAGAATTTTAATCTACTTACCTCGAAATTTCGCTGGTAGAATCACCATGTTTAAATGAACGCTTCCAATCAGAACGAATTTTATCGTGTAACAGTGACCAGGTCCTCGAATTCGAATCGGGGAGGGCACCGGATTTGCATAATCGAGAAATTGATTGGAGCAGCTTCTTCCTGAATAAACTAGGGAAGGAAAAAGGTTTTTGGGTTCCGTAGGAGAAATCTAATACATTGTCTGTGCAGAAAGTTGGAAATAAATTTAGGGCACAGAGTTTTATGCAGAGTGTTTTAGAACGTCCGATTTTATCGCCAACTTTAAGCCAAGCAACTTTCATCAAAGGCCAAATATTAAAAAGCACTATGGATAGAAAAAAATTGGTCCTGAACTTGGTCAGATTGTTCACGTGCATGATCACTGCTGGTTGCTGTGTCAGTTGTCACACAGCTTTAATCAGAAGCATACTTAGGCCCAAGTAGAATACGGATTAGAAACTATGCGGATCGTTTGAATCTTTTTACTCACTCTAATCATTTTTCTTTTAAATTTGTAAAGAACCCTGAAGCCAAACTCAATTGACACACACTTGTATTTTCTGGTTCGTTTTTTTTTTCATTTGGACGAAGCCTTTCTAATGGAACCGTCTGTCGGAAGACGTCTCAGCTTCCGGAAGGCTAGTCGCCTGTTGCTGTCTTAAACCGGAAGTGGTTGATCTGCGTTTTTTGGAGGGTTAAAAGTAATTTACGTTGGAGAAAAGGACTTAAATGGTTACAAACTTGGGTAGAGTTTCAGACTCGAAACGTAGTTGATAAATTAGTGGTGTACGTTATCCCTTTTCTAGCACCCTTTTTAAACCTTTAACACAGCCGATGCGGCGCAGTGGTTGTACGACTGCCTGCAACGCAGAAGGTTCCGGGGTCAATTTCCTGGGTCACATCACAGAGTTCATATTTTGTGAATTTGTTCTCAGTCTGTTCAGCACCTGATTATCCGAAAGTTAGATGGTTCCGTGCTGCGGCTACGTTAAGCCATCGGTCCCGGTTGCTGTCTAGGTATGATAACTTAGACGGTGGACGTTTCCCAACCATATCAGAGGCCTGCTACTTGAAATAGGCGGTTAAAAAACTGACTCCAAGGTTCAACGGGTCATTGGACGACTCGGTGTCCACTCGAAGAGAAAAAGAAGCAGAAACTGTAGATTATATTGCATTTTAAACAGATTTAATTTTATATCCTTTCTATAACCTTTTCCATAACTTTGTACCTATAATTTATTTATAGATCGACCTGGTAGAAGAATTTAACTTAATCAAAGTCAGTTCCTCCCACAGGATGTCAAGTTAATGGACTAATGAACATTTCTTAGTATTTTTGCATTTTAATGGGAAATCGGAGAATATTTCTATTTTCCCGAGCCAATACGTAAGTAAAATAAGTCTAAGTAGGTCAAAATGATGAAGCTCTCTTTCTCCCTTCTTGTGGGACACCAAGTCGTCTCACGACCCGAAGAACCCTGGTGCCTAGAAATTTACCATCGCCTACTACAAGTAGAAGGCCTCTGACATAGTTGACGCTTTTTGATTATTGTTTATATTTTATAGATTACTGTTTCGCATACAGGGTGTAAGGGACAGCCCTCCGAATACTGAAAGGGTGCATTCAGACCATGAAACTGAACAACTTCCCATAGAAATAAATTTCAGGAAACGTAAAAAGTTTTTTGACTTCCCATAGTAAATTGAATCAGTTGATCGTGATTTTGTATGGGAAGTCAAAAATTTTTTTTCGTTCCCTGAAATTAATTTCTATGGCAAGTTGTTCAATTTTATGGTCTAAATGCACCCTTTTAGTATTCGGAGGGCTATCCCTTACACCCCGTATTAACGACGCGCCTTTTGGGATGAATTTGAATCAAACTACCAATTTCAAATGAAACTATTGTAAAAGCTACTTAGAAAGTTCTTGTCCAGTGAATTCTGTAGAAACAATGAAAGTAGGTAAACCATTTTAACAATATTAAGTTTGTCGATGAAATCAATTTCTTGGAATTGCAACCTGACACGAAGTCCACGGCAAACAGATCCCATGGAGAGCACTTCAGCCCCTTTGTCATCGGCTTGTTTGTTCGTTTGTTTATTTGTAGTCCTTGGAAGGAAAAAATGATTAGAAGGAACCCTGTAAACTTAGAGAAAGAAGTAGTATTACTCAAATTCTGCCTACCACCATCTCACACCTCACCTTTTATGATGGTTTGATCTTCAAGCTGTACTAACTAGCTTTGCCAGTTTCTCAACTGTATCAGAGTATAGTTTTTGGTCATAAATGCACTCAAGTTCATTACAAGTTAAAAAAAAATATCATAGTTTCCTAATTTTAATCTTTGGTGGCAGAGCCTGATATTTTTAATTATTTAAATTCTATTGTGTCGGGGAAGTATTTTTTGTGTGAGAATATTCTTCCAGTGAGCATACCGATGAATAATCATTCTGGCTTCATTTTGATCCTTTGCATGACTCCCTCTACCGGTGTCCATTTTATCAGTTTGCACTCGCGATGTGCGCTTTTGTTAGCTAGGTCCTTACATCCACTTGGCCAAATTGAATTATAGCGCGACCAGCTACTGAAGACTCCTGATTACGTGAATAGATGTATGAAGAAACGGGTCTTGGTGTTCCAGTTTAGATTGGTTGTAGTGCTAATGTTGAATTTTAGCAACGACCAGCTATTGAAAACTCATGATTACGTAAGCAACTGTATGAAGACATAGGTCTTACTATTCTAGTTAAGTTTGCGTCGTAGTACTAATGCAGCCACAATTGTTTAGTGGTAAAAGAAATTGCTATTCGAACAAGAAGGTTTGTGATCGATTTATACAATCTAATTTGACTATTTATCTACTTAATTTTTCTAATTGGAAAATTGTTTGAAAATTCAAAAAATTCCATGCATTTTGAGACCGAGGTCATTCTTGAATTGGTCATTCTCAAAGATAATTTTGAAGCTTAGACCTTCTTAGAAAATAACCAATAGACATTTTGCGAGTAGTAATTACTTTACATATAGTCACGAAAAACCCGATTGGTAGGTATAAACCTAATCTAAGGTTTTTCGAAAAGTCAAGTTAACAGTGTGATACAAAAATAATTATGTACTTACATGGTTTAGGTTTAAAATGTCAATAGATTTAATTTCGATTTATGTTGACGAAGTAGAATGAACACTTTATAGGGTCAGAGTAAACTTTTCAAAGGGGTTAATGAGTACTCTACACAGGATTTAGCTTTTCAATCCTACATGAGATTGTACATTAATTTGGCAGTATTTCTGCTATTGGACTGGACCTTAGTGAACAGAAGATTTTAAATTTAAAAGTTTGCTTCAATTTTTTCTTTAATTGCCCTTTTAAAACGCATTAGGTGTGAAAAAATCGATACTAAATATTTCACGGGGTAAACCAGTATTACTTGCTTAAACCAGTCCATGCAAGTGGACAGCTTTTCTCGACGAACATAGGTAGTAATATGAAAACAAATCGCAATTGATAATTCAATACATTTGTTTCGTTCACAGTCACAGCAGAAAATCAATTAGGCATATTATTCAATATATTTTTCATCATGTTTGATATTCCACTAGGTTTGTTCATATTCTATTAATGCATTTATGCCTTTTCTTACCAAGAACTGAGGTAAGCTGCAATTTGTCGAGCTAAATGCAACGATCGATCTAGTCACCTTTTCATAATTGATTGCATTTTGTTTGCTGTGTTTTAATTTAAAATTTAGTAAGACATTTTACCTTCTTTTCTTGTGAGACACCGAGTTGTTCAACGACCCGATGAACCCTGGTGTCAGAGTTTTTCAACCGCCTACTGCAAGTAGCAGGCCTCTGACATGGTTCTGTAACGACCGCCATCATAGACAGCAACCGGGACCGACGGCTTAACGTGCCCATCCGAATCAACATTATCTAATGATTTTTTATCGCGAGGTTTGAACGTATTCTATTAACTGCCTTACAAAAGCTCTTCGAAGAACCGAAGCGAGCCGCAATTTGTAGGAGCTAAATGCAGCGATCGATCCAGTCACCTTTTCATAATTGCTTCGAAACAGGTCACGAGTTTTGTGCCAGAGCCGATGGCCTGATTCATTTACCCATACAATAAACTCTTTCTGATTTAAGGTTGGCCAAGAAAGTTTCTGTTTCGAAGTCGAAAAAGGTGATGTTTAATTAGATGCTTGTGTTTATTTAGAATTCCTATAATAATATGCTATGGGGAGCCTCGAACAAGTTTAAGAGCGAGGCTTTATAATACTTAAACCATAAAATCATTTATTTCTTCAGTCTTTTAGGCGCACCATCATTCGGCAATGAATTAGGTATTTAGAAAAAAAATACGTATTTAACCCTGGCACGAGGTGTTTTTGGAAATAAGAACGTATGTCAAGCACTAACATTATTTGAAGTACCGATTGCGATAGACCAATAACACCCAATAATGACTGAATATACTGTGAATATAATGAACTATAAATATGACTGCGTTATTGGTTGTACTTGTCAAATTCATATCAACTACCGCAAAAATATACATACTGGCACGGTTTTTCATAAAAAACTGCGTTATCAATAAATAACAATAGATAAATATATTTTTGGCAACCCTATTCTAAATCTGAAGTCACCCTCTGTTCCTCGCAACGGGGCGTTTTGTTTCCCTTCCACTTTAATAAAACACGTGTTTATTGGACTTTGGTTCATGCTCCCGCCCGAGATATTGGACATTTCCAATATTTTGCTTGCAGTGTCATGGAAATGGAATTTGAAAACTGAAGAATAATTTTCTGAACTCTCTTTTTGCTCGCCTAAGTTACTATTATTTGATGACTGCTATACGTCAAGTGTTGCACCTTACAACATCGATTTTGAGTTAATATAACGCTCCTAGAATGCCTCAGTCTACAGAATGATCGGATCAACTAACACTAAACATTTCTACTCATTTTGACCTTTTACCAAGATTAGGTACTCGAAATTTCGGGGTTATGTTGTTATGGAAGACCTGCGCAAGAATTAATTGTTTTGAATTTAGAGAAAAGTTTATAAAAAGCGACCTATTAGAATTAAACTTTTAAGCTTGAGACATTTTACTGTTAATTATATATTTTACGTACCACCGACTGGTCCGAAACGAGTAAGTGAGAAATTCGTAAAATATTATATTTTTTGATAGCTGAACTAAAAAGATAGAAGACCATGTAAACAAACTATAACTTCGTAGCAATGCCTCGACTACCAGTGGCCTATGCAATGAAACTACAGACTACAATCCTGCAAGCGAAATCCGATGAACATTGCGTAGCCGGTTAGACATAATGATCCCATTATCAAACCGGCTACGCAATGGACATCGAATTCTGCCTATAGAATTGTAGCATGTAGTTTGATCAAATCGGGTACAGTTTTGTACTCATACATAATTTATGTAAGTACGTCATGAAGCATGTAAGTACGTGTTTCAGTATAGAAAAAATCGATTTACTATAACGAATAGACAATTTATTCGTTTCACCATGTAAACAGCTTTACGGCGAGAAACAGAAGTAACGTCCATTTGTGCGTTATTTTTGCACGTTAAGAAAATGCGATTTTCACCTTATTTTTATACAAATATTTTAAACAAATTAGGGACGGTGTAACGAAAACTTTGCAGGCGTGCTCAGACCATGAAACTGAACAACTTTTACTATGGAGCCAATGGTGGGAAACGAAAAAAAAATTCAGCTGATCATGAATTTTGTATGGGAGATCGAAAATTTTTTTTCGTTTCTCACCATTGGCTCCATAGTAAAAGTTGTTCAGTTTGATGGTCTGATCATGCCTGCAAAGTTTTCGGTACACCGTCCCTAACACCCTGTATAGTTTATGACGCACTGTTTTTCAAACGCATCCACAAGCGGTCCGCATCGCACAACGCTACATCGACGAATGCGTCTGTCTAACATTTTGACATATTATAAATTATTTATATGACGATATGTTCGAAATTTTTATTGTTCTAACGCATGCGATAAACGGCCCAAAAATAACGCAGCGGACGTTACGTGTGTTTCTCCTTAACTTTGTAGCAAAATGCCTCGACTACCAGTTTTGTTCTCATAATTTATGTAGGTACGTCATGAAGCATATGAGTGCGTGTTCGTGTATGGAAATCGTGGTAATGATAGGCAATTTAGCTTCCTCGTTGCATACAAGAAAGGGTAAAATAAGAGCTTGAAGTAACGAATTCATGGACTTATTTTGGGCGGTACTTGGAAATAAATAATAACACTGCGTGATTTGGACGGGAAAAAATTAGGGCAACGTTTTATTTAGACTGAAAATTATTTTTAGGTAAAACGAGAAACACATAAAACGTCGGCTAGTTAAAACAATACGTATTTCAATCTTATTCCCTTACAAACTTGGTTTATGTCAAACGGTTTGATAGACGCATCCGTCGACGCAATGTTGTACGATGGAAATAACGGTTCTTTTTGACTTTTCAAAGATAGGATAAAATCATACGAAAAAAGCTTGAATTTTCTCACGATAGCAGAACACAGCAAGCTTTTTAGCTTCAAAATACGATGGGACAGTGGTCGCAAGCGTCTTGAGGAGACTTTTACGGCTGAAACGGGATTGGCGAAATTCCACTACAGTTCCGTTGCCGGTGAACCGCTAGAATGCAGATCCTATGTTACTTTAAACACCTCGCCAAATTCTACATACATTTAACGTTTATGTCCCTTATCGGGGAGGTAGAACGCAAATGGCCATTTACACCATGTATAACAAAAGTTTGAGGTAATTCTGAAGACTGTGATTCACCGTAGTCACAAGTTGTTAACCTGTCGTCTAAAATTGCAATACCCAACTCTAAAATGCCTTATTCGCTTCTTACGACACCAAAGGGAAATATATGGGGTAATATTAAGTGTTTGTTTCATTTCTTACCTCAACATGAACTCTGACATAAAATTCAAAAAGCCGTTGCGTAGTCTATTTCGACGACTACTTCGTTAATCAATACTTTCTTTCGCAGGCCGTCCAGAACCCTCAGTGCGGTGGCTGGTCAACGGAGTACTGGTGGATGAAGAGTATGAGCACAACACCGGTGACGTCATAGAAAACCGGCTGCTGTGGCCACAGATAAGCAGAGGCGACTACGCCGCAGTTTTCACTTGTCAAGCAGCAAATTCCCATCTAGTGCCTCCTAAGGAAGTTTCTCTGGTGCTGGATATGTTTTGTAAGTATTTGTAGTTGTAGATGTTATAGAAAACTGTCTTCTTCTTCGTTCTTTGGCCAGAAATAAGCAGAGGGGACTGTTTGCGCCACTTCTGTACTTTTTACTAATTTGATTCTTCCCGCGTTCATCGGGTTCAGGTCATATACCTTACTTTTAATTTTTAAATTCATAATAATAATTGTTCGCGTGCGATTCAATCTGCTACTTCCTGTTCCCTTCCTTTTCCCATCCTTTTCCTACTCACATACTGGAAATCAAGAAGAAAGAGAAGAAACATCAGCGGATCGCACATCAAGTTGGCAAACCTGTCAAGAAATTTCTGCTATTGGCAATACTGAAGACGCTCTCCAGTGCTGTTGTGTACAAAATCTGATAATGGCCGACTATGGCTAAATAATATAAAATAACTAAAAACCTAAACGCTGCAGCATAGGTACCTAAATATAATATAAAAGAAAAGTGCACTAAAAAACATGTAATAATAATTTGTGAATCAAGCTTATCGGAGTGCAGTGGCCAGTGATCTTTTGGATTAACATGATGCCGAGGAAGCTGCAAAGCATCTTATAAAAATGTATTTCTCCAGGTGAGTTCCTTCCTTTATTTTGTCTTGTTTGTTTCCATTCCAAATCCTATAACAAGACAATTTTCCTACACCTTCACACCGCAGATTTAATCGCTGATTGAGTATTTTTCTATCGAAAGACATTTTTGTTATCTTATACAGTCCATTTCGCTATTTTCAAAAAACCGCATCATACACATAATTGGTCTCTTCTAACCGGATAGACAACCGCATTTTTTGCATTGCATTTCATATTGCATTGGATTGCATTGCGTTTTTTCAAGTAACGCTATCATAGGTAACCGCCATATTGTTTACTCGATTGTTCTTGTTAGGAGCGTCACCCGCGCGTCTCCTACGCTGCCGCTAGTTAGGTATAAAACGTAACCCGACGAAACATATTACCGCTTTGTTATATTTGATAGGTATAAAACTCATAGTACGTCTTATAACCTCATCAACCCGCTTTGTTTTGTTTGCGTCGCGTTGTTACCAGCTCAAGAGTTGCATTTTTTCGTATAACTACCGCTTACCGCTTGTTTGATAACGTGTTATCATAGTTTTCTATTAACTAACCGCTATTTGTTTACCCGCTGATCGTGGATACCGCTATACCGCACGTTCGCTAGGTGTTTGTCCCTTGTACAAACACCTAGCGTACTTACGATACGATTTGTTTGTTTTTATTTGTTGCGATGGCAAAGTTGGATGAAAAACATTCATTTCCTGCTTAATTATATACCTACGTATTGGTTGATAACCGCATTCTCTCATTTATTGCCAGGGTGGATACATATTTATATCTAACTGTCAAATACTGTGCATTCTAGCCACATTCAGCTTGTTACTAGTTACTTATCGTGAAATATACCTATATTCTCGTTACTGCATCGGTATTTACCTATTGTTTTGTTAAAAATAACAAGAAATTGTCCGCATTTGTAGGTTATATTTGTTAAATTTGTGTATGTATCTACATTGTTACTGCAAGTAGGTATAGGTTTATTACATACAACTGTGAGACTATAAATTGGTTCTATTCATCAGTTTTCATAATGGCAACCCATAAAATAGCTTCATTGGAAGCTAAAAACAATGCTATATTTGCCCGTCTGAATAATCTTTATGACACTTCTCAAAAGATACCGCTTGTTGTTACTGAACTTAGATCTAGTGAATTATTCATGTCACAGAGTGAAACGATACAGGTCATTCGCCAGGAGTTTATTGAAAACTTAGACAAAATAAATCAGCTCTATTATGAGGAAGACCCGGAATATAAATTCAATTACCAGTCTCTCAATGCATTTGAAGACATTTATGCTAGCATACAAAGAGTTCGTTCTCGTATTCAGGCTAAAACGCCTCAGCAAAACTCTGATAATGGTGCGCGTCCACATGTCAAATTGCCACCAATTAACATTCCTTCATTCGATGGACGGATGGAAAATTGGCCAATATTTTATGAGTCATTTAAAGCAAATATTCATCTAAATCTTTCGCTCACAGATGCTCAGAGAGTACAATACTTAACTGGAAAATTGACTGGAGCCGCTCTGAAAATCATTGCCGGCATAATTCCATCGGGTGAAAATTACTCATCTATTTGGGAAAGTTTAGTTAAAAAATACCAAGACAACAGAGCTTTAGGGTGTCACTATTTATCAATTCTGTTTAATATCAAACCCTCTACAAACAGTTCCTCATCTTTGAACAATTTTGTGGAATCATTTAACGCTGCTGTGTCAGCACTAGAAAATCTTAATATTGATGATCTGAAGGACTTCATTCTGCTGAACCTGGCCATGCGCAAGCTTGATCCTATCACAGCTCAAGCATTTGAATCACATGTAAGAGACAAAGACATGCCCTCTTATACAGAATTAATTGAATTTATAAAATCTCAAGTTAAGATTTTAGACAGAACCGCTTCAACTTCAAACCGCGTTTCCACTCCAGTGGAACCTCACCATAATAACAATGTCAAACGAGCCCCACGTCATACTTACCAAACTCAGACATTTTTGGCAAGCGAAGGTAAGGTTGAACCTTGCTTAATGTGCAACAAGAGTGATCATCAGCAGTTGTATAAGTGCCCTGAGTTTAAATCTCTCACCGCTAAAGGTCGTTTTGACTTTATTAAATCCAAGCGAGGATGCATCAATTGTTTATCAATGACACACACCTCTTCATTATGCAACTCTAACTTCTCATGCAAACAATGCAGACAATTTCATCACACTTTATTACATATGGATTTAAATAAAAACAATGGGCCTTCTGGATCCCGTACACAGTACACAAACACCTCTGCTGAAAATAACCACACAGCCGCTTCGCAGCAGTCGCAGGCAAAGTCTTCAGAAAATGCCTCGGGCAATGTGCGTTTATGTGCACATGCTTGTACACCAACTGATTTGACAAATAATAATGACACTATTTTGCTTTCGACTGCTCAAGTGAATGTCCAAAATAATTTTAAACAGAATGTTTCAGTCAGATGCTTAATTGACAATGCCTCACAAGATAATATAATATCTTCTGCATGTTGTGAGCAGCTAAAATTAAATATTATTCCGCTTCAAAATTCATGTATCAAAGGAATTGGATCCTCCTCCCAACAGGTACGGGGATACGTTCAATTATGCGTGAGTTCTAAAGATAAGAAATATTCTTATAATATTGTCGCTTTGGTTCTTGATAAACTAACTGACCGCATGCCATCTGAATATATTGACAGTTCGGTAGTGCAACATCTGATGGACTTACCGCTTGCTGACCCACTTTGGCATATTCCAGGTGAGGTCGAATTGATCCTCGGTGCAAAGTTGTTCCCGCATTTATTACTAGGGCGTAAAATCATGAAGCCTTCCGCGCCATCTGCGATTGAAACTGTGTTCGGTTTTATTTTGACAGGTGATGTACCTAACACCACTAATAAAAATAATTCCGCTTTTCCAAAATTGACCACCTCAACATTCTTCACATGCTCGAGTGAAGGGGGTTTAGCTGACCGCTATGACGAATTACTCATTGATAAAAATCTCACCAAATTTTGGGAGATGGAGGAAATGCCTTCCAAAGGGTTTCTTAGCCCAGAAGAGGCTCAGTGTGAAGAAATATATAGCTCAACGGTGACTCGCGATTCTGACGGTCGTTATTGCACTGCTTTGCCTTTCTGCCGTGATCCTTCTGAATTAGGTGACTCCCGCTCAGTTGCTGTACGCAGACTGTATTCCTTGGAGCGTAAGCTGCAGGATCCTGAGTTGAGAGCCAGCTTCAATGAAGTAATACAGGAGTACCTGGATAATGATTATATCTCTGAAGTTTCACCGGAAGAAACGGACTATTCTACAGGCTATTTCATTCCGATGCACGTAGTCGTTCGAAGTGACAGGAAACTACAAAAGTTCGTCCCGTACTTGACGCCAGCACTAAATGTCACAACAATATTTCGCTTAATGATATTCTTCACACTGGACCAAATCTACAAGCAGACATTTTTGTTCTCTTGCTTAATTTCCGTTTGTTTGAGATAGCGCTAGCCGCCGATATTAAACAAATGTATCTCAGAATTTTAATAAAGCCTGAGCACCGCAAATATCAAAAGATTTTATACCGCTTTGATACATCACAGCCTATACGCGAGTTTCAATTCAACCGAGTCACTTTCGGCTTAAAATGTAGTCCTTTCTTAGCTATGCGTACTGTGCGACAGCTAGCTAATGATGAACGTGATAGGTTCCGCGAGCCGCTGATGTGGCTTCACATGAGTTATATATGGACGATTTGACTACTTCTGTACCTACGATACACGAAGGTAAAGCGCTCGCTAAAGAGCTTATTGAGTTATTCCAAGCTGGTGGGTTCCACTTGACTAAATGGGCAAGTAACTCGCCTGAGATATTGGAGTCCGTTCCGCAATCGAATCGCGCCGCTATTGAATTTTCAGATAACACAAACATGAAAGTTTTGGGCCTAAAATGGCTCCCCGCTCAAGATATATTTACCTTTTCAACTTCTCCTACTGAGGAAACCTTCACCAAGCGTACCATTCTTTCTACCATCGCCCGCTTATGGGATGTTCTGGGTTTTGCTGCCCTGTGATATTATTCGCTAAACTCTTAATTAAAGAGTTATGGCTACTTAAAGTTGGATGGGATGATCCCTTGCCTGAAAATATAATGTCTTCATTTAGAATTTTCAATGAGCAGTTGCTTCTTCTATCCTCATGTAAGATTCCGCGTCATTTAGGTGTACGCCAAGGTTGTAGCACCAATATAGTTGCATTCGCTGATGCTAGCTTAAAAGCGTTTGGATGCGTGGTATATCTACACGTCACTGACAGCGAAGAGAACGTCCAGGTTAATTTAATTTGCGCGAAATCCAAAGTCGCCCCTGTGAAGGTGGTGTCACTGGCGAGACTTGAGTTATGCGCTGCAGTTCTTATGTCGAAACTAGTTCGTTTAGTCAGTGAAACTTACAGCGCTCGCACTAAAATTGACAACGTTTTCGCATTTTCTGATTCAAAAATAGCACTTTCGTGGATTAATTCCTCACCGCATAGATGGGATATCTATGTTAGTAACCGCGTTGCACAGTGTCAGGAGAACCTAGATTCACGTCATTTCTACCATGTCAGTGGTATAGAAAATCCTAGTGATTGTCTTTCGCGTGGCCTCTTACCTGAACAATTGTTAACTCATCCATTATGGTGGCATGGTCCTCTTGGCTTGCTTCTCCAGTGACACACTGGCCAATAACACCTTTCGTCCCTGAGCCATGTGAAACCTTGCCGGAGTACAAAAGTAAAACTCTTGTGTCTTCCGCATCCAGTAACGCAGCTTCAGGCCCGTTGTATGACATGACTAAAAAACACTCTTCATGGAATAAGATTCTTCGCATTACTGCTTATGTCCTAAAATTTGCTAAAATTTTACCTCGCAGTGAACAACTGTCAGCTTCTCAACTTACAACAGCTGAGATATTTCTAATTCGGGAAGTACAAAATGTTAACTTTTCTAAGTTAAAACAAGATATAACAGCAAAAAAGCCTATTTCCTCACCGCTTCGAAAGCTAGATTTATTTGTTGATGAACATAACATTATACGTATTGGTGGCAGGCTCTCCAATAGTAACTTACCATTTGAAGCACAACATCCTGTGTTGTTACCTAAACATGACCACATTACTCATCTTCTGATTGACTATTATCACCGCTTCCATTGCCACACTGGTGCCAATGTCTTGAATTCTTTGCTACGGCAAAGATACTGGATTTTGTCTGCTCGAAGCGTCATTCGTCAACGAGTACATGCTTGCAACGCTTGTTTCAAAACTCGCCGTCTCACCTTAATACAAAA
The DNA here is from genome assembly GCA_024500475.1 of Phthorimaea operculella. Lineage (NCBI taxonomy): Eukaryota > Metazoa > Arthropoda > Insecta > Lepidoptera > Gelechiidae > Phthorimaea > Phthorimaea operculella. The sequence goes on from JANFCV010000109.1 coordinate 1,330,658, forward strand.
TGGCAGATCTACCGCCATATCGCGTTCAAGAAGCTAAAGCTTATGTTCATACAGGGGTAGACATGGCTGGCCCTCTAAATATAACTGTCAGAAGACAAAGAGGACAGAGAAGCCAAAAGGCATATATATGCTTATTCATATGTCTAGTTACTAAAGCAGTTCACATTGAACTCGCTGTTGATCTTTCGACCGAAGCTTTTCTTTCCGCTTTCACGCGGTTCATATCCCGACGAGGTCCTGTAGCTCACATGTACTCTGATAATGGAACAAACTTTGTAGGTGCTAAGGCAAAGTTAAACGAACTACTCACAGATCATCGCATCGAATGGCATATGATTCCACCTCGCTCTCCTCACTTTGGAGGTCTATGGGAATCAAACATTAAAAGTGTTAAGTTACACTTATACCGCGTCATTGGGTCGCAGATACTGACGTACGAGGAACTTTTAACGGTTTTGATTCAGATAGAAGCAATTTTAAATTCTAGACCGCTCTGTATTCTTTCTGAAGACCCTTTTCCAGAACCTCTTACACCCGCTCATTTCATTATGGCTTCACCATTGACATTTTTACCTACTGCGCCTATTTCTGAGGAAACTAAAACTCTGCGCTATCGCAAAGAGTTACTCGACCAAATGGTACAAAGCTATTGGAAGAGATGGCGTTCAGAATACCTTCATTCACTGCAAGTGAGACAAAAATGGCTTACTGATGCGGACAATATTAAACTCGGAACTGTCGTGCTAGTACATCAAGATGACGTACCCCTCTTCGCTGGCCTTTAGGTATTATACAAGAAGTTTATCCAGGCAAAGATGGTAGAGTGCGTGTTGCTTTGGTTAAGACTGCAACTACTTTATTGAAACGACCTATTGTCAAGCTATGTCCCTTGCCTTCGCAATAATTGATTTAGATATTGGCAGCGTAGGTAGGTAAGATAAATGCTTTTTGTTTTTTCTTAAACTTTTATAATCAGAGGATGATGTTTAGTTTTTATTTAAATAATTAAAGCCGCATTTCTGTTGATAATACTACGTATTATCAAGGCCGGGAGGATGTTTGCGCCACTTCTGTACTTTTTACTAATTTGATTCTTCCCGCGTTCATCGGGTTCAGGTCATATACCTTACTTTTAATTTTTAAATTCATAATAATAATTGTTCGCGTGCGATTCAATCTGCTACTTCCTGTTCCTTCCTTTTCCCATCCTTTTCCTACTCACATACTGGAAATCAAGAAGAAAGAGAAGAAACATCAGCGGATCGCACATCAAGTTGGCAAACCTGTCAAGAAATTTCTGCTATTGGCAATACTGAAGACGCTCTCCAGTGCTGTTGTGTACAAAATCTGATAATGGCCGACTATGGCTAAATAATATAAAATAACTAAAAACCTAAACGCTGCAGCATAGGTACCTAAATATAATATAAAAGAAAAGTGCACTAAAAAACATGTAATAATAATTTGTGAATCAAGCTTATCGGAGTGCAGTGGCCAGTGATCTTTTGGATTAACATGATGCCGAGGAAGCTGCAAAGCATCTTATAAAAATGTATTTCTCCAGGTGAGTTCCTTCCTTTATTTTGTCTTGTTTGTTTCCATTCCAAATCCTATAACAAGACAATTTTCCTACACCTTCACACCGCAGATTTAATCGCTGATTGAGTATTTTTCTATCGAAAGAATTTTTTGTTATCTTATACAGTCCATTTCGCTATTTTCAAAAAAAACCGCATCATACACAGGGACTAAGTTGAAAAACTAGCAAATTGCCATATGGTGCCGCCAAAGGAAGTGTCGGTGGTGCTAGATTTGTTTTGTAAGTTTTCATTCAGTTTAAACTATCATCTAAGATCATTATCAGCCTATTAGCTAAAGCTGGGCGAACATCGTTTACTACAATTTGTTTTAAGTCTCTGTGAGCACGATGCCCTGTTAGAATCATTCCTTGCAAGATGCCCATCTAGCTAGCTAGAGGGCGTTTTACGAGAACGTTTTACACTACATTGTTAAGTTCTACAACTACATAACAGTTGAGCAAATGCATACAAAAACATCGTTTCCAGACGTTTTCATCACCCTTAAAAAGATATTAACTGCTTGTCGTGTTAGAACTTTTTTGGGTAATACAATGAAGGACCTAAAACTTGATTTCTATTCCACAGTAAAACCCCTGACGGTGGAAATCAACAAGCCACAGACGGGGGAAGGGGGGGTGCTGACCGCGGAGAGGCGGTACGAAGTGACGTGCGAGTCAGCCGGCAGCAGACCGCCGGCTGTCATCACCTGGCATAAAGGGAAGCGGCAGCTCAAGAGAATAACGGTAAGTGCAAGATTGTATTGTAACCTCAATTTTGAGGGAAAAGAGCAGACGTGACTACAGCCGATAATACGAAGTGATAGGCTAGTCGCTAGCAGACCGAGACTGACGAAGTTCATCATTGTTCAGTGGAGGAATCGGCATGCAGTGTTACTATTCGCAATAGAAGTTAGTTGGTTAGCTGGTAGGATCAGTTGGTTTGCGACATGCTGTCCTCACAGATTATAATGCCCAGAGTGTTCAAAAAGAAGATCTATCACACGGTGCGACTTCTATAAATTCACTAATACCATTGTTTTAAACGTGTTTGACTTGAGGCTCAAACTCAACCTCAAATTCAGAAAAAAGAAGACTACAAAAAGATTGCAATTTTCTGCATCAATAAGTATCAATTGAATAGGTATTAGATTAAATTATTATTTCAATCATTAACTTAGCGTATTACAATTAGATCTCTTACACACTCCCAGCAATCATACGGCTCACTAAACTGCAAAACAGATGCGATAACATCGTTTAATTATTCGTCCTATTTTCCGCTCTATTTGGGATTCATATTCTGTTATTACGATTGCATTAGCATGTCAGTATTCAAATACATACCGGATGTCACATCATATGGGAGGGCTATAATGGTTATAGCACACTTACCTGCTCTGCTTGGCCATTCCTGTAGCAGTTACATATCGGATTATTAGTTTACAGTTGGCGGTTTCATGGAAGTATTAGGTATCGATTTTAGCTATGCTCGAGAAAGCATTCTTAAAAAACTAAGCCAACTGCAAAAGACATGTTTTTCATGTAGGTACCTACAGCCTTTCCGTAGTTTGTAAAGAGGGTCAAGAAGCAGAAAGAAAGAAAGAATTAAGAAGTTAAAAGGAATAACCATCAGAAGACAAGACAAGGCAAGGTTATGTGGCAGTTTGTACTTGGCAAGTTTATCCCAATGACTTTCAGAGAGACAGGAAAGTTTTCATACAACGATTTCAAATAAATCTGCGCCACGTACAAAGTTTACTGTTACGTCACGCCAAGTACACTGTTTGCAATTTCAGTATTTATTAGAATTTCTACCAAAGAAAAATTCTGGATTGTTCCTTATTCTGATAGTGTGTGTGTGTGTGTGTGCCATCACCTTAACAATATCCTATTCTAACCCATAGTCAACCTAACATCATGCATGACCGTAAACCGACAATTGATTCCATCGATTTCCTCTAATTCGACTGCAATTCGGTTTGTCATGGCCGACAGTCGCATTACTACAATAATTCGATCTCTCATTGGTCGAGATGTAATTGGTACCATTCACTGGCATTATCGAGTTACAAGCGTTGAGCTTGTGTTCGGTGTAACTGTAGATGTGTTAGATCGTAATAAAGGGTTCAGGATATACACAAGAGGATCCAATATAAGTAACACATGTTGCGAAATATCTTTGATTGTCGGGACTTGACCGAAAACGGTGCCAGTAATCAACAACGGCCAATGAAACACAAATAATAACGCAAAGTTGATTTGAGTCTCGCATTTGTCGTAATTTTAGGATTTGCACTTTAACAGTCCTAGTATTTCTGAAGATATTTTAGATCGGTACATAAGAAATAAGTTCTACATAGGATGCCCATATTTTTTTTAATTTATTTTGTTTATAATCTTCTGTGTTCATGCAGATAAAATATTTGTTTGTTAAAAACATTTAAACTTTTAAACGTCTTGATTTCCGCAGTTCAAATGCAGCCATACTATAAGCAATGAATCTCAATGGCTTCTAACACTCTACAGTTCGATATCATCTAATGTTAGCACAGAATCAGTAGATACAATCTCCTTCGATTTCATTGTGTCTATAATCGTATTAGTGCCGAGTGCAACTTGAATTAGATCCCTAGTGTTACCATCCACTTTAACAATAAACTCTTCTGCTTCTTGAAAAGTACTAAGATTCAACCAAAAAAAATCCCAAAGACAGCGTGTCGTCTAAAGAGAAAACGACATCGCGTAGATCTTTTTTTACAGCGAGCCTTGCCAATATGCCAAACCTATTTGAAATATAGTCAAATGACCTACGTTCTATAACGACCGAATTTTTAAACACGACTTCACACCTCATTAAAACTACTCTTTAAATACCCCTTATAAATTCTGTAAATCGTCTTAAAATAATAAAAATTACCTTGTCGCTTGGTGGTAGAATAAGCTACCAAATGAGCAGTATTTCTCTCCAAATGGCAACACTTGCTATTTCGATGGACCCCGGTCTCTTCGGAAAAGTTGCAACAAAAGAACTATGTGTTTCGCTGTCATAATGGAATTGCTCCTTCCTTCCGTTCGTAGTTTAATAAAATTACTCGCTTCTTGCAGTGAAAAGACGTCGTTTAGTTTTCCATTTTTAAAATCTAAGTTGAAGCTTGTTTCAGAAGACATTAAGACATTGCAGGCTGAATCACTTGATTTTCCGTAAAAATAGAACTTTGGAAGACACTTTAGGCACAAATAGAGAGTTTACAGTATGATCATTCCATCCTATTTAGGATTTTCTCGATTGTCACTTGTTATATAGCCACGGTTGCTAGTGTCAAAAATATCAAAGTACCTATAACAATATTAAAATAGCAAAATCTGATATAGGTAAGAATGTCATAATGTTTCTAAACTAATTTTAATCCAAGAAATATGACGTTCACGGCTACCTTCTTTATTCCATTTAAAGTCAGTAAACGTCAAAAACGTCGCTAGTACCGAGTGAGCCATTCCGCTCCGCGCGCCGTCTCCCTAATTTGTGCTTTAAGACACAATCCTGTTTGCGTTTAAGGATTTTTTAGATGAATGCAAGCTACATTGAAAGTTAAAATACAATCTGATTTCACTGTTTATATCAAATCACTGACTGAAATAGCTCCTCTATGGACAGCCACAAATCAATGCAAAAAGTCCAACGCTTTCATCAGCGATGCAAGCTCAATAAATCACAAATTCACGACTGAATGAAATCTGATAGTCACACGATCATTCAGGCTTGTCAATGTATTGGAATTTTGAATGCACTCACAATGCTATATTTTTCTTATATTCGAGACGAGCATCAAAAGGTTGAAAAATTCATTAGGGTCAACCAGGCGCTCATAGCACAGTTGGCAGAGCAGTTGACGATTCCCCACGGTCCTGGGTTTAAGTAACGGCGGATGCATTTTTCAATTTTCTTATTTTCAATTTATAAGGCTTGTCAAGTTGCTTTTTTTCTTCATTTATCGAGTGAGACACAAAGTGACCAACCGACCCGACAAATTCTGGTATCAGACTTTACAAAAGACACACATGTCTTTTCAGCATTATTAGGGAACAATATTTTGTCATGTAGCTTTCTTTACATCTTTTTATTTCACCAAATGTCCGTATCATTGCACTTAAGATATCTCTACAAAACACATCCTATCGTTATTTAAAAATAGACATTACAAATATTTTTGTGTCGGTAGGAATCGAACCCACGACCCTCGGCGTAGAAGGCAGGGGTACTATCCACTACGCCAACGGGACAGTCACATATCTCTACAACACACATACTATCGAGCGAGTATCAGATCACTAGTCAGTTGGCACTCGCCCATCAACACCCATTCACACCACCGTTCCTGTACACGGCCACAAATCAATGCAAAAACTTCTCCGCTATCAGCACAGAACGGATGAAGCAGAGCCGAAGTTTGTAGCTAGTTCGATATTGATTCTTTGTCTGGCGTGTGGGACACTGATTTGACGAACGATCCAAATAAAGTGTCTGAGTACAAACTGACAGAGATTTCAGACTGCCTACTTCAATACGAACTTCATTAGGCCTTTCTGCATTAGGTATTTGGGAACAGTATTTTGTAATAGCTTTCTTTACATCTTTTTATTTCACGAAATGTCCGTATCATTGCACTAAGATATCTCTACCACACATCCTATCGAGCTAGTATTGGATTGGATCACTAGTCAGTTTGCACTCACCCATCAACACCCATTCACACGACAACCGATGTGGCGCAGTGGTTAGTATCTATGCCTGCCTGCCACGCAAAGGTTCCGGGTTCAATTCCAGGTGGGGCCACTCACAAAGTTGATATTTATCAATTTGTGAATTTGTTCCCAGTCTGGTTAGGACATTACAGGCTGAACCACCTGATTGTCCGCAAGTAAGATGGTTCCGTGCTTTGGATGGGCACGTTAAGCCGTCGATCCCGGTTGCTGTCTATGATGGCGGTCGTTACACAACCATGTCAGAGGCCTGCTACTTGCAGTAGGCGGTTGAAAAACTTTGACACCAGGGTTCATCGGCTCGTTGAACGACTCGGTGTCCCACACGAAAAAAAAGAAGAAGATCCATTCACACCACCGTTCCTGTACAGCCACAAATCAATGCAAAAACTTCACCGCTATCAGCACAGAACGGATGAAGCAGAGCCGAAGTTTGTTGCTAGTTCGATATTGATTTTGTTTCTTTGTCTGGCGCGTGGGACACTGGTTCGATGAACGACCCGAATAAAGAGTCTGAGTTTTTAAACTGCCTACTAACTACTACAAGGCCTCTGAAATGGTTGTTTTAAAGACCGCCATCGAAGTAATCAGGCGCAAGCTACGGAAAAGACGTGGGACGTTCGACGTAAACGTGAGACATGCGGCATCGCAAACCGGTTTCATAGAAACACACACAAAAACACATATGCGACGCGCGTCGCAATGATGATTGTATGAGTGATCACTTGTATGATAGATGCCATCCCACGCGTCACCTCGCGCGTCTTTTCTGTGAAGCTTTACTGAAACCTTAGACTGAAAACGGAACCAACCGTTTGAAGCACGTACACATTGTTTTTGTGGACAATCAGGCAGTTCATAGATTTTTCTAACTGGGAACAAATTCACAAAGTGTTATCAAGTACGTAGGATCCCACTGGGATTCGAACCTGGAACCTCCGGATCCTGAGGCGATCACTCAGACCGCTAGACCACTGAAGCAGTTAGCTCTCCAGCTGAAGTTAGTTGGTAGTTCGTTATTGATTTTGTCGATCGCGTGCACTGGAACGCAGCCAGCCAGCTTCTATCATCGCCCAGCAATTACCAGCACATACTATCAAATACTGCCTAATCTGAACTGCTAATGATGTTCGAAGACAGTATGGGTGAAGTTCGGGAGTTTCAGTATGGCGAAGTCAGCGCTGAACTTAAGAAAGTTTTGGCTCCTAAACGAAATCGTAAGGTGATTTGCACATGCAGCGACTGTATTGAAAATACGCAATCAACGCTAAGAAAGAACTATCAACAAATGTATGGTATTCCGAATCACATCACAGACTTTTCAGATATTAAAAATAACTTGTATTAATCGATCCCTGATAAAATAACACGAGGTTATGCTAATCGTTGGCAAAAAGTAGAAGAGTACATACAGTGCGCGCGCGAGTCTATGCCCAACTTGAAATATATGTGCTGTGCACCACTGTCGCACTTGAAGTGATTCTGCCTTGTGCAACAAGGAGGTGATATTTTAGGATGGCCAAGAACTTGCGCGCGCTCTGTATTTAGCACAGAGGCCTTATTTGGAATAGGTATCATAATGCTTTACCTAACTTAACCCAACCTCGCAAGGTGTTCTCAAGGCTTCGATCAGAATTGCCTATTGATTTAGCATGCAGGGTGCATTGGAGGGGAGCCAATTAACAGACCACTGTCATCGTCATCCATCATCATCAACAGTTATCGTAGCTTACATCAGTCTGCCTTTTCCATTTGAGAGATGTTTGACATACTCTAACCACCAGCTAGTCTGGTAAGCCCAGTGCAAGGTTTGGTATTTCATGTACCTTAGATTCGTCCCTAACTTAAAAAATGTGCTGATGCTTTCCTATGTCAGCATGTCGTGTTACCCAGGTTCCTAGAGGCACCGGCACTCAGGGAACCGAGGTAATCGCAGGTGTAACTTAGTAGCTAGGTAGGGTAGAGTGATCTCACTAAAACGAGTGCCTGTGACCCCGGAGGGCGTGAGTGAGTAGGTGTAGGTAGAGTGGCCTGTGTGTAGACGCCCTAACAAGCCTGGTGCCCTTGCGCGTAGTGAGGGGCCGCGGCAGGAAAAGATAGGTAGTAAAGGAATACTACTTTTATTAGCCACGTATACGAATAACCTCCTGGTACGAGAGAAATCACAAGACGCGCGGACCCACGCAGCGTAGAATCACCCTCCGGCAGGAACTTGGGTTCTTCGGGCTTGACGACGACTTGGCAACTCGTCGTGAACGCTTACGGACGGCAAGACTTCCTTGGCTTCTGGACTTGAGGCTCCAGAGTTCTTGAGGCTTCAGAACTTCTTCACTTACTTCGCTTACTTCACTTTTCTTTGTTGCTTCACTTTAGACTTTTTACTTCTTTTATTATTTCTTAGACAATTGGAAGTAGAGTAAAGACTGGGAAAGACTGATCTTTTGACAGCTTGACACGCCTTATATATGCTTGCCAGGCGTTCGAGAATGTTCTAGTCTTCTTTCTGATTTCGAATTTCAAAGACCTTGAGGTTTGTCAGTGGCCAGTTTTCTTGCAAGTTGCCAGTGCTGATGGTGGAGGTTTGTCGCCCTGATGATGTAGTGGTTTGTCCAGGCGACGAGGGCAGTCCTGTGGCTTCGGAGGGCTCGGAGGTCTCGTTTCCAGGAGGAGTGAAAGAGTGCCAGCGCGAGATAAATTTAGAATCAAGTACCAGGAGGTCAGAAATTGGGAAGAGGTAGTGAACTATAGTACAATAACTTTTTAGTAGAGAACTACGCGGCTCTATGAGATAGCCGTCAAAGTTGGGACGTTGATATTTTGTCAATAGTGTAAATAACAAATATGTCCAACATGGGAATTATTTACAGATTTGAAGAAAAATTCATGTACAGAATAGCGCAAACGCTATAAGCATCACATAAACTCCTTTATTCTGATCGAAGCAAAATTGGCTATTGATTTAGCACACAGCGTGCATTGGAGGAGAGCCAACTTACAGACCTCTATCATCGCCTGGTAATTACTACCACTAAGTACGCTTAAAGACACTTTGGGCGTACGAAGTGAGCCTAGCCATAGTAGATCAACCAGATACAGTCTTCTTGGTTGTCTGGTAGAATTCGCTCTTAGCAATAACCTATCAAATCTCTACAAGGCTCCGATCAGAATTGGCTATTGATTTAGCACACAGCGTGCATTGGAGAAGAGCCAACTTACAGACCTTTATCATCGCCTGGTAATTACTACCACTAAGTACGCTTAAAGACACTTTAGGCGTACGAAGTGAGCCTAGCTACAGTAGATATAAATAAAGCAGTCTGTTTGGTTGTCTGGTAGAATTCTCTCTTAGAAATAACCTCCCCAATCTCTACGAGGATCTATTGATTTAGCACACAGCGTGCATTGGAGGGTAGCCAACTTACAGACCTCTATCATCGCCTGGTAATTACTACCACTAAGTACGCTTAAAGACACTTTGGGCGTACGAAGTGAGCCTAGCCACAGTCTAAGGAATCAGTCTGTTTGGTTGTCTGGTATAATTCGCTCTTAGCAATAGCCTTTCCAATTATTTCAAGGCTTCGATCAGAATTGGCTATTGATTTAGCACACAGAGTGCATTGGAGGGGAGCCAACTTAAAGACCTCTATCATCGCCTGGTAATTACTACCACTAAGTACGCTTAAAGACACTTCGGGCGTACGAAGTGAGCCTAGCCACAGTAAAAAAACCGGTTTGTTTGGTTGTCTAGTAGAATTCATCATTATCATAGGGTGCCTTCTTCAAATCGATGTTCGGAGGTCAGCATGTAGAGGTCTGGTAGAATTCGCTCTTAGCAATAGCCTTTCCAATTATTTCAAGGATTCGATCAGAATTGGCTATTGATTTAGCTCACAGCATGCATTGGAGCCAACTTTCAGATCTCTATCATTGTAATTACTACCACTAAATACGCTTAAAGACAATTTGGGCGTACGAAGTGAGATTAGCCACAGTCTAAGGAATAAGTCTGTTTGGTTGTCTGGTCGAATTCGCTCTTAGCAATAACCTCTCCAATCCCTACAAGGATCTATTGATTTAGCACACAGCGTGCATTGGAGAAGAGTCAACTTACAGACCTCTATCATCGCCTGGTAATTACTACCACTAAGTACGCTTAAAGACACTTTTGGCGTACGAAGTGAGCCTAGTCACAGTATACAGAACCAGTCTGTTTAGTGGTCTGGTATATAATTCGGTATTAGCAATAGCCTTTCCAATTATTTCAAGGATTCGATCAGAATTGGCCATTGATTTAGCACACAGCGTGCATTTGAGGGGAGCCAACTTACAGACCTCTATCATCGCTTGGTAATTACTACCACTAAGTACGCTTAAAGACACTTTGGGCGTACGAAGTAAGCCTAGCCACAGTACAAAGAATCAGTTTGTTTGGTTGTTTGGTAGAATCCATTATCATCATGGGGTGGCATCTTCAAATTGAAGGTCGGAGGTCAGTAGAGGTCTGGTAGGATTCGCTCTTAGCAATAACCTATCCAATTTCTACAAGGTTTCGATGAGAATTGGCTATTGATTTAGCACAATGATTGGAGGATAGCCAACTTACAGACCTCTATCATGGCTTGGTAATTACTACCACTAAGTACGCTTAAAGACACTTTGGGCGTGCGAAGTGAGCCTAGCCACAGTACATCAACCAGAGTCAGTCTTCTTGGTTGTCTGGTAGAATTCGCTCTTAGCAATAACCTTTGCATCCTACAAAGCTCCGATCAGAATTGGCTATTGATTTAGCACACAACGTGCATTGGAGCCAACTTACAGACCTCGATCATCGCCCGGTAATTACTACCACTAAGTACGCTTAAAGACACTTTGGGCGTACGAAGTGAGCCTAGCCACAGTAGATTTGAAAGAAGCAGACTCCTTGATTTTCTTTGGATATGACAGCTCTGTAATGTTGAGTAGGTCAACACTTTGAAGGTTTTTCTTAGTAATTAGTCTATGTAGAAACTAGTAACTACCTACCATTATACCTAAAGAATAAAAAACTTTATTTACACGCAGCTGGTTTGTTTTTTCATCTGCCTGTCCGACAGTGTCCATATTCTAAATCAGTTGACGCTAGCGCAACATGTTTTCTAGAGCACTTAATGTAAAAAAACGATTACAATGTTTTATGACCGGCCGCCTGCCTGACGTCAACTCTCTTTGGGAATACCATTGTAGGTGGTATCACCGCCACCACGTCAAGCGAGATCAAAAACGTTTAGTGGCCTTTTACGAAACAGTTTTGAGTCGACTAGGGGTGGCAGTATCGCCAGCCGCTACAACACGGGTTTTTCATCTCTATCGTACTGTTTTTATTTTACTGTGGCACTAGTTCTCAATCTGTTGCTAAGACCTCCCACACGTAGTAAGAGAATTGCTATTCTGGGAACCTACGCAAACCTACGCAACTTGTGAACAATATGATACGTATAATGCCTTCTATACCGTAATAGACAAAGTTGTCACAAAGTAATCAACAGCTGATATTATTATGCTAGTATACTAATATTATAATTTCTAATTTATTTCTGTATGTCCTTTATTTCTTGCTTTAGTAAAAATATTTCATATCGTCCATATTTAAAACATTATAACATTTTAACTTTCGTTCATTCATGCTCTCCAAAACATCTTTTCAACTGTAATAAAATAGGGTCTGAGACATTACATGCAAGGATGTTCTAGCTATATTTAACATAATTATTTTTGTTATTCTCTGTACATGATCCCCATAATTTGATAAGCAAAATTTGAACAAAAATATAACACTGAACAGAATAGTGGTAGAAGTTGTTTATCAAATATAAGTTGGGCGTATAAGCGCCTTAGCGGTAGACTGTTATGTAACTTATAATTACTGGGTAGATACTAGATAGTCTACAACTAAAAGTTCAGTATCTAGTTCATTCAGAACACTCATTTACAGTTAAATAGTTGGAGGTAAGTTGCTATTCTTATCGAAATAATTCCGTTATTTTTTTCGATAGTCAGAACTCTGACAACAAAGTGTATCGGGTCGTTCGTTGACTCGGTCAAATTAAAAGTATTGTAAGTATTTAAACATCTGCCTGTATAGGTCGTTACATTTTTTTTTGGTATGACATCAAATATTATACTTGCAGGTTGTCATATTTTCATACAGCGTTAGCTGCGACTAAAAGATATGCAGGTGAGGGAAAATTAATTAGATAAAAGAAAATGCTTCCTATAAACAAACTTTAAGGTAACTTTGTACTTCATAACGGTAAGTTTATCTACAGATATTCATCTCCTTCCATTTCTTACACAAAAACCATCTTCCATCTAGCCAAGAAAGAAGCAATCTCGCAACAAAACTACAACAAAATGGAAAAATCTTATCTCATTGTACGTTTTCAATTCTTCGTACGTAGATGATCGCCTGGCCGGCATCGAACGATTATAACAATGCCGGTCTAAGTTGGTATGGCACTACCTTGCCAACAGAGCTTGATTCCGGTTACATTGCTGGCTATCTAACTCGTGTCATTGGAGTGGACTCTAGATAAACCGCAGTGTATGCCGAATCGCGCTCTGCTAACAGGGTGGTGTAGTACAGGTTTAAAAGACTGGACGCCCGCCAAGTAGGTGCACGTAAGTGGGCCCGGATCACGCGATACCCCGACGGAAATTGAAAATCGATATTATAAAACTTTTATTCGATCAAATTTGAATAGACTTTAAACGGGACTCTTATGGCGCTTATAAAAGCGATATGCGAAATGAAATCATATCCTAAGTTATATCGTTGCCAAACTATTTAGTAGTACGAGAAAAGGAATGTTTTAGATGGATCCTTACAAATTAAAATGAAGCCATCAAAAGCCATTATTGTGTAGTTTAGTTTGTTGATGATTAGAGTTTTTTTAGTACCTAATGTGTTTCGGAAGGGGTCCAGATTATAACATCGAAGGTCGTTACATGGAATGTCGCAACATCGACAACAGTGGTGGTGGTGAGTCTGGACCAAGGCGTTTTAGGTTCTAGGACCAAACTGATATTGCTAATCCGCGAAGGAAAATTAAGTCCTATTCAAACTACAGCAGTATCCCTGCGGTACGTGAGTACACAGAAATGACTATATTTTGTAGATTGATACGGATACGCAGTATCAATATACAAATAGTCTTTCTGCGTAGGTACCGTATTCTTGGGGATTCCTCTGTAACTTTGCACTGCTTTGAGCGCAGTGCTTATAAAAGCGATATGCGAAATGGAATCATATCGGTTATACGTTGGCAAACCATTCAGCACAGAGATGCGTGTTATGATAAAGCGCTTTTCGGCTGTTGGGCCTCAACGGGGCGCCGTTTTCATGTTTTTATGAATATTGAAAAGATTTATTGCGAGATTATCTGCGGCCATCGAGTATAGATCAGTTTAAGCTGCAGGCTAAAATTATTTTGGCTATTTTTGGCAAACTTGCAGAATTTTCCACTGCAGGCAGGATTTGAACTTGCTACCTTCGACATCTGTCTGTATTGCCGTAGTAGGTTCAAATCCTGCCTGCGGTGGAAAATTTAGCAAGTTTTCCAAAAATTTTATACCAACGGGAAGTTTATTGAAAGGTGATAATCAAATGCCCATACAAGGTTAGGCCCATCGAATTGTCGTCGAAAATCGAAATGGCTAGTAATTAAACTCGTAGTAATGTATTTCTTACACTATCTAGATCATGGTGGCATACTTAGTTTTTAATTATCTAACCGTAAACTGATGAAACGACGCAAAATAATTCTTAACCTAAAATGGCATAACCTAACTAAGTATTTTGATAAGAGTTATAAGGTGAAAGTATTTATACCCGCACACCCACAACGCAGTCGCCGAATTTTGGATTATTTGTATGAAAATCTGTGGAACCTCGAAAATATTGCCGAGCCGCATGCGCCTAACCGAACGGATTCCCCAGCCAGTGCTAATCATAGACTATAATGCTGATGATGTCATCAGCGCACGCGGACAGTGTAACCATTTAAAAAGATTTAGTTTTTGTCAATGCTGCTAGACTGTCCCATTAACATTACCTCCCAGTAAAGTCTGCTGTTCACCGTCCGTGTTCCAGTTTTTCTTTTCGAAAGTTTCGAAGTTTTTGTAGTCTATGTTACTCTTAAAGAATAACCAAATGACATTTTCACATTTTGCTTATTTGACATTTGCCTCTTTAATGTTAAGCTTTTTTGACATTTAAATATTTGAGATTCCGTCCTTTTAAATTCAATTGACATTCTGTTACCTTCACATTTAGACATTGAGACAATATGTTTTCTGCTTCTTCTTTACATTTTGTTACGTTTACATTCTAGCAATTTTACATTTTACTACTTTGACGTATTGGCATTTTGCTTTTCTGCACATTCTACTTCCTTAAACAATAATATTTTTTAAAAGTTGAATCAGCGGGACCTGTAATATGTTCAAAAGTTTTGTTCCACCGTAGAACATAGAACGTAGAAAATATTCCGACCTGTTCTATTGTAGAAGTGATCAGTTGGACATATGGGAACAAAGGGAAGCTGCGTGGTGCACGGAGAAAGTTGCGCAGTTTATTGAAAAATACACACATACGGCAAAATAACCCATTAAATTGGGAGGAAAGTACTCTCTTGGCAACACAAATTCTATTCGATGCGGCTGTGCTTGCGGCTAGGTGTGCGAGGCCATCCGCATTATTCAGCGCGTACGTTGCGGGTGTGCGGGTATACTTCCTTTTGCCAAATGACAACTTGATGACAATAGCAAAAAAGGAAATGCAGAAGTATGGCAGAAGTTTGAGAGTTTCAAAGAGTATGTAATACTTGCAGGGTAGATGGGGTAAAATGGTACCTACTCCTGATCAGAAGTTTAAAGACATTGTTGAAAGAAGTTTCCAAATGTACGAACGAATTCGTATCACCCTACGCAGTTCCTGTGGCATGGTCTGTTATATTTTTGCCCTTGTAATGCCAGTGGCAGCTTGCCTATTATTATTATTTATTTAATAAAGTCATATAAGTAGATCATAAAAATGTGCAAGTATATATAAATCATAAAAATGACATTTATCATTAATCTATCACTAATGTTGTTATAGTCGCTTTTGTTGCTTGTCTTACGTACGAACCCGGCTATAACAAAACATACCTAACATAACAGCCACAACAGACCACTGCTGGACATGGGCCTCCCCCTATCGGGGGGTATTGCCATACTCACCACACTTGGCAGGCGGATTGGCGAGCGCAGTACATAATGGTGCATTAACAGGGAACGCTGCAGCCGATTCCCTGGATGAGTATCCCTTAGTCGCTTTTTACGACACCTACGGGTTGAATTGTGGTGATGCTATTCAAAGCCGGCATCACACGGCATACACAGGAGATTGTCTGCGCTGTAGTTGTTTTTACGCATCCTAGGTCCTAAAAACTGCTCCATTTTACCCTTTTTTCCTCTTAGTACCTACTTTATGTTTGTGTCACAGATGTCAGCAGAATCAAGGAACCGGAATTTTGACCGGAATATAACACAAAAATATACTTTTTAACATAAATTGTGATTCCCGTTTCGCCTAAAGATGATTAATACAAGATTTTGATCCAAAAAACGTATTATCTTGTTTACATTTCATGAGATTCTTAGCCGTTACCGAGTTAGAGAGATAAAGCGGGGTCTAGATTTGATTTGAGTTGCAAATTTGGTATAATTTTGTCTGGATTTAAAATCCTTGATTTTTATACCCCATTTCTGTTTACTGTTTTGGCCGGATCTGGTTTTTGACGTAAAGAATCAATGACACCCCATATGTATTGAGTTGTAGGTTGTCTTGTCAATAGTTGTACCTGATGTGGCTGTCACGACCAGCAATATCGATTACAAGCCCTCTCTTTTAATTATTTTCTAGCCTCAGCCTGGACTCAAACCTAGGACCGTAAAGAAAGAGTGATGTGCCCACTTGCTTGTAACATACATAGCACTTGCTACGAACGCAATTCGCCTACTGCCAGGCACCCAAGAATGGCACCTATCAATTATACAAAAAAGAAAGCAAATAAAATTCCCGAAAAAAAGTTGTTGTTACTGTGTTGCCTGTCCGCCCATATTTTATGCCATTTAAATGTTGCTTCTTTTTTTCGTAAACTTAATTTGACATTCACAGTGACAATACGCGTAACGTAACATATCTTCATAAAATCTAGGTAGGTCTAGGTACCTACCTAGTGAATTTTAACCTTTTATCTACTGTTAATAATAAAAAAGGCCAAGAGTAATTTACACTATATGGCACGACTTTATTCACCGAAATCCTAATACAGAATGTCAGACGGTACCGTTACATTTTTAAACTTTTGACAATTATTAAATTCACTACACCGCCGCATATTAGTCTGGTACTGTATTTCGAACCATACTCGGACCAACGTTGCCTGGACAACTCGATAGTGGTATCTTTGTCAGTTAACAAAGCAATGAAATGAAATAGAATGCGTTGGCCCATCATACGAGGAAATACAGTACCACTCCTACCGAACATTATTATTTTATTATAGCAACACTTGTGTCGCCTGTCATCATTGTTTACGTTATTCACGAAATAAACCGAGACGTTTGCAATTATAGAACATAAATCCAACAGTGTTAAAATTAATAACTAACACTCGGCCAATCCTGAATCTTAATTACGCCCTCGTAATGAAAGAATATCACAAACATTATTTGTCTTACAATAAGTTTTAACAACTGTTTTTGACGACCCATATTAAAATATTTACAATCATATTATTCTCAATAATATTTTCTACAAATCGTAACATTTTAAACAATCTCAATGTCTAAAGTATTTCAAATAAACTAACACACAAACGACCCATTATTTAAAATATTTACAATAATATTTTTCTCAAATATATTTTCTACAAATCGTAACATTTTGAACAATCTCAATGTCTAAAGTATTTCAAATAAACTAACACACAAACGACCCATTATTTAAAATATTTACAATAATATTTTTCTCAAATATTTTTTCTACAAATCGTAACATTTTGAACAATCTCAATGTCTAAAGTATTTCAAATAAACTAACACACAAACGATCCATTATTTAAAATATTTACAATAATATTATTCTCAAAAATATTTTCTACAAATCGTAACATTTTAAACAATCTCAATGTCTAAAGTATTTTAAACAAACTTACACACAAAAATACTTATTTTTAATCTTAAAATATCAATATTCAAAAAGGACTTGCTTTTTTTTAAAAATAATATTAATTTTTCAGTAATTTTCAGCTAAATTACTCACATACTCGGCTATTCCTGACTACACATTGCGTCCTCGTAATAATAAGAACCTTTTTTTACTTGATTTGACTCGTAGTTTCACCGTATTTTATTAGCAATCTTGTCTTTAGGCTTCGTATTATTAACCAAGATCTCAAATTTAATAAACAGTACTAGATACATACTTTGTTGTTACACGAAAAAAATATGTTGGTTTAGTTCTATTCATTAATGATCAATTATTTAAATATTTGACGTCCATAGATTTTATTATCTAATTTATTGATATTATTCATTTTAATTTACTCGAGATTATTTTGATTCATTTTTGTTTTTGTTTAGTTGATTTAACTTTCAATTTATCTTATATTTCAACACAATGTTAAATATTGTTTAAAGAAAAAAAAACGTATGATTTTATTATCTAATTTATTGATATTATTCATTTTAATTTACTCGAGATTATTTTGATTCATTTTTGTTTTTGTTTAGTTGATTTAACTTTCAATTTATCTTATATTTCAACACAATGTTAAATATTGTTTAAAGAAAAAAATCAACGTATGATTACCAAAAATTTCAAAATATTAAAAATTAGGTACATGTCTTGTTACTTTGAAGGAACTGGCTTTCAAAATATACAATGAAAATTCGATTTTGAAAATAATAATATAGAAACCTCTTAGAAATTTATAAATCTTGACCCACCACAAAAAAAAACACTGTAAGTATAATGAAGCTCGCTTAGTTTTTTTTTTTTTACAACACTTTTCTATTAGACATATCCGAAAATCTGGCTCATAAACTTCAATGAATCTCTCTCGTAACTTCCGAGAAACTAGCTCGGTACATATAATCTTTTAGAAACTTCCGAGAATCTCGCTCGGTACATAATATTTTAGAAACTCCCGAGAAGCTCGCTCGGTACAAAAGCTGTTAGAAACTCCCGAGAAACTCGCTCGGTACATAAGCTTTTAGAAACTTCCGAGAAGCTCGCTCGACAAATAAGCTTTAGAAACTTCCGAGAAGCTTGCTCGGTACATAAGCTTTTAGAAACTCCCGAGAAACTCGCTCGACACATAAGCTTTTAGAAACTCCCGAGAAGCTTGCTCGGTACATAAGCTTTTAAAAAACTCCCGAGAAGCTCGCTCGACACATAAGCTTTTAGAAACTCCGAGAAGCTCGCTCGGTACATAAGCTTTTAATATCTGATTAATCTCAGTAACCGCAACGCAGCTTTTTTAAAAACAAAGCTCGTTATTAAAACCATTTTTTATCTTTGCACATTCATGGTTTACTTTACCTTAATTCTTATTTCCTTTTAAATCGTTTACTTTAATAATCAATTTGAATCTATTGTAATCTTCAATAGTTTCGACGTCAAACAACTAAAGAATATTTTTATTGTTTAGCAAAAATTAACATCGGCTTCAATGATAAAACTAAGTATCTAAGACATATAACATTAGACCGGAACAGATGTTACATACACAAAATAAGCGTTTATTTACGCTCAATCAGTAGTCTCATCTCATCTCTGATTAACTAACCTCTTACAGATAATTCCAACAAAACGATGTCTTAAAATACTAAGAGTTTCAACATATTACGGCTAACAAGACACAATTGTGGACCAGCCTTTTCATCTGGTTAAATGGTATACTGGTCTACTGGTTTACTGGTTAAGTGTTTAACTGGTTTACTGGCCTACTAGTTTGCTTGTCTACGTGTCTACTATTCTGTCTGCTTGTGTTCTTGTCTACATGTCTACTTGTCTGCTTGTCTAATTCTCAATTTTTCTACTTGTTTACTTGTTAATTTTTTTTTTTACTTTTTTACTTGCTTGCTTACTCGCTCATTGCTTGCTTGCTTAATTCCTTTACTTACTTGTTTACCAGTTTACTTGTTTAATTGTTAACTTGTTAACTTGTCAACTTGTTTATTTATATAATAATACAATAAAATTTATACATAATTTCATTTGAAAAATGGTACAACAGGTACTGCTTATTTCTAATGAAATGTCTTCCAGCAGACCTAGGGAAGTGTAAGTTGATTGAAGATAAGCGGATAAAACGCGCACAATATTACAATTAACTTGTTTACTTGTTTACTTGTATACTTGTTCACTTGTTTACTTGATTACTTGTTTACTTGTTTACTTGTAGACTTGTTTACTTGTATACTTGTTTACTTGTATACTTGTTTACTTGTTTACTTGTATACTTGTTTACTTGTATACTTGTTTACTTGTTTACTTGTTTACTTGTATACTTGTTTACTTGTTTACTTGATTACTTGTTTACTTGTTTACTTGTATACTTGTTTACTTGTATACTTGTTTACTTGTATACTTGTTTACTTGTATACTTGTTTACTTGTTTACTTGTTTACTTGTTTACTTGTTTACTTGTTTACTTGTTTACTTGTTTACTTGATTACTTGATTACATGATTACTTGTTTACTTGTTTACTTGTTTACTTGTTTACTTGTTTACTTGTTTACTTGTTTACTTGTTTACTTGTTTACTTGTTTACTTTTTTACTTGTTTACTTGTTTACTTGTTTACTTGTTTACTTGTTTACTTGTTTACTTGTTTACTTGTTTACTTGTTTACTTGTTTACTTGTTTACTTGTTTACTTGTTTACTTGTTTACTTGTTTACTTGTTTACTTGTATACTTGTTTACTTGTTTACTTGTTTACTTGTTTACTTGTTTCAGTCAAAAATAATACTATTTCTTTTAAGGTTTTTTTGTTATCTTATTTTATTGTTATTATAATATTAATTAAATTGATTAGAATGTAACTTCCTAAAACACAGTCATCTTGTAAATCATTACTAATATATTATCATTATTCTTCTTTTCTTTTGACTGTTTACTTTATACTTTACTTTAATACTGGGGAACACAGGCTTAGTAAGATTTTGTGTTTAAGGAACGAGCATACTATATGTTTTCATCGGTCATTAGAAAAGCTTGGCACACAAAATATAAATGAAACTGTAAAATTTGCGCCTCTAGCGCATAACTAAATAAATCTTGTGGAATTTATGTGTTAAAATTAAGCTTTGTGTAATTTCTTATGTTCTTACTTCATCAATATGAACATTTTCGATTTGGTGATATTTTTAAATTAACACCATATGTCCTACCAAAAGTGATTTACGTAAAATCAATAAATCATTATTATAATTACAAATTGGCATCGGTTGCTACAGTGGCGCATACCCCAAACGCACACAATGGATCAAGTTAAAATGTTCAAAAGTACATTATTCAAGTAAATAAAAATGGTGTTGTAATTTTCATTACTACTTGTTATGATTGCTTTAATCTTGATACAATTGATATTGGAATGTATTTTTTTTTTTACTTATTTGGCTAACTATTAATTGTGTTAATTTAATTTATTACTCTCTATATTTATCCGCAATGATCTAGGTACTGTATAAATCAGACCGAGCCATTGTACCCTAGTACACAACGGCTCACTTCTGACTTTTGAAATAAACACAAAAAATAATCGAAATATCAAGTATGAAAAAAAATATTTAGTACAAGATCCACATACTTTAAACTTTCTACGTTCATCCATTGCTAAGAAATGATAATTGGAAAACAAAGCGATCCACTGTAGCCCACACGACCATAAAGAAATAGATCAGGCCACCAGCTAGTCTCCACCAATAGCAATATCAACGATATTTTCTTCGATGAGTTTCTTTCTTCTATTTACTTTTCATGGCTGAACGTTGCTCGTGCGAGATTCCATCACTTCTCTTTGCCATATAGCTTCCCCAATGCCTCCAACCAATGTCGCAACATGTGAAAAAGAATAACATTAGTAAATAATTGATATGAAGAACACACGTATTTTATTTTGTGTTACCTGTTACAGATGTGGTTTAAAGAACCTTAGCCAGAATAAGAACAAAATTGACATTAACTGATTGATTGATACGTAAATAATCATATATACCTTATGCGGTTTCGTGCACTTGAGATGACGGTGCAGAAAGTTCTTGATATAAAAATAATTAGTATTTAACTAATAAATGTACCAAATTTTCTTATCATATCAGTACTGGTTTACGTACCTGTTATATAAATAGTTCCGGAGATGTTTTTATGATAAAATGTTTCAGTTGCAAAGCTCTAATGCTGTCTATACAGGAATCTGCGACTGCCATTATTTTCTCCAGTCGAAAGCAGCCCATCAGCACCTCATTGTATCCATATATTTTGTCACGGGTTCCGAGAAAACAACAAAAAGAAAGTATTAGTATTGTGACAGTACCTACCACCATAGTGTGATGTCGGTTTAGAATAGCATCACAAAATATATGTTTTTTAAGGCGAGTGCCGTAAGAAACGATTAAAGGATTCATTTTGTATTTCATTTTTAGGCAATGAACACAATAGGGATATACAAATTTTGAAACTACCCTCAACATCTGTCATAGGAACGCTCTGTCAACCCCGCAAAGGATGTAGGCGTGATATGTAAACGACATAGGCGTGATTTTCTTTTAAAAATAAACGTAACTGCTAATTTTCAAATACATACCCTACATATATACCAAACTGAATTAATCTTTTACCAAATATGTAAGCACAAGGAGGGTAGGTACATAACTAGTAATTAAAACTTTCAAACGTACCTTACTGAATCACGGTCTACACACCATGATATGGGAGCTATTGTAATAATTGCACATAGCACCTCTTCACCGCGAACAGTCCACGATGTTCCACGATGTTGCCGTTCAATCAATCCGATCGCCCATCCATCATTTATCATCACGACTCCACCATTCCTTCTGGTTGGTGCAGGCGCGTTATAAGGTCGTTGGACGACTTGTTGTTCCACACGAAAGAAAAAGGCGCCTCTTTCCTCATTCCGCTTCACTGCCGCAAAACTCACGCTGACTTCACTTCATTTAAAGTGGCTTGAGCTAAAAATTGCACGTGGAAAATCGAAAAACACTTCTGAAATGTTAATAATAAAAAAAGGCCAAGAGTAATTTACACTATATGGCACGACTTTATTCACCGAAATCCTAATACAGAATGTCAGACGGTACCGTTACATTTTTAAACTTTTGACAATTATTAAATTCACTACACCGCCGCATATTAGTCTGGTACTGTATTTCGAACCATACTCGGACCAACGTTGCCTGGACAACTCGATAGTGGTATCTTTGTCAGTTAACAAAGCAATGAAATGAAATAGAATGCGTTGGCCCATCATACGAGGAAATACAGTACCACTCCTACCGAACATTATTATTTTATTATAGCAACACTTGTGTCGCCTGTCATCATTGTTTACGTTATTCACGAAATAAACCGAGACGTTTGCAATTATAGAACATAAATCCAACAGTGTTAAAATTAATAACTAACACTACCTTTATAAAGCGTGCGAATATTTCGAGCTCCCAAATATATTCCAGAAAATTCAAAGGGTAATTAATTGGTAATAATTATAAGTTAATGAATATGCGTTGATTTTCAGTTTTAATTTGGGCTTCCGCACGACCACTCTCGCGAGCTGTCGTGATGCATTTATTTGCATCCGTGACAAATAACGTATCTATCCATTATCTTTTTTAATTAAAAAGATACGTCTGCCTTCGTAGTGTAGTGGTTTCAGTTTATTTATATAATCTAGGAGTCTCTAATTCGATTTCTAGTGTGCTCAATTCATTATCATCACACTAGTTGGACGACTTGGTGTCCCACTCAAGAAGGGTATAAGAAGCCGAAAGTACTCATGAAATTGAACAACTTTCCCTATGGAACATGAATCGACATATTATGACAAAATTAGTAAATCAGCTGATCGGCGATTTTGTATGGGAAATACATTTTTTATTTATTCTGACCCTAGTGGCCCTATTTCATGGGAAAAGTTGTTCAGTTCCATGAGTACTCTGATATCCTTTCGGCTTGTTATACCCTTTTTGTTACTTCCAGTATAGACGTAGGCATTCCTCAGGGCACGCCATCAGAACAAATCAGAAAGAGAATTTTGCTTAGAGTGTACAGCTAAACAGCAATACCCCTCCTTGGTGTTCACATACATACGTAATACAATTTCATCAAATTAACCAAACAGTAACCGGATCTAACATTAACATCAAATCACGGTTTGGTTTCAAACCCAAAAGTAATTAGCTAATGACAAACGAGCAGAACAAAATACGATTTTGAGTGCTTTGCATTTTCAACCTGTATACTCGTAACTATCTGCGTGAAGTTCCATGAAACTGTCGATATATTTTCAAGCTCTATTATAATAAAGATCGATGAAAGTATTTCTAAAAGGGGACAAACTAATGATTCAATTGTTGACGGTTATATGTTATGCATGATTTATATGTTGATGATTAAATTATTCGATTAGATGTTGATGGTTCAAAAAGTTATCTGTGTATTGCAACGCGGTAAAGCTGCCAGCATCTCTTCTTAGATGACTCTAAGGACTAAACTCGAAGGCTAAACCCTAACCTCCAACCTATATGTAGAGAGATACTAAGGTAGAGAAATCTTGTCCCAACATAGACCTTGTCTCTATCATGTGATCACTAATAACAAAAAGTATCTATACTTTAGTAACAAAATGTATGCAATAAAAAAGTAATGAATGTACATCCTTTTTGATTAATTCCAACGGAAACACTGACTTTGCAACAAGACTCCAAAACCCGTGGTAGTTGCGAACCACGCGCCTCTTGTCGGAAAACCAGCCATCCGGCTAATTGTATGCACGACTGATCGTTTTGTAATCGTTCATGCGGCAAATCTGTAATATGTTTCAATATCCAAACTTCGGGATATTGCTGCCCGTGTTTACACAAGCCAAGCCCAAGAGCAAGGACGTGACTCAGTAACGAAAAAAATCGATTCCTGCGATAATCGATTATTTATAGTCAGAAAAAAAACAATTGCAACTAAAATGATCGTTCAAAAAAATATCTCTTCTTTTTTCAGTATAAAAATCGATTTTGTACTAATCGTTTACCATTGATAAGTAGTTTAAAAAAAAGAAATTAAAAATAGATTGATTAAAAAAAAAAGAAATCTTCGTTTTCTTAAGTATAAAATTAAAAAATTACATCTATTGTGGTAGATTTCCACGGAAACACCGACTTTGCAACAAGACTCCAACACCCGTGGTAACCATCCGGCTAATAAAATTGTATGCACGACTGATCGTTTTGTAATCGTTCATGCGGCAAATCTGTAATATGTTTCAATATCCAAACTTCGGGATATTGCTGCCCGGGTTTACACAAGCCCAGCCCAAAGGTAGGGGTAGTGACGAAAAACTGATTTTTGATAATCGATTTTTTTCGCTATAAAAGTTTATTAGCAATAAATCGATTATATAATATGTCTAATTTGATGTTATGCAATAGTAATTGTTACTCCCAAATCTTTTAAACCCAGCCATCCGGCTAATTGTATGCACGACTGATCGTTTTGTAATCGTTCATGCGGCAAATCTGTAATATGTTTCAATATCCAAACTTCGGGATATTGCTGCCCGTGTTTACACAAGCCAAGCCCAAAGGTAGGGATGTGAGTTTCGTAACACAAAACTGAATTTTTATAATCGAAAAAAAAAGCAATGAATTCATCATCATCATCATCTTCCTGCCCTTATCCCAATTACTTGGGGTCGGCGCAACATGTTTTGTTAAACACAAAATCGTGTTGCAAAGGATTTGGCTGAATTTTACGACCGGCCGCCTACCAGACGTCAACCCTCCTTGGGAATGCTTTTGTGGTGGATTAACCGAAAAAAGCAATGAATTATAAATGTAAAAAATAACTCCTCGGTTTTTATAATAATAGATCTTACGTTGATACCTAGATATGTTTTATTTAATTTTACGAATAACAATATTTGTTTATCATGTATTTACCGACAAATATAAAAAAACATCATCATCTGACACTGGCACCAAATAAAATATAGTCTGGAAATCAAAATAAGGTGTGGTGTATTTAATGCACGATCTAAAACGATTCGTTTGTGCAAATATGCAGCAAAATATCAACTTTGCGAAAATTAAAAAAAAAGTAGTATGTCACTCGATATTCATATTCCAGAATCGACCATTTCAATAAACGATTATATTTTCACATCTCTACCTACCCAAAGGATAGGGCTGGCGGAAATGTTTTTCTTCTGGGAAGTTCAGTTTTAGTGCGGGATTTTCCGCTTTGATTATACTATTGGGTAAATGAGACTATTTTGAAACTCTACAAACATTTGAGATGCGTTTTAGCTTTTGTGCAGAGAATTTCATGAGCACTTTTGAAAAATGAAACGTGCCATTTTATTAGGACTTGGTGCAATACAGCTTTGGTCTACTTTTGTCATCTTTTGCGCTACTAACAAATGTTTTAATATAATAATGGTTTGTAATAATAAACTCATTGGAAGCGATGATTTTTGCCTTCTGAAGAACTGCGCGATTTCTCCCTTTATGGATAACACTTTATTTTGTCTGCAACCTAAAACCACAACGTAAATTTTCCCATTTCCTTTTACAACGAAAAATCAGTACCCAGCCGTATATTACGTAGCATTATGGGTACTCAGATTTTTCCCACATATTTATTTTGCCTACCTGTGCTCGATATACCTTTCTAACAGCCTATTATTCTTGAATATATTTGCGCTGGGGAGAAAGGGGTTCGGTGGTATACTCGAATAAATATTTGCTGTTGTATTATCATCTAAATTGGCCTAATGCATAGTGTGCACAGAAATACGAGGCCATAACGTGTATTTCAGCGGCGATTATAGAAAATACAAATAACGAGTGTTTTGAAACCGTTTTATTTTTGGATTTAGTGACGGCTAATGTGGCGCAGTGGTCAGTGTGATTGCATGCTAAGCAGAAGGTTCCGGGTTTGATTCTCGTAGGGTTATTCACAACATAACTGATATTATGATTTTGTGAATTCGTTAGGTCATTCTCTGGTTAGGACATTCTCTTCATTAGGTCCAATTAGGACATTGCAGGTTTGTCTGAAAATCATGATGGTTTTGTGCTTCGGAGGACACGTTAATCCGTCAGTCCCCGTTGCTGTCTAAGATTATTTAGATAGCGGTCGTTACTCAACCATGTCAGAGATCTACTAGAAATAGTAGGCGGTTGAAAAGTTCTGACACCGGGTTTCATCGGGTAGTTCGTAGACTCAAAAAGGATTTAGTTATTAATAGTTATTTCATCATAGTAAATGTGTTAAACCAGTGGCATTTGGCAACAAAATTTCCTTTATGTAAATAACATAAATAAGAAGATTTTTTTATGATTCAATGATTTAACATATTCAAATCAATGATTTTACATTTAACACTTCACCATATTCAATTTAAAAGTATTTTTTACTCTAACGTGCCAGTTTCTTTTAATACAAAATCCATTTCTACGTTATAAATCCGTCCTGTAGGTAGGTATATTTCCCTTGCCTCCTGGCGTATTATAAGGACCTAATAACATAAAGCAAGAAAGCAAATCCATTAAAGTTTCATAATAATCTTTTGCCCTATACAGGGTGTAAGAGACGGTGTACCAGTGAGTTTATGATATGCACCATGACTTCCATTTTGTCTTCACTTGTAAGTCAAAATTCCTTACTATTTTTATAAAACCAAATGATTCGACATGTCTGTAGTGAGTTTCGACATGGTGTGCATCTTATGCCTACTGAAACTATGCATGCATGGTAAGTCCATAAAATTGAAGATATTTTAAGAAAGTTTGCGTTGAATAAATATTATTTATTACTGGAAGTATACATTTTGTGTTGAAGTTCGTTTGTTGTTGCCTCCCAAAATTAAGTACCTCCAAGAGATTTTCCAGTTTCATGAACTGATCATAACAGAAGTAGCGAAAAGTATAACAAGCCGAGAAGAAGTCAAGATACTCATGAAACTAAACACCTTCCCCCTTGGAAAATGGGTCGAAATATGAAAAAAGGATTTGACCTCCCATACAAAATCTGCGATCAGCTAATTGACTGATTATGGCAATTCCATTTTCATTTTCTATATTTTGACCTATGTTTCATGATGAAAGTTGTTCAGGTTTTTTGGTACCTTGACCTCCTTTCGACATGTTATACCCTTTTTATTACTCCCAAGTCCCAGTATGAACAGAGTTTTCATTGCATCGTCTCTTATACCCGGTATGGGTAAGAATAATGTTAATATCTGACGAAAAAGGGGTAACTAAGGCCTGTTTGTGGTTGGATTATTTGTTGTTATGTTACCGAGAAAAAGCTTTGTTTGAAGTTTTTTTCTGACAAAGTAATGAGGTCATGCTTATTTCCCGAACAAACGGAAATTCGGATGGAACATTGCTTAGAGTTAAGAGATTACGTGCAACTGTTTACAGCGAAATTTGGTCTAAATTTTTTTTCAATCATCTATTAGTTGGGATTTTTGTTGTATTCGAGTGCCCCACAAATCAATATGTTCTGACCTACTTATTACTGATCGAGGATACCCTTAATTGACAAATCGTTTTACTAAATACATTTCTTTGAAGTTTTCGTTAACCTTTCACGACTATATTTGGTCCTTATTGTACCAGTTCTTACTTCCTTTCCCCTTCAACAAACCCCCTTTTTACACCAAAAATAAAATAAAATCTCCAACGGTCTAATAAATCCCATCGGGTCCTTCATTAAAAACACTTCCAAATTCAAATCGTTCATTTTCTTTCCAATCGAATTCTATTGATCAGAGCTCAAAGAGTCTAACGATGTATAAAACGCGACTATTGTTCACCCCGGGTTCGCTCACGGTTTTTTACAGTCGGGCCGGTAGCGATTTGGCTGCGAGATTAATAGGGGATAATTATGTGAAGGCTGGCAGTGTTCCAAGCTACCCCGGTCTACCCTAGGGGTGGGCGGTCAACTGACCTTTCAGTGAATCAATGCATAATGTAAGAACTATATCGAGTATGTGACGTCGTTTATGGTTTACGTGTAGATGATTCAAGTGCATCAATAGATTATTACACTAATCTTATCAACAGCGGATTACATAAATGAATTTATTTTTTACAAACATACATACAATAATCACGCCTATACCCCTTTCGAGGTAGGCAGAGCGTAAAGCCAAAGATTTCGCTTTTAAACAACAAACATCAAACATTCGTCTTCCTACATCTGTTAACAATAATTACTGCACTGCTTTTGTCGTTTGAGACGACAAGTCGACAAACAACCCGATAAATCCCTGGGTCAATATTAAACCACGTATTTTGTCGATGCCCTTCTGAAGGTAAAAGCTAACATAACTAAGACTTACTGTTATGTTTGACATAACATAGCTTTTTTAGCAGCCAGATGCGTGAAATATTATCGGAAAATCTACCTAAATTCATAAAAAATTACGCCATTTTGAAATCGTTAAAGCCCTGTAATTTAAACTACAAAATTACCTACTTTCAATTTCAAGTACCTATGAGTATGTCTTGTAGGTACATAAATATATTTTGGAATGTCAAATCAGCACATACCTAAAACATATTCGTGTGTCTATTTATTAAAATGACAAATAAGACAGAGATGTTTGATTCAAAGATAAAGATCGATGTTTTACAAAGTACTCGAGCGTTGGTACATCACTAGACAAAACAGAATGGAAAGAAAAACTCTTAGCTTACGTCACATTTCTCTTACAGGCCAGAGCTAGACTTAGCGGCCATTCTGGCTGATTTCCGCCTGGAGTTCTGGACAAATCCGGTTTAGGCAGCTTTGGATGAGAAAAATGTGACTTTCGAGTGAACCTTTTGTCACAAAATAGAGAGTTTACAGAAGAGTCACCTGACCCTATTTAGGATTTTCGCGATTGTCAGTTAGTACATAGCCAGAGTTGCTACTGGCAAAAATCTCAAAGTAGAAGTTTATCAAAACAGCAAAGTCTGATACAAGAACGCCATATGAATTTGAGCAAATTTAAATCCAAGAAATAAGTATGACATTCGTGTTGTTACCTTGAGTTCCTCTGAGATTCCAGTCAAATTCCAGTTATTCTAGTTATTACCATTCGAAATCGTCGCTAGTGAGTATGAGCCATCTGTAAAAGCGCCCCGCGCGCCGTTTGCCTTATTTGTGATTGCTGATCGTCCGTTCAGCCTTAGCTTCCAAGCAAACTAACCTAACTAAACTTGACTGAAAAAATCCATTAAGTGACTAACCTACGGGTTTTTTCTTGTATTCAAACCTATAAATCTCGTTCTTCTACGCTAAGAAATCTTTAAAAAATTTCATCCACCTTTTAAAAAGTCCAGCCAACCACGGCGTCTGTTCAGCCTTAGCTTTCTAGCAAATTAACCTAACAAAACTTGAATTTAGTCTCCTAATATCATTTTTGTAGTGACCCCAAATAATGGCATTCTTCTATACCTACCTACTAAGAAATCTTGAAAACTTTCATCAACTTAAAAAAAAGCCAGCCATGGCGTCTGTTCAGCCTTAGCTTCCACGCAAATTAACCTAACAAAACTTGAATTTAGTCTCCTAATGGCTTTCTAGTCCTGGCGAAGCAAGTCGTGAACTCCTAAGAAACTGGAGTAAACTCTAAACTTCTAAACTAACCTCTTCATCGAGTTTGAAGCCGCCCAAACTCGATCTATCTGGACGGGAATGACCGCTGGTTCAGAATTTATACCGGATCTTAGCCTGTATAGTAAACTGAATTTTGCAATCATTAGAATTCATCGTTCGGAGATGAAAACAAAATACTCAGACGTAGATATATTAGTAGGGCAACGTATATGCAACGCGAGGGCTACGAGGGTTATTTTGTACTATCACGTGTAGAGCCGAGTTTATCAGTAAACAGCACAAAATTTACCTCTTACATTACATATTCCACGCCTATATCCCTTGCGGGGTATGTAGAGCGTAAATGGCTGTAAAAAACGGTCATTTAGACAACGTCAAACAAGTGTTTGAGAGTCGTTCAGAAGACTGTGTATCACCATAGTGACAGGTCGTCAGCCTGTCGCCTAAAATTGCAAAACACATCAACTCTCAAATCTTACGACACCCACGAAAAAGATATGGGGTGATGCTATTCTAAGCCAGTACCACACGGCGCCTCTTACCATGCTTTTTTTTTTATGAATAGGTATCTACACTACCAAGAACCTACCTACCATATGGTTTAACTTCACATCATTATGAATTTTGACTATTTCATTGAGAATTTTATTTGAAAAATCAGATACATACCTTACGATACTTATTTCGTTGTAACAAATCAAAAAGCCGTTTTACAGATTATAGTTGTAATTCTACAGCAGCCGGAAGCTTATCAATAAAGGTCTCATTTAATAATCATTTGCTCAAATCAATTTCCGATTTTAATGTTACTAAGGCTGCCTTTAAAATATTGGTTCAGCTCAGAGTAATCGCTATCGGAAATACGATGTGATTTGTAGAAGAAATATTGTAAATGAAAGAGATTATGCAAAAACAAGTACTTCCGTAATGTTTGTATAACAGCTCTGAATTTATTTGGTAAAAAGCCAAATTACGTACAGTCTCTCACGCTTACTCATGAAAAATTCAGTTTTAAAGGTTTCGATTTTCTTGTGTTGTGTTTGATACGGACAAGCCGGACAAAAACTATGTTGAACGATTCAATAAATGTTGCTGCATCAAGAAAAGTAACAATAACAGCTGTAAAATGATACGGTCTGAAAAATCTATACCTTTAATTTTGAATTGTTTATGAATGTTGGTACTATGGAAAAAATATTTCAATTTGATACTTTAGCAAACATTATGTAAGCCTTGTAGCTTCCTTACGAGTTTTTTTCTGACCTTTTACGTCACTTTCTCCTACAACTTTGATCACACTTAAGCCGCTGAAGAGTTGCGACTTGGTGAATAATTTACGCGCCTATTTTCCTGTTTACTTTTATTTGCGTTTAAGATAGCAATTTGGACAACGTTCGGGTCGACAGACTTGGCCCCGTTTTACGAGTTCATGATCAAAATAATTTGGCGATGTAACTGAAGTGGCTTCGATCTGAATTTAAATCCTGTTTCAGGAATATTTGAAAACTTTCAAAAATTTCAGCCTAAAAGGTGTAAAGACGTATTACTTTGTAGGTTTGCTATCTGTAGTTGCAAAGCTCTGTGATACTTAATTTTCATTTAAAAACAAATACTTATCAAAGTTTCTTTTAACTTCGCTACCTTATCAAAGTTTCTTTTTATTTAATCTATTTATCGGCTAAAAGACGTCTCACTCTGTCGATGAGTTGCGTTTCTTCATAATAAATCTTTTTGCCTTTAAACTTGTTGCTAAGAAGTGGGGAAGCCAAGATGCTCGTAATTTCAAGGCAATTTTGCTTTTTCTTTTAATCGGCTACAGAGTGCTGGTAATATGAAAAGAGATGTGGCGGTATTTACAGGAGGTGGAATTGGTTTTTAAAGGAATAGGTAAGGAGATAAAAGTTTAATCTAGTTGCTTTGGTCGTCAAAGACGATGAACTATTTTATCATAGTTTTGTTTAAGTAGTTATGTTGTAAAATTTAAATTGAATCATCTTCCGATTTATCCTGTCCGATTGCGGTTATCAATACATAGTATAAAAATGAAGTCGCTTTTTGTTTTTGTTGTCTGCCTGTTTTGGTCAAGGTTTTTGTTATAGAGAGAGGGATTCAACAGGAAAGTTCATATCTATGTATAATACTTTCAGGGAAAAAGGAGAAAAATGTGTAGCAGCGGGGGGATCGCTAAGGCAGTGCCATATTAGTTTTTTTTTAAATAATCACCCCGTTCACAGTACTTAATATTTGCGATCAGCATTCAAAATTCTTATACCAAAACTATAAGACATTATAACGGGTTTTAACTCACGGTAGGGGTATATCGAGCACCCAATATTTCGGCGATGTTGCAATCGCCATGATCACGGGTATACCAAACCGAAACGTAATTACCATAAAAGTATTTTTTGTAACTTGATTGGTCTGTCACCAAGTCTAATCTATTGTAGTATCCACATCTGCTCACTACGGAAAACCCCTTTGCCTTTTCGCCTCCCCCTCGCAGAGAAAAGGTGTCAAGATGGCGCCCACTCGCAGCGTAGTGGCAGGTGGCAAATATGTGAAATGGGTTTCAAGTAGTTGTGTTATTTTGTTCTTTTCTGTATCGAATGGTAGTTGGTACTGTGGGAACGTAGCTGGTGGAGGCGAGCGCGGGGTCTACCCTAACTGAGATCAGAAATCAGACAATCGTATAAAATATGAGCAAAATATATTATCAAGCAAGATTATTCCCGAGTAACAATTTTATCTAGAGTGTGTCACTTAGAGACAGACATGCTGCATTTTCTGTATCAGTCAGATTTGAACCTTGATTTACTCCCACAAGCGTCCAAAGAGGGCGGGCACTACTTTGTTTTGATTGGGATGTTTATTTAAAGTATTTAAGTGTCTCTTTCATTTATTTAACAAGAGGTCAACCAAAAGTCTAAAGGTGTCAAGATGGAGTTCATTCGCAGTGTAGTGGCAGGTGGCAAATATGAAATGGGTTTAAAGTAGTTGCGTTATTTTGTTCTTTTCAGTATCGAATAGTATTGCTTTTGTGTTGATTGGGATGTTTATTTGAAGTATTTTAGTATCTCTTTCATTTACTTAACAAGAGGTCAATCAAAAGTCTAAAGGTAGAGTTCAATCGCAGTGTAGTGGCAGGTGGCAAATATGTGAAATGGGTTTAAAGTAGTCGTGTTATTTTGTTCTTTTCTGTATCGAAAGGTATTTTGTATTCATTGGAATGTTTATTTGAAGTATTTTAGTATCTCTTTCATTTATTTTATCTATAAGTGATATCAAATAAAAATCGAAGGCTCTGCACAGAAATTTTATTTCACGTAAATTGTATCCCACTTTTTTTAACACACTGACTCTTACGCTAGTTTTTGCACTGACGAAAAAAAATATTGTTTGTTTTTTCATACAAAATAATATCGCGCGTGAAATAAAACTTGCATTGGTACGCAAATGTAATTCACTGTGCGGACAGAACCTAAAGGTGTGAAGATGGCGTTCTCTCGCAGTGTAAAGGCAGATGGCAAATGGTATTGCTTTCATGTTAATTGCAATTTTTTTACTAAGTAACTGTCATTGCCAGCGAATTCCTCTACCCATTTAACGGACCATTTTATACTGGTCGTTCATAAAAAAACAAATAAATACCAGTTAGTCCCTTAAAGTGATGTGCTAGCGATAGTACCCAGGTACTTATATAGTGTGTCCTGAATTACTTTCCCATTTGTAATACCAAAAGCTGAACTACCCGAAGGCTTCTACTATAATGGTTTATTTGGTAATTGGAAGAATAATCCATTGCAAGGAAATCCATTGTAAGTAGATCCCTTAAATATATACTTGAAGTGCCGCTGACAGTACCAAAGCAAAGAATATCCATAATTCCAAAACAAATCTCAGTGTAATCTAAGCCAAATAGATACAATATAAATAAAAATACACACGAGTCACGTAAAAGAAACACATCTATCCAGATAAACAAAGCAAAGAGATAAAAAGTAAATAGAACAGACGCCGAACATATCGTATACGAATGAATAAGTAAACATGAAATACAATACAAAGAACACAAACCTGGAAGTTCTAAAATAAAACATGATATTTATACAACAGCTATGATTATGTGATGAGTGACAGACAATGCCTGTGATTGGATGGTAAAATAAAAATTTACAGATAAACAAAAAAGCATGCCTTTATCCCAAAAGTGTTGGCAAAAACAACACCATTTCATTATTTGCTATATTTTTTCAATAATAATTAGTTCTGCATCGTCTACATTCATCAATCTATTTTTGTGATATTCTTTGCTACGAGCAGAGAATATCACAAATTCTTTACAACGCCAATGGCGACGCCGTGCTTCCGGCTGAGTAGTGAACCGAATTTATTTATTAACGCTAAAGCCGATAGACATTACCAAAAGAAACTGTTAATAATTTACTTATGCCTAGCAAACTTTATTAGAAAGATTTCAACATTTACATGCAAATTTGTTACCTAAACCCTAAACTCGGCATGCTTGCTGAACTACACCTTGAAACCACATACACTTACCACAGATCACTTACATTTCCATTCAGACGCGCCACATAAATCAATTATTTACGATCTTTTCTACCAACGATCCGGAGGACCAATGGGGTCCGAGCGATATACCGAGGGCTGTCACAAACAATTTGAAAAGCGACAATGCCCCCGAAGTGGAGATACACGCGATTGTAAAGGATAGCGTAGGGTTGGCATCAATGCGAACTGTCGATGTTGGCGGAGAATAAGTTGTGTGAATTTGTTGAAATGTATTGTGAGCTCTGGTCATTCACATCTATTGAGTGTTTTGTGCTCACATACGGGATGTAAGGTACAGCTCTCTGTATACTGAATGCATTCAGACTATGAAACAGAACAACTTCACATAAGATTTTTATTAGGTAAAGTTCAAGAAATGGTTTCCCATCGTAGGTAAATGTAGTGATTTTTTGGTATGGGAAGTCAACAAGTTTTTCATTTCCTGATATTTATTTTCTTATAGCAAGTTTTTCAGTTTCATGGTCTGAATGTACCCCTATCAGTATTGAACGAAGAACTGTTTCTTACACCCCGTATACCGTATTTTCAAGTACTCATCTGTGTTAAGTATACATTAGGGGTCCTATATAGTACTCCTCACACAGAAGGAGATATTTACAGACAGCAAATAAAAATAAGTCTGTTTTTTGAGTTAGTGTAGAGTAAGAACAGTGTAAAAAAGAAAATCGTTTTAGTTATGAATAACAAAACAAATTCTAGACAGAATCGATAACTTAATCTTAAAAACCTACCTCTCTAACAAGAACTACTAGGGTGCTCACTTCACCGATCCTACGGCATGATTACCAAAGACAACAGAAAGAAAAAATCCAAGTCCTGAATTTATTGAATTACCATTCACTGTAACATAATGATATCGGAGAGCTTGATAAGGAAAAACCTCGGAAAAACTCGCATATTTGGGATGGAGAGTGGCATGACGCCAGTGAGAGTATAGTATTCTTTGGTGGCATGAATCATGATAAAAACTTTTTAGAGTGTAGTGCCTAACCTTTTTGGTATCTTCTTTCGAGAAAGTACATTGTGATTTGAATTTTTGATATAGGTTTTAACCAGGATAACAGAACAACTTTGAATTTAGCTCAACTAGCTGTAGAAAAAACTACACAAGGCAGGCAGTAAAGGTGCGTAGAGATCACACATTGTTGACCGCTTGAGACATACTCAATTCGAAAAAATACTCTGTAATTTTGAATTACCTACTGCAAGAAACGTTTGTAGGGACTGAGCGTTAAACACGGTGTACCTACTTATGGAAAATACAGATAATTGTATCGGTCCCTGAAACTGAATAACATTCTGAAGTTATAAAAAATAAATCAGTCAGTTGGTTTAGGACAGTTCTCAAAAAATTGGCCGCAAGATTTCATTTTTGCGTGTTTTTAAAAAGTTCGTGTTTTTGCGAAAAAAAATATCTTGCTAGCTAGATTAATGGTTCTTTATTACATATTTAGTGGAGGGAAGCAATTTTTTTCATTACTTTAGGAAATATGGGCAATCTAAATTACGAGGGGGGCAGGTGAACGACAATGTCGCCAGGTTAAGGACAATAGGTGCAGGTTAACGACATTTTAGTAGAAATTTCCTAAGTAACGTCAGCAGGTTAACGACTACGGGTACAGGCTGTAATTTCTCAGCAATAAAAACACAAAATACCTATTCATTTAGTAACTTAAATTCGTACAGCACACATATGAACATTTTTGCACTTCAACTAAATCAAACTTTTAATAAGTATAATAAAGTATCTCTATGAACAATTCAATGTTTTTTAGAAAAACCCTTCTAAATTTATTGTTTAATAAATCTAGGACTACTTTTATCAAATTAGTAAAATACTAAGCAATGAATTAGATCATTTATTTTATATTATTAATTACACATTTGTATGATAATTGTCGCTAACCTGCTATTTGGTCGTTCACCTGCAATTTTGAGACAGGTGAACGACCGGCAGGTTAACGACTAAATAGTAGTTATTTCGTCATCACAGGAAAACCATTTTGTACAAGGATTGCTCACTTAGACACATTAAAGCAAACACTATTTTACACATTATAACTTGAAATGAGTGCAACGGGTAGCATAGTTTTTTACATAAAAGAGGCATAAAAACGACTACATACCCGTTACAAACTCCAGAATCCGATATATAGCTCGCCTTTTCTCCGGAAACTGAATAACTGACAAGGCCTTCTCTCAGCAGATGCTTGCTATTGAATGGCTGGTTCGGGTGTTGCAGAGTGAGACGGGAGAGGTGAAGTGGTACCCGCGGTACGATCGTGTTTTCACATTTGCAGATTAACGACAAAAATGTACGTACAAAACTTTAAATTGTATTTTATGTTATGAATAATGAATATTAGGTTATTATATTGTGTGATTCTTCTCCTATGGATATACGTAAATAGAAACGTTTGGTAGAATATTTTATTTTTGCGCATTAATATATTTTTTTAATGCTTAAACTTAAGCACATCGTGAAAAGACACGCAGGTTAGCGACCAAATATACGTAAAAATCAGTTTAAAAGTATATAATATACCTCGAGCGATATTATATACACATGGCCTTTGTGCAAGAATTGTGTTTAAAAACGAATATGGCTAAAGTTATCAGCTGGGTGCATAAATATAAAAAATATCTGACGTAAACTGATGCACAGGTTGTGCGGCCAATTTTTTGAGAAACGCCCTTTAATATTTTGTTTGAGATGATACTAGATTTTACTATACTCACCAATATTATAATTCTCAGTTCGTGAATTTGTTCCCAGCCTGATTCAGACGTTGCAGGCTGCACCACCTGATTGGTTGGAAGAGGAAGATAATTCCGTGCTTTGTAGGCCGTTGTTCCTGGTTGCTGTATAACTACTGAGGCGGGCGTTACACACCCATGTCAGAGGCCTGCAGCAGTGTGTGTGTGTGTGTCACCGAGTCGAGTAGCTGCTACTTAAGTGGTTGTATAAATCTGACACCAGGGTTCATCGGGTCGTTGGCCGACTCGGTGACACACACAGAGGCTATACCTACATTTTACCAAACTAATTTGGCTGCTTGAATTCACTATTATTAACATCTGCTCAACAGCAACACAGCTCGCCTGCAAATCCTTTATCAAACAAACTAACAACAAACGCTATTTTAAAAACCAATCAAACTCCTCATCATATTCTCACAGTTAACGAACAAAGTTTGCTGTGAAGTATTGTGTTGATGTGGGTTGTTCCACCGTGATTCAAATATGGACTATTTGAAGTACTAGTAAAACTATCCACCGTAACCCTATTAACCCGAACCGCGTCTAAACAAGGAACGCAAAATTGTTATACAATATTATTATTATCAATTTAAAGTCATTAGTAGGTTTATATTCTTAGCATGCAGGTGGTAGAGTTGGTGAATCTAACACCTAAGTACTTTAAGTGTTATAAAGTAGTCGTAGCGCTATCAAACTTTAAATAACCGGTTTTTACCCGACTGTTTCAGAATGATGGTTATGTTTTTATGGACCTATGTGTGTATGAAACGGCCGGGCGCACAGCTAGCCTAAAATAATGTTTAGTAGGTAGAACAAGCGACCATGGAAAATAATCGTAGTGATCCAAAATGGCCCTTTTATGATTTCGTCTGTGAAAATCAAATTGGAGCATAAGTTTTTATTTTTTTGTAGAACATCGAAATAATCCTTGACGTGGATATTACGCACACATGCGGTGGAGGCAGCTGTTGGGCAAGTTTTCACTTTTAAATTAAAACCTTATGGACTAAAATTTGTTTTGTACACTATAGAATCAATCCACAAAGAAACTCTAGAGCATTGCATTTTTTTTCGCTGAAAGTCCAATATTTAGTAGAACACCGAAGTAGCCCTTGACGCGGCTATTACGCACACATGCGACCAACGCAGTTGTTTGCCATCTTTGCACCTAAATTTTAAAACCTTATTGACTAAAATTGTTTGAAACACCTGTTAGCATTTGATGCATTAAAGAAATTATCCGCATGCCTGTACACTATATAATTACTTTACAAAAAAGTCTATAACTTTGCATTTTTTTCTCTAGAAGTCAAATTTTTGTAGAACACCGAAGTAGCCCTTGACACAGCTATTACGCACACATGCGGCCGACGCAGCTGTCGGGCAAGTTTGCATCTAACTTTTAAAACCTTATAGACTAAAATTGTTTAAAAAACCTGCTAGCGTTTTATACCTGCACTATACAATCACTCTACAAAGAAGTCTAGAGCTTTGCAATTCTTTCCCTTGACGTCAAATATTTTGTAGAACACCGAAGTAGCCCTTGACACAGCTATTTCGCACACATGCGGCCGACGCAGCTGTCGGGCAACTTTGCACCTAACTTTTAAAACCTTATATTATAGACTAATAAATTCTCTACAGCTCTAAAATCACTCTACAAAGAAGAAGAGCATTGCAATTTTTTTCTCTGAGTCAAATGTTTTGTAGAACACCGAAGTAGCCCTTGACACAGCTATTACGCACACATGCGGCCAACGCAGCTGTCGGGCAAGTTTGCACCCAACTTTTGGGTCCGGGACCGCTTTCTTACCACTTTCTGGTGTTTGTTGATATGCCTGTCTGCGGTCGCTGTTTGTTCGTTATGGCGTGATAGTGTTGTTACAAGAACAAATAATTTAATTAATAATTTAAGTATAATTAAAAATTCAAGAATTGTTTTGATGCGAATATTTTTTTGTCCCGTTTAAGATATTTTTGTCTCCAATATTTATAAGAATTGATACCTATTACTTCGACCAAATAAAAGTAAATTTACAATCGTGCCGTTTGAAGACGTAAAATCACAAGCGGAAAGACGACAAGAATGATTATCATTCCACCGACAAGAACCGAGGTCGTAGACGGATAATCGTAGACTTAAACGTAGTAAGTTGCTACGACGTAGTATAATTGCTACGTTCTATATTCAAAAGGCAGAATGAAAACACCTTTATAAAAGAAGTAAAAATCTACAAAACTTAAAATTATAAGATCAACACACAATTTCTAAATTATTTGATACCCTATACAACTTGTAACATTTAAGTTGCGTTTTTTCTGCCAATTTTTTCCTTCATCGTTATTTTCTGCCGACTTTCTGGTTGGCTCATCGTTTGTTTTTAGAACGCTATTCTGATGGATTTTCCGATGATAAAGCCATTTCTTTTTCCTCCAAGAATGGCGCTTGGACCCTGTTGTATTTACTTTGTTTTCTCTTGGGTTTGTGTTTTAGTGTTTACTTTCAATGTCGATCTTTCAGTTTAGGCCTTTTTTGTAGGTAGTAGATAAATATTGCTTTAATTATGACGACTTCTTTAACGTGGAGCTATCATAATACTCTTCAATTTGTGTGTAAAAACATCCCCTTTCATTATAAACGTTCAAAAATAAAGGACCTTCGTTTAAAATAGCTAGATAAATCAAATCAGCGTTGAATTAGTTACTCTAAGTTTCTGAAAACACGGGCGTCAAATCTGCGACAGTCTTGCTAAACCAATAAAGCAGTTCTGGCTTCTGGGTTTTTGCCCGCAGGAACTTACGTCTGTTATAAATTACTAGATGTAACTTTTGGCTAAAACTTCGTTCTTTATGATAAGGTACTTAGATAAGATTATATTCCCTATACTGAACCATTATCTACACGTTATTTCATCAAAGGACTTATGGAACTGATGGATGATAGTACTTAGTATCTCACAAACAACTCATATCCGATTATCTTAGCCTTTGCTCCTTGCAAATTGACCTCCGACCTGTCTTGGGTTAGTTAGTCGAGTCGCTTGGTTGAAATGTAACTTGAAGCAGATGAACTACATTTACATACATACATAATCACGCCTATATCCCTTGCGGGTTAGGCAGAGCGTAAACGACTGTAAAAATACGACCATTGACATCACGCCTTACAAAAGTTTGAGAGTCATTCAGATGACTGTGCATCACCATAGTGACAGGTTGACAGCCTGTCGCCTAAAATTGCAATACACATCAACTCTCAAATCCCTTAGTCGCTTCTATGACAATATATGGGGTGATGCTAATCTAAGCTAGCACCACACGGCAAGCAGATGAACTAATAGAGAGATATGCAGATGTTGCTGTATGTGGCTTTGAGACGAGTGTCAAGAGATTGATTATCTCGTAGATTGTATTACAGATTCCGTACAATGATAGAATTTCCGTGTGGTGCCGGCTTAGACAAGTATGACCCTATATCTTTACCGTAGATTTCGTAAAAAACGACTAAGAGATTTGAGAGTTGATGTGCATTACAGTTTTAGGTGATAGCCTGACAGCCTTTGACTATAATGGTGATACACAGTCTTCGAAATGACTCTTGAGTTTTAGTCAGACGTAAATGGTCTTTTTACAGGTGTTTACGCTCTGCTTACGCAGCAAGGGATATGGGTGGAATATATGTATGTTTGTATGCATGTTTAACTTACACTTGTAGATGCAGTCCTTTTTTGAACACCGGCCAATTATCACAAAATCCCCCAGCACGTGTGAGGACCAACGTAACTAGTTATAACCGGATCAAAGCCATCTTATTATAGTTATTAGAAACTATGCGAAACTGACAAACATGTCACGAAATAACTGAGTGACGAGTCCCTTGGACCCCGTTATATTATGTATGTATATTACGAGGTCCCTCCTGGAAACGCCAGAGAGCCATCCTTCCACTAATAATTATATCAAGATGAATCAATAACTACCTATAAGTATAGCAATGATTTTCCAATGGGAATATCCTTTAATAATGGCATAAGTTTGTAAGATTGAATTCATTTAATCTTGTCCAAAATCATAATTTTTAAACGATCATAACCAAAGGTCTCTAACATTAACCGGTAGTATGTGATGAAAGTTGTCAAATCGGTGTTAACCACACATTAGGGGTTCTACAAGAAGGGTTACCTTATTTTTGTTTATTATATCACCAAAGCACTAAAAATGTGTGTAGCATTCAGTAGAAGAGGCTGCAATTAAAAAATGAGGACGATTTTTGAGATAACTCTTACTACTTATTATTAACTCTTACTCCCTACCTCACCTTACCCTTCGCTTCTTACCACGTCTTACCCTAAAGGTATATTAGTATTTTTTGAAAATAATTCTCTAAAGCCTCATGCTCTAGTACAAGAAATAAATTTAATATTTCCAGCTTTATTTCTTTCCTGAAGTTTCCAATACAGTCCAATATTAGACCCGAGTGTTTTTGTGACCATCATACTGCACTAGGAATGAGAGTTTCATTTCTAAAGAAATTGGATTACGCTTCAACTTGGTTTTGGTATTAAATTCTTTTCATGTCAAAATTTACGTAGTACTCATTGTAAGAAATGAACAGAGATATTGGCGATAGTGGATTGTAAGAAATCTTCCTTTGGTTTAAGGGTACATAACGCGTGTTACATCGACATTTATCTCCAACGATTTTGGAATCCACACCTTTCATTTTACATTAATTTTTTTTTACGGTAATAGCAAAGTAAGATTTTTATCTGAGGCTTGAAAAAACCAATGAGTTAATATTATAGTCACTGAATCTAGGATCGTTTGAATATGACTTAGTTTTTTGTTGTCATATCTCGTACTACCTACTTAAAATTATATACTACATAATTTTTTTTTTTGACTGTATCGCAAAGCAAGGTTTTTATCTTAGGCATGTAAAAAATCCATTGAGTTAATAGTCACTGAATCTGGGACCGTTTGAATATGACTTAGTTTTTTGTTGTCATATCTCCTACCTGCTTAAAATTCCACATTTTTTGTGACGGTTATACCCTAATAGGTAATCAAACAACGCCATTGAATTTTAATCCAAAAATACCTGCCAAGCCTAATTCTACCTACTACCTATTAAATAATAATATGTATAGGTAGGTAGATTCCGTCCGGTGGCCGGCAATAAATTCATAACCGACTAAGCTGAAGCGACGGGACAGCAGGTGTGGTAATAATTGGAGAACAGCCATTTGGTGCCGATAGAATTGTGATTTACCGACGTATTACTATCTGTGGACACGGCGACTTAGCCGAGAAGCACACTTAACACCAGTGTGTGCGTTATTTTCCACTCCCTTGCAAACCTACGTAGAAAAATGACTTCACGTTTTTGCGCTTTGCTATCGCTTACATACGTAGAAAAATTACGCTAGCGTTGCGTATTGTACGACGCTGCTGCTTCTACGGATGCGTTTATCAAGTATTTCTATGAAAATAAAATGTCATTAATATAGCGCAGCAACGGCGTGATCATCGCCTAAATTTGAATTACGATAGAGTTCATTTTGAGATAAGTTCACGCGAAATACGTTTGATACTCTGCGGCGACCCTTGCTTTACTCATCTATTTAAGCAGCTAGAGGTACACATTTAAGAGTTCAAAATACATTGGTTCTCCATGCAGCTCTTAAGTATGACCAGCTTATGTTAAACCGTCAAATAGGATGTGGTGCCAATAGAATGGTGATTCACCGAACCATTACTGTCTGTGGACACAAAGACTTACTCTGATCCGATGATGTACGGCACCTTAAGGTTAATAAACACATTGACTATCATCAGCACTTCGCAATAACCTTTTGTGGGATAAACACAGCTAATTATATTTATTAAAGAAACAAAACATGCTATTTACAGTCAAATACACAGCTAATTGTTTTTATAGTTATATGAATTACCACACAAGTTTTACGTGTTACAAAACAGCCAATATAGATCTCATACAAATTGAGGTAATTTTGTATGGGAGGTCTAATTTTTTTTTTCGTTTTTCGACCCATGTTCAGTTTTGTAAGTACCGTGACTAAGGGTTCCTTTCTCGTATAATGATTTCTCTGATAGCTTATTACGATTTTTCACAAATTTCGCAGAAGAGCTACGACGTAGCAAATTGCGCAGCTAAGTTTCAGATTTACTACAAAAAAAAAAAACAAAGCTACGCAATCCCTACAAAAAAATCAAGTGTCGAGTCAACTGCCCGTGAAATCGCTTGGCCATGGGTGGACCGTAATCGCCATAGGGCTGACCACTTCCACTCTGATTAATACTCGACCTGTGACCTTGGCTAGGGCTGTACTATAACCTACATTTATCGAATATCGATGAACTTTGATTTTCAGTGTAAAATCGCTTGGCCATGGGTGGGCCAAAAGCCGACCTTTGCCACTCTTATTAATGGGTATTCGACGAGTGACCTTGCTTAGAGCTGCCGTCTTACTATGCCGACACACAATGACTCACGATAAATAACGGAATTACAGACCTTCTGTGAAGCTCGTACTATAATCATTAAGGTTTCATTAATTTACTTTTTTAAACCACTTTTACTTGTTTCACAAATTTTACAGCGGTGTGACCCGACCGGTTTCGCTCACATGAGCATCTTCAAAAGTGTATTAAAGAAGATACAAATGGTGGTTTAAATGAGAAATAAA
This sequence comes from Phthorimaea operculella, assembly GCA_024500475.1. NCBI lineage: Eukaryota > Metazoa > Arthropoda > Insecta > Lepidoptera > Gelechiidae > Phthorimaea > Phthorimaea operculella. The sequence goes on from JANFCV010000109.1 coordinate 1,374,997, forward strand.
TAAACATTGGTAAAACTCTCACCAAGTGCCAACAATCGGTTTCAAATTTTGAACAAAACGTACCAAAATGCAATCGTCTAAATCTACAATTTATGAATGGGCGTTAGCCATCTATCTTCATGTGGCGAGCTATTATAGTTGAAAGTGTAATGTATCTTAGTGACATAAGTCGATAAAAGTACCTATGTTCACCGGGTGTTTATTTTCTCATGCAAACCATTATCGACGATATTTTTGTGACGATACAGTTAATTTCCAATTTTCCATTGAAAACGCTACACTGGCTTTAATAAAACGTTTTAATTATGCTCTAAATTTAAATTCTTCATATTTGCCTAATCGATATCGACACACACATAACACCACTACTACCACATGAGGTTGAGCTTGATAGCCTCTGGCCTCATTAAGTGATTAAATATTGAGCCGGCGGGTTATCAGATGGCAACACAGCGCCGTGGACGACTAATGGATTGAACGCAGGCATAGCTGGCAACACTGACCATTGGGGACTTTCATTGCAGTTAGATAAATTAGATTTCTCTCTATTTATAACTTGCTCTCGATTTGTATGACCCTGAAGCCGATGAGTGTTTTCTTTATATGACATAACCATCATCATCTTCCTGCCCTTATCCCAATTACCTGGGGTCGGCGCAACACGTTTTGTTGAACACAAAATCGTGTTGCAAAGGATTTGGCTTAGTTTTATGACCGGCCGCCTACCAGACGTCAACCCTCCTTTGGAATGCTTTTGTGGTAAATTAAGCGCCACCATGCGGTTGGCCTTGGCTGTTTGGGTCGGGTTTATCCCTCGGTCGCCTCTTACGACCCCCACGGGAAGAGATGGGGTGGTGCTAATCTACTCTGCCGGCACCACACGGCTATATGACATTACCATCCAGTCCATGCATCCAGTCTATTTCAGTCCACGACCTAGACCTCCCGCTGGGTAGGTGCGCTATAAGACTTGATCTATCGGTTTTACCATCCAGTCACTACCAGCTACCCTCTTCATGTCAGCAGTCAATCTGGCTGGAGGGCGTCGAATGCTAGGCGTAGCATCCGTTCGAGAACCTGCAACTTATAGCAACATTAATGTATTTCTATCAATAATATAAAACAAAGTCCCTATTTTCGTTTCTGTATCATGACTACCGCTAATTCCTTCTAGGTAAATATCGCAACGGATTCTAATGCGGATTTGTGTAATTGATAGAGTGAATCGAAAGTAAGGTTAATGTTTATATTAATGTCAGAAAATGTCTTATTCCTACGGGAAAATTAGTTGCAGCGGGTGAACAGCCGATGGGCCACCAGTTTACTATATTATTTACGTTTAATTTCACAATCTTTTCCAATTTTAAAACTAATAGACAGACAGGTTCACTAATTAAGCGTTCAAGTTTAAAGGCTCTTAATAAGAACAAAATCCAATTATATTAAACAAGAAAATCTAATCAAACAATAGAATATTCTATTCCAATATTGATTAAACAAAATACAAGCACCAGGTATATAAGGTCCTATTACATTCAGTGCAAACATTTAAAGGGATTGTTCTACTTGTAAAACTGAACAACTTTATTTAGTTTTTTTTTCAAAATATAAAAAAATGCCCTTTTGTATAGGTGGTTCAATTTCTTTTCATATTTTGAAAATATGTAGATAACTGGGAAAAGTTGTTCAGTTTCACGAACAGAAAATACCATGAAAGTATTTGCCTTGCATTTATTAGGACCTTATATTGTATTTTAAGCGAAATATCTCGCAACTAATCGCTACTAAAGCTGGAAAATTTCTATTAGCTATCTCGTATCTAGTCCAGTAAATTAAAAGTTGGAGAGAGTTTAAAAGAATTGTTCATAGTAATAATTCAATTTGAAGATTGCACGCAATGATTTTTTTTGTTTATTAATGAAAAAAAAAAAACATTTAAGCGTTCAAACTTAGGTTAGTAGGCAGGTATAAATAAAAATCTGCCAGTTGAAATCTTCCCATACACCTTTAAAAATTGAACAACTCGGAAAAAAATATGGAATATACCTACATGAGGGTAATTCGGATCCCTCTCAGAATACGAAATTTTAATTTTGTATTTTGACTTTACTGTATGGTCTATCCTGTATATAACGTGTTACAGAACAACCAATAAAGCAAATTTCTTTTTCATATTTCGGCTCATGTTCCATGGGCAAAGTTGTTCAGTTTTATGAGTACCTTGACCTCCTTTCAGATTTATTGGTTGTTTTGTAACACCCAGTAAAAACTTAAATTCTTTTACAGGGCAATATTTGGAAGTTTACAAAAGTCCCTCTACTTAACTGCATGTGGTCAAAACGCAAACTGTAGCGAACATTTTTATCTACTTTCACTGAACTATAGTCAGTGTTTGTTCGCCCGATACTGGCAGGAAAGGCAAACTTCCACGCCTAATGAAAATGGATTCTGCAGCTCAAAGGATAAGATTTACTTTTCAAACTCCCGGCTCTTGGTAACGCTAACGATGTTCCTTGGGTATATTAACTGCGGCATATGTGGTTGTTTTTGAAGAAAAAGAAGATGGCGGATAATAATACTTGGTTTGGTATCTCCCGGGCATGTTTTTCTCGTTATTTTTAATGGTCTGTTATTTAGATATCATTTTATCCATTAGTAATGTGTTTCGGAAAATTCACGTAGGCCTGTTATCTATCAAACTTGCCTGATAAAAAGCATCGTAATGCAATTTATCATCTACAATATCTTAATCTAGTAAGTAATTAAGTAGTATTTCTACCTATAGCTATTGTTTGGCCACTTTTTACTTTGTAATTGAAATTTTCTTTACTCTACCGCACCAGTACCTTTTATAGAAAGACTCCAACTCAATTATATTTCTTTTTATAAGAAACCGAAACGATTTGCACTACCAGCCACGGTCCCTTGCGATATGTCTGTTTTTGATCAAAGTCCTAATTCTGCCATCGTACTGCGACGTATCTACAATAATCTGAATCTTGTATTTCTGCCTATAGCTACTGATTGGCCACTTTTTACTTTGCAAATTGAAATTTTCTTTACTCTACCGCACCTTTTATACAGAGACTCCAACTCAATTATATTTCTTTTTATAAGAAATCGGAACGACGTATTCCGCGCTACTAGCCACGGTCCCTTGTCGGTTTCCATCCTAGAATAAATGGCGTAAAACCAGACTTGGGACTTTTACTAAAAAGTCGAGGATCACACTTGGTGTCTGTTTGTGCAAAATTTTCCACCACAACAGGCAAGATTTGAACCTGCTACTGCGACTTTCGGCATCTGTACTGCCGACGCCACTACCATCTGGGCAAAAATTGTATAGGTACCTGAAAACGCGAAGTGTTTTAGTATTTGGTATCAAATGTAACAAAGACAGTTGCCAAAGGAAGTTATTTTGTTGCTCCTGTGTCAACATCAGTTTGAATTGTTTACCTTAGTACGAGGAATTCAAAATTTCCTTTCATCTGACAGAGGCATGTGTTAGCGCTGCGTTAAAAAAGCGCAGCAACGGACGTTTAGTTAGGTAACCACCAAAGTCCTCGGCTGCGTTGGCCTCACTCACTTTGAGGCTTTACTTTGCTCTATTCTTGAAAAAAGAAACCTTGATTTTAACTGGTAGACTGAGCTCGAACGGGAGAAATGTCGCTTTTGAACGATTTTTTACAGTTTTTGTCAATCGAAATGCGTTAAATACATCGAAATCAAGATGTCAATAGCTATAGAAGCTTTTAATATACTGGCTCATAAGAAAAAGATGGAACGCAATAAAATGTACGTTGTTATTAGGCAATCTTGTTCGAAACTCATATTTCTTAGATTGTAATTTGCTTAGAATCATGTAACGTTAGTTTTTGCTGTTTGATGTTCTTATACTTTATTTTTTCTTACACAGTAGCAACCCTGACTATGTATAACAAGTGATAATCGCCAAAATCTACAATAGAGTTGAGTGAACTTTTGTGGTTTTGCCACTTGCAATTATATGTATTTTCGACAGTAGGTATGGTGCTCCCTTTCTAAGTTTCTTGAGTATCCCACCAAGTTAGAAAGGGGAGCGCCAAACGGCGGCGAATGCAGCGAGTGGTCTTCTCAACTATAGAATTGGGATGTCACTACTCCTGACACTTTCAATGGAGTCCCTATTCAAAACAGGATTGTAGATTAACCGATTCCCTGTACTGGCGGCAGTTGGTCGGCAAACATCCCGACCCGAACGGTGTTATTACAAAAAAGTTAGGCGCGCGTTTAGACAGTGTTCAAATTAATTTTTCATACCTACGATTTGACGTTGTCAAGCGACTTAAACAATGTCTATCTTTTTTTGTACTAACACGGGAAGTGTTTACGCGCATACAACGCGGAGAATCAGGCGAGGATTGACACTTCAGGTTTACTTTGACCCGGGAAGAGCTTTCTAAAGAGACAATAGAAAGTAAGTAAAATAACAAAACTAATTCCGAAATAATAGTTATTTGTTCAACAAGAAAGCAAAGTTGATTTTTGCTGCGAGTGCTAATTTTGAAACCCGAGGTAGCGAAGTATACTAAAATTGAATCACGAGCGTAGCGAGTGATTCAAAAGTAGTATTCTGAGCTCAATGAGGGATTCAAAAGCACGAGTTGTAAATGTGTTTGCTTTCGTGTGGTACACACAACTTTTCACCTCTACCAGTGAGAAAATTATGTTTTTTAAGGTTTTATTATTTATGGCTAGGCGAAGGGTGTGAGTGACTATACTGCCTAGTATTTAGTCTATAAATAATCCCGCCAAACAAACTTTCAAAGATGCGTTCAGAAATTTTACAAAATGTCAATATTTTGAAGTTTTCGTTCGGAAATCGCCGCCATTATTAGGACTAGTTTTGAAAACTTTAGTATTAAATTAGATGTTCGAAATTCAAATCACTTTTCTCCACTACTTTTCTCAACAAGTTGAGAAATGTGATTTGAATTTCGAACGATGGATAAAGACGACCTTTGCCGACTAAATTTACGCAAAAAAATAGTTCTTTTCAAGCTGGTGAGGTGAAAAATCATTTTTACCCTATTTAGTAACCCTTACATTGAAAAGCCACTACGTCTACAGTATTTTAGAGAGTCCCTATTCAGAACAGGATTGTAAATTAACCGATTCCCTGTACTGGCGGCAGTTGGTCGGCAAACATCCCGGCTGGAAGAGTTTACACGCATACAACGCGGCTGGGATCAGGCGAGGATTGACACTTCAGGCTCACTGTGACCCGGAAAGAGCTTTCTAAGGAGATATACATAGATATAATCATGCTTCTTTCCCATAGGGGTAGGCAGAGACTACTTCTTCCCACTTCCTACGATCCTGACACACCTCTTTTGCTTCCTCCAAATTCATCATATCATGACATAGGGAGACAATATGAGAAACTAGTAGAAAGATAGAAAAAAAGCAAAATTTATTCTTAAAATAATCACATTTTATAACCTGTAACTATTTAGTTACCCCTACATTGAAAAGCCACTACGTCTACACAGCATTTTAGAGTCCGTATTCAAAACAATTTGTAAATTCTAAATTAACCGATTCCATATTTTAGAGAGTCCCTATTTAAAACACGATTGTAAATTAACCGATTCCCTGTACTGGCGGCAGTTGGTCGGCAAACATCCCGGACAGAAGTGTTTACGCGCATACAACGCGGCGGGGAATCAGGCGAGGATTGACACTTCAGGCTCACTTTAACCTAAGTCGAAGCATTCGAAAAATAATACCGTACTACTATACTTCTCTTCTTCTTCTACTTCGTGCGGAACACCAAGTCGTCCAACGACCCGTTGACCCTGGTGTCAGAGTTTTTCAACCGCCCACTGCAAGAAGCAGGCATCGGACATGGTTGTGTCATAGACAGTGATCATAGACAACAACTGAGACCGACGGCTTAACGTACCCTCCAAACCACGGACCCTCTTGCTTTTCAGACAATGAGGTAGTTTAGCCTGCAATGTCCTGACCATATTGGAAACAAATTCACAAAGTGATAAATATCAACTTTGCGTGTTACCCTACCTGGAATTGAACCCGGAACCTTCTGCGTCATACTAACCACTGGGCCACATCGGCTGTACTAACCCTATACTAACATATTTTATAAAACTACTGAATTCTCAAGTACAATAGCAATTTATTATTGTCAACCTCAAAATATCTAAAAGTAATAAAAAGTACCTATTGACTGAGGTATTCCAGTCCGGCAGTCTTATCGAATTAACTATTAGCGCCAAGTTTTACAACCTTTCTCCAGAGATCTAAGATAACTAAGACATAACTTTTATTAGATTCTGCTTTTCAAACAAGCGGTTCCTTTCATCACAATTCACAGTAAATGAAAAATCAGTAAGACATCTCGATAGCATTTTTCAAACAATACCACTTTAAGGTCACATACTTCTTCTGCATTATCTACTCACTTGAATATTCAGAAGCACAATTGAAAACTAAATGAGAATTCAACATATTGCTCCGGATGGGAAAATCAGCGTATACTAGGCCGTTTTAGGAAACAAGAGTAATCTATGTATTGTTTATAATTTTTCGTATAAACTACCAACACCGCTACTAAAATTTGCATCTCACTGGTGCATAGTCCCCGCGCGATCTGATGGCATTCAAAAGCGAAGACTATATCTGACATGCGGCTATCAGATCGTGTGCGGACAGTAAGTTTGCCATAGATTCGAAAAAACGTTTTACCTACTGCAGGAATCTAGACACACGGCAGTGTGTCCGCCAAGTTCGAGCAAAAAAAGCGACACACCGGCCGTGGGTTATATTACACGAACCATTTCGGGCCAAGTTCGACCCACCTATAACTCAAAATCTATTTTATCTACGCATATGAAATTTCTAGTATCTGTCGAGATCTACTTACTTATCTAAAATACAAAATTTCATTAATGTACCTATTGTAGGTCTTGAGATATTGACGTCAGAAAATCGCTATTTTTACTATACACTCACTGACTGACTCACTCATCAAAAACCTAGACCACTTCCAATGGTCGTATTGACTTGAAATTTGGCATGGAGGTAGGTCTTTAGGTCAAGGTAAAGGAAAAAATCTAAAAATGGCCAAGTGTGAGTCGGTTTTAAAAATAATGAAGGTGTAAATTCATACCCTTAAGGAACTAAAACAAAAAAAAATATCTATATCTTCCAATCGTCGTACCGACCTAAAATTCGTTACGAAGGTTTGTATTTAGCCAAAGTAAAGTATAAATGAGATATTTCCTTACCTAACTTAATCATAAGAAAAAAAGAAAATAAACCTTACAAAAATAAATGAAATCCCACCCAAAACATAAATGTGAAAGGCTGCCAAGTTCGAAAATATTGGAATGCTTCGCCTATAAAAGAAGTGAGATCTAAATAAGTACCAAGTTCCATACACAGACCTCAGTTAAAAATAGTTACAGGAATGCACACTTTATTTTTCGCAGTTTGGAAAGTAGATTCTTATTTCCAAACTGCGAAAAATCAAGTGTGCATTCCTGTAACTATTTTTAACTGAGGTCTGTGTATGGAACTTGGTACTTATTTAGATCTCACTTCTTTTATAGGCGAAGCATTCCAATATTTTCGAACTTGGCAGCCTTTCACATTTATGTTTTGGGTGGGATTCTTTTTACTGTGACCATACTTCATAGAGAGCGCAGAAACTAATAAACTTAATTAACCCAACGTTCAAATTAACTACTCTGGATTTATATAACCGACATTTTTTGTAAAAAAGTATTCACATCGGTGTTTAAAAGCTGGAATTTCAAACATTGGAAGCATCCTTTTTTGATATGATGATATTTCGTAGAATTTTACCATGAAACCCTCTAACCACGATGAATTTGTCAGTTTTGAAATTCGCTAAAACAATTCAACAAATATTTTCAGTGATGTGAATTGATTGTCAATATTTTATATCTGGCTATCGAAATAATTAGGAACCCCGGTTCAGTTTCAAAATTCTTATACCCGAGCTTGTTATTTTTTATAAACTTTTCTCATTACGATTAGGCGAAGAACACACGCAACGTCCGTTCCAGCGCATTTTTAGCGCAGCGTCAAAATAGCGCACAACGCTGCGTTGGAAAACAAAAGAGGAACGATTTTTGTGCGTTGCGGTGCAACAAAGATAGATATAGGCATTTAAAACAATAAGAGTAACAAAGACAGGAAAAAACGTGTCAAGATTAAAATTTGTAGAAGCGGCATTATGTATTTATCTATTGTGTGTAAATGTAGGTACCTACGCAAGAATTTTGAATCTATTAAAAAAGTTTTTATTATTTCGTAGGTATGAACTACAAGATTAAACCGGACAAGAGCATCTCAGACACACCTTCAAAAAGGCTTTTGTAGTCAACGTTCCAATATACGTAACAAAGTTAATTATGCTGTTGGTTTGTTTGCAGCTGTATGGTTACCAACCGCAAATCGAAAAACTTTTGTGTTTCTTAAAACTTAAGTGGTACAGCATCCGTCATAGTTTTCGCGGTAATTTCGGGTTAAGAACTATATGTAGCTTAATTCAGTTTTACGCTTAACTAGTGAAAGAGAACGGAAGACAATCAGTGTATTTGCAAAATAAGTCGACAGCTATTTCGTTTTAGTTCATCTCTTCAGCGACCTTACGATAGTTAAAATTTGAAACTGCGTCCATATGGACTACTGGTGCGTATCTGTGAAGCATCGGTCTCATGTGTGTCTTACGACAACTCGGTATGAGTTTCGTCCTTTACGATAAGCTTTTTGTACCCAATCGGGGCAATCGCTAAACGTAATGTAGTTTAATTTAGTTTTTACGCTGAACTAGTGAAAGAGATCGAATTCCATTAGTAGTAAAGTCACAAAAATATATGAACGAAGCAAGTGGTTCACAATTTCGCCGCCTGGGTTAGAGCTACCGTAGTGTAGCGGTTTATTTTTGTTATGTGGCACTGCACTTATCGGCCCCGAAGCCGGTTAAAGCTACACCTAACTATTTTGTGGGAGCGAGGGCTCACCTGGATATTCGTGTTTGGGTGGTTGTTTATACAACCAGCCCAATCACGCCCTTGGGGTAAGACTGGGCTTACGAGTTTTCCTCGGAAGAACGGGTCGGACTGTGTCTACCCGGTATGTACCTGTCGCCTCCGCCTCCGTGCCCCTGTCACCGGGGACGACGGTTGCTTGAAGAGCTTGTAGAGTGTGATCTACTCGCAATGGCTGCATCAGCTGCTAATGTGATGGGACCGTCAACATCCGAAAGGACGTGCCTGGGGCGACGTCGAAAGTTCGAAGTTGGATAGGGGTAGTAGTTGGACGCTGCAACTATTAGGGGATTTTTATGATGGGGAGCGTTGTCAAAGAATCGACGGGACGCTTGTTTTATATTTTGACGCTTTGACGGTGGGGAGATCTGACTCAATATAGAGGTTGGCGTTGCGCATGTACAGGGGAGCTCCAGTAGCCCTGCGCATGAAGCGGTTTTGGATGACCTGCAGCATATTCAGATGGGTCTTAAAGGTGATTAGCCTGACGCAGGTAGTGTAGATTCTCACCTTTTCTAAGAAAGAGTTTGCTCTTGTAATTGAGCATCGAATGTATTCTGCCCAAAACTGTTATGTGGCTACGGAAGTTTAGTCTGGAGTCGAGAGTAGCGCTCAAACACATCTGACCCGGTTTGTCCGAAAACGTGAGTTCGAATCCCATCAGTGGCGTGATTTTTTTCCACTTGCTTCGTTTGTAGCCAAAAAGTTAATGTCAATATCTAGTGTTTGATTATAACACCAAGTATTCCAAATTACTTTCATGTGGAAAAAATCTACAAAATACTAAACATACGTACTAACGGTACCTACAAGATTAGAAACCATCTGTACAATTCGTATTGTTTGATAATTGATGAAATAAAAGATGTGGCGATTGCATGTGAAAGAACGAGATATAGTATTTCAAAATTTGACAACACCCACTCTTGCCAACTTTTTCTTTTACATAGGTTTGTCTCTTTTGCGCACGACTGGCGGACAACCTTGTCAAAACAATACTTGTTGATAGATGTTGCCACGTACATATTTTTACCATTGAAGTTGGGTAAATGAATAAAATATTTTTTAGCTGACCGCCTCAGAAAGACCCTCTTTCTATGTTTTTTAAGAGTAGGTATGCATGTTTAAGGTAAGTATATAATTAATTTAATTCAGTACAAATATAATAAGGGCGTGATTAACTCACAAAACTGAGCAACTTTTATTAGACTCTTTTCTACGATTCTAAACAAATACGGAATTTAAACTTGTGGACCCTTTTTGTGTGACTCTTTTTACCCTTTTCACTGCCTCAGACAGAAAAAGGAAATTTTGAAAAAATATGTAGATATTTACAAGTATGCATATACACTATAAATAATAATATAATATTAATAATTAATTATCTACATCTACACTAATATAATAAAGAGGAAACCTTTGTTTGTTTTCTTGTTTGTTTGTTTTTTTGTATGTATGTAATCGATAAACTCCGAAACTACTTGACCGATTTCCATAATTCTTTCACCATTAGAAAGCTACAACATTCCTGAGTAACATAGGCTACTTTTTACTACGGGAAAATTCCTCATTCCCATGGGAAAACGGTTATCAGCAGGAAAACCGGGAAATACAGCGGATATTACCCAAATTAGCCAAATCTCTTTTTTTTGGCACTAATATTACTAGCATATTAAAGATGGACATGGACTACTTTTTGACAGCCCTCGAGGATCTGAAGAACCTGATGAAGATCACCAGCATCCCGTCTAAACTATAGGAGATACGGTCATGGCTTCATACAAAAAGTTGTTTACCTTGACGGGCCGCTTCTGCTGGCACATGGTCATCGAGGATCTGGAGTACCTGATGAAGACCACCAGCATCCCATCTAAACTATAGGAGATACGGTCATGGCTTCATACAAATAGTTGTTTACCATGACGGGCCGCTTCTGCTGGCACATGTTCATCGAGGATCTGGAGTACCTGATGAAGACCACCAGCATCCCATCTAAACTATAAGAGATACGGTCATGGCTTCATAGAAAAAGTTGTTCACCATGACGGGGCGCTTCTGCTGGCACATGGTCATCGAGGATCTGGAGTACCTGATGAAGACCACCAGCATCCCATCTAAACTAAAAGGGATACGGTCATGGCTTCATAGAAAAAGTTGTTCACAATGACGGGCCGTTTCTGCTGGCACATGGTCATCGAGAATCTGAAGTACCTGATGAAGACCACCAGCATCCCATCTTAACTATAAGTGATACGGTCATGGCTTCATAGAAAAAGTTGTTCACCATGACGGGCCGCTTTTGCTGGCACATAGTTATCGAGGATCTGGAGTACCTGATGCAGACCACCATCATCTGATAAGTGATAGGGTAATGGTTTCAAAGTATAAGTTACGCAGCATGACGGTCGCTTTTGCTGGCACATGGTCCTGATGAGTCACTTCTGCTGGAACGGAGTAATCGACTTTTTGCTAAGGGCACAGATCTAATTTCTACTTCGAAACAGGTAAGTAGAAGCCGGTGAAACCGCTGAAAGGGCCGCTAGAAGTATTATACATGGACATGTAGATACATTCTTTCACCACACTTGCATCTCAACATTCTCATTTCAGATACATGTAATCGTCTTTCATCAGTCACTTTTGTAGGCCAACACTCAGATCCATACATGACGACAGGTCTGACCACCGTCTTGTAAATCTTGCCCTTTAGTTTGAGGGGCATTCGGGGGTCGCACACTGTGCCCGTGACCAGTCGCCAATTCGTCCATCCTGCATTAATTATTCTGTGCTTGATAGTCTGGTCTATCTCACCATCGCCTTAGAGATGTGAAACGAGGTATCGGAAGTCGGAGCAGACTGGTAAGGTTACGCCATTTAGAGCTAACGGAGCATAGCCGGAGAGACCGCCGAAATCACAAAACATTTGTTAAATCTTCAAGTTTTTATCAATTCAAAATCGCGGATTTCAAACGCAATATTTAGAAATATCTTAAATGTGGTTCTTGAATTTCAATAATAATTATGATAGTTGTTTTCTTAGTATTCAAATATTTAACTTCATATTATTTTTATATGCCGTGTGGTGCCGGCCTGGAAAAGCATCATCCCATATCTATCCCGTAGGTGTCGTAAGAAGCGACTAACATATATGAGAGTTGCAATTTTAGGCGACAGGCTGACAACCTGTCCCTATGGTGAAACACAACCTTGTTAATAACTCTCAAATTTTTGACAGACGTGGAGTAAATGACCGTTTTATTACATCTGTTTACGCTCTGCCTACCCTGCAAGGGGTAAATAAATATGCCTGGACAAGACACACAGCGCCATTTAGCCCCAAACTAAGCAAAGCTTGTACTATGGGAGTTAGATAACTGATATAATACTTATATTATTTTACTGCTGGTTCAACAACATTTAATCACCAATGTGGACTAAATTTATTGCGATGATCCTGGCAACACTTCCACTAGCCTGACATTTACCTGACATTATGTATGAATGAGCGAGCAAGAAAAGTACTGGTAAACGTAGCAACATGATATTGTTCTTTTGATAATATGCGACATTGTATTTCAAATGAGTTTCCCGTACAGGATGTCGAAATGAATTTGGCGGTTTCACTTGACGTCGAAAGAGCAATTGATCTTACTGCTGCTTATCGAACAAAATAATATCAGAGCGCGGCTGGTCAATCAAACTTAAAAGCACAATCTAGAAGCACGGTCGTGCCCCGCCAAGAGGAGCCAAACAAAGTGTATCTTTATTTTGAGGTAAGGCATAAGATTACAAAAATAGTTTTCTACATTTTGTAGGGTATTATTGAATAAATCTACTAAAATATTAATATTTTGGATTTAAAATCGGGTCAATTTTATAATAAAAGTAAATATATATTACGGCAGAGGAAGTGATTTGGTATCAAGGTAATCTTCTCTTAGGTTTAGAAGACCTATTCAACGATTCCCTTCTCAACATAGCAGATGAAAAAAGTATTCTTGATAAAATTATAAGGGTTCATAGTAGATTACGAAACCCTAAAAATGGAGTGCAAGTTTGTGTGAGATATCATTCCTATTGTATAATATAATCACCGTTTTATACATATAATTTTCCTTTAAGGTTGATGAGCATCTCCTTGTCGCACATTACGCCTGCGAGTTGTCTCCACTTCATCAATACCGTTGTTTTTCTACAGGTTACATGTAGGTCGATTTTGCCATAATTTCTAATGATTGACCTCAAGTATTTAAAATGGTAAAACTGTAGGTATAAGTTTTAAGCTAAAAGATTTGTTTTAGACGCGTCTTTGTGGCCATCTACTATAACATTTAAATATTTTAAACTTTATTTAGATTTTTCGATTTATTTATATTTAGTAGATTCACAAATAATTCTTTTAGAATGTCAAATGCAACACATAAACAAAATAGAATTTCAAATTAAATTTAGTCATTCAAGTGTGAAAATTATAATCATACAATTATTATTATGTCAATTTTAAATGCACGTCCCGATTTGGTATTAACAATGCGTGCATGTTTGTTTTGATGAGCTGAAACTTCAGAGGTCCATGTCTTTTGTCATTAATGCAATCATCTAATTTAAAATAGGCTTCGTAACATAATTTTTTCTTAAGAGGGACTTATAGCCATTATTTTTCATACAAACGCTCTCAACCTATCCCTCTGCCAATTCACAACCGATCGACTAAATTTTTGCGCAGTAACTCTTCTGGACTACATCTATGTTCCATATTATTTTTCTGGTTGTAATAATACATTTAAAATATGGCCGTCGCAAAGTGCTCTAAACATAAGATAGGCTTAAAAACCAAGCGACAGCGACAACGACGCGCGTCCACCTTTATCAGCTAGTTCACGCCTTGGTATCTTCTAAAAATATGACAATAATTTCAGCAAAACAAATGATAGGGGCATAAAATATTTTATTGGCAGCAAAATAATGCCACTATCAAGAAATTTTATACAGATTTCGAACGGGGAACCTGGTACACCCAAAACGCAAATTTTCCGGTAACGAGCTACAACTGTCTCTTTTATGGCTGAGGGAAGGGTGGGATGCATAAATGAAATAGAAATATTTTTATCAACTGACAGCTCACGAACTTTCAGCTCGGTATAGTAGCCTCTTAATCACAGATTAAAATTTAGTTTCTGATTGACTTAATATATTTTCCGGTATTTTTTAGGGTTTCGTAGTCTACTAGAAATCCTTATAGTTTCGGTCTGTCCGTCTGTCTGTCTGTCTATCTGTCTGTCTGTATGCCGCGCCCTCATAACTCCGTCAGTTTTGGAGCTATCGACATGAAATTTGGTGTGAAGATAGATCGTGTTAACCCAAATTTAGAAATATTGAGAAAAAAATATTTCAAATGTTTTTTGACCCCCTCCCATACAAGTGAAAGGGGGGCAATTTTTTTTTTCTCCTGTTATATTGAGTAGGATATCGTTGAATAGGTCTTTTAAAACTAAGGGGAGGTTTATTTAAAAGAAAGTCACTATAATGTTTCTGTCTCGACATATTTCCTTTTAAAAGAGGCGTTTTTGAGCCATAATTTGTTCCAGCTGTAACTTCTAAAGTATAAACGCTAAAAATTTGAAAAAAATATGTTATATATTTCTCAATCTGAAGTTACCATGAAAACTAATACGGATACTGTATCACTAAAGTTTAAAAAAAAAAGTTTTTCAATTTGGTAACCATACAGCTGCATACAAACCAGCAACAAAATTAACTTTGTAACGCTGAAAGACCTTATATTTAAACGTTGACTACGAAACCCTATTCTGACACGCTCTTGGCCACTTTTTTATAGTATCGTATACTTAGACCATCAAATGAAGTCTTTACTTTAGCTAGTCTGTACTTTGGTTGATCTATTTTATTTGTACTTCTTGTATTGCGGTTATGCCTGCCTGTCATAATTTCTAGTATAATTGTTTATATTTTTTCTTACATACTAAATGTTTTCAAAAATATATTGACATAAGTTTACGACATTATGCTCCGTTTTCTTGCAACTAATCTTGAGACCTATGTCTTATAGAAACATCAGCCAACGGTCGAAGTCGCTCTGCAGATCTTCTACAGAGTCATAAGAGCAACATCACCTGCATACACTATTTTCTTCTGACAGCCGCGGCTAGTACAACGATTGGCTCAGTGCTGAGATTTGATGAACGCCAACTTTAATTTCAAATTTATCACAGACTTCTAATGGTGACAACTTCTGTTGTAATACCATTGTACGATGAATGAGACGTATGTGTTTTACTTATGAATGATATTGATATTTTGCCTCACTGTTTAATATTGCAGTGAATTGTAATACATTGTTGCAGATTATATTGCTTTGTACTCTATTATAGTGTCGGTTTCGATAATTAACCCTTGGGGGGTGCTGTTGAAAATTAGTGATTAAAACCTGTCTTGAAAAAAGAAATAAATTTCACTCGTACTACATACTACCCAACATAACTATTATAAATAAAAATTGAAAAAAATACTATACAATTTAAATATAATTTAATACACTACGACCGAACCTATGCGACGAAATTCGGCGCCATTACGCCAGCAATATTATTTGCATTACAGATGACACACTTCAGCGGAAATTCCGTCGCCGACTAAATCTACCCACTCAATATACACAGAAAATGTCCTAATTATTCCAAGTTCTAGGCTCAGATAAGGGTTAATAAACCGTCAAAAATCTAACGTCCGTTGCTGCGTTACGTGTGCCATACCCTGCGTTATTTTAGCGCAACGCACAACGCTGCGCATTTTTAGCGTCGACGGATGCGTCTGTCAAAACCGTTTGACATTAGGGTGCGCAACGCAGCGTTGGGCCTGCGTCGTCGTATTTATATGGGATTAAGGTGGAAATTCGCATTTTTCTAACGCTGCGCATCGCAGCGCTAAAATAACGTCGAAACCGACGTTGTGTGTGCGAAAGGCCTTAGCATAGTCTGCATTTATACCCGAGCTTGTTATTTTTTCATAATGACAAATTACAACTTAATTTTATGCGGATCTAATGTATAGGTATAGGTAAGTTGTAAAAAATCAACTGCAAACATTTTAAGGGGTGAACCAGCCCATGAAACTTAACAACTCTTCCCGAGGAACATAGATCGAAATATAAAAAACTCGCTCGCCTGGTGCACTTGTATAGTCCAAATTGTTTGTTACTTAAATATAGCTACTTGATTGCCACTTGTGCGATTCGATTCTATAGCATTCGTGCCATTCTGACATCATGTTGGCGGGCACACTTTCATATAGCGATATTCTCGTAATCTACGAGGTACCTATTTTTTACATATAGGTACTGAAAGAAACCTGCCCTCTGGAGGTTTTTATAAGTTTAGTAAAACAGTTAGACTGTTTACTTAGAATTGAAGATGGCCAATATTAAGTGTGATCGTCTATTGGGTTAGGAATACATTGCGTTAAAGTAGTGACTTGATAGTTCTTACGAAGTGGAGCTGTGTTTTGCTTGAGATGTATAAGGAGGAAACATTTAAGTTTAAATACAAAAAAAACTACAAGAATACGGGGCTCCCATCCATCCTACACACCCGTCCGAAAGGGGCCAAGACGCACTCATACGACTTTCCTAAACGACCGAAAAATTTTGAATTACACGACGCTCTGCATATTGAAGAAAAAAACCAAAAGATCAAATACTCCTAATATTATGAAAACTAACGAAGTTAATTGTGCTCCACTAGGAAGCAAGTTAAAAGGGGTCTAGGTTGGGGAACCAGGTCCGGAGATACCTGGTCCATGGCAACCCCGGGGATAGTCCCCGTGGCCAACCAACCCGGATTCCTACCTATCTAAGCCTACCTAACTAGCTCAAAGTCAAGAGACTGAGCATCCGCGTACCCTAAGGCCGAAAAGTATTTTGGGGACAATCTTTTACAAGAAACCCAGAAGGTGAACTGTAGAATAATGGGTGGGTGGCCAAACCCTTCGTGTTGTGTGTCTTTGTTGAGGTATGGAAGCTTTCCCTCTAAGGCACCAGGGCCGGGAAAGCTACGCACCTCTACGCGGGGTAGTCTGGACTAGACCATGTATAGTAAATTATGCTTGCAATACCAACCCAGGAACTTAGAAGTAGATCTTGTAATACTAGGTGTTGTGGCAACTAGCATTACCTCACACCCCTAGTCCGAGAACAGGTATAGAGTGTAGCGCTTACTCTACAGTTCAAATCAACCTCTGTACGCGCGGTGGCACTTCACAGCATACATACACAGGTTAATAAAATTTAATATTTAAATTAAATTAGAAAATTCGTCAGTCCCCCTTTTAAAATTTGTTAAAACAATTTTTATTATAATTTGGAAGATTAATCCGATTTAAGATATATTAGTGTTATAAAAAAGGTTGTAACGTTTGGAATAATTAAATCATTAATTTACAAAGGCATTCCTAGCTGAAGAGTAAGAAGATCTTGGCATTGAAGTAAGTATGTTGTGACTGTCCTTCATCCATATCCATTCACAGAAAACGTTCATATATCAGCATCCATGAGTCTCCTAGATAAAAGATATAAGGTTGAAAACGTTCACTCCTTTCCTTTCTTTCCGATTTTATCAAAATATTCCCAGTTCCAATTTAGAAAAAAGAAATCTCAACGTTGGATTATTATCTAATCTAAATATAAATAAAATTGAAATCATAATTCAAAAATAAATTAAAAGAATTTATACTTACATTTTTCCTCTTTTAATTCACTCCTATAAAACACGAGTATATTGTTGCACTCACTTTCAAAGAATGATATAATTGCTTGTTGTCAAAAGGCCGAGTTGACGCAAATTTTCAAATTTGAAATAAAAGAATTATAAATAAAACTAGACATCTGAATGTCAAAGTGTCAAAGATAGTTTATTAAAGAAAGAATAAAAGTGTCAAAATTTGAAATATTTCAAAATATTTTAACTTAAGTGTCAAACTTGTGAACTCTTGAAATATTCTATGTTAAGTGTCAAACTTGAAAACCCTTGAAATATTCTATGTTAAGTGTCAAACTTGAGAACCCTTGAAATATTCTATGTTAAGTGTCAAACTTGAAAACCCTTGAAATATTCTATGTTATGTGTCAAACTAGAAAACCCTTGAAAATTTCTATGTTAAATGTCAAACTTGAAAACCCTTGAAAAATTCTGTGTTAAGTGTCAAACTTGAAAACCCTTGAAAAATTCTATGTTAAGTGTCAAACTTGAAAACCCTTGAAAAATTCTATGTTAAGTGTCAAACTTGAAAACCCTTGAAAAATTCTATGTTAAGTGTCAAACTTGAAAACCCTTGAAAAATTCTATGTTAAGTGTCAAACTTGAAAACCCTTGAAATATTCTATGTTAAGTGTCAAACTTGAAAACCCTTGGAACCTTAGCTAAATAACTAGGTTGTAATATCACACAAAAGGGAAACCACTCAAAAGTAAAATCTAAGTAGAACACTTTAGTTTCTCAATCTTAAATAACACAACACTACACTTGCACGATATCTCCAGCTCAACGTTAGGTTCGGGAACCGTTGTTCCTGCGGAATATGACACGAAAACCAAAGGGTTCACAGGACGTTACACGTACAATAATAAATTAACACAACGTTACACTAGTTGTATGTCACTCGCACAATAATGAATTCACAAAACATTACACACGTAGAATGTCACTCGCACAATAATAATTTCGCAAAACGTTAGACACACGGGATGTCACTCGCGCAATAATAAATCGCAAAATGATGTACACGCGGATTGTCACTCGCACAATAATAATTTCGCAAAACGTTAAACACGCGGGATGTCACTCGCGCAATAATAAATCGCAAAATGTTAGACACGCGGGATGTCACTCGCGCAATAATAAATCGCAAAATGTTAGACACACGGGATGTCACTCGCGCAATAATAAATCGCAAAATGTTAGACACGCGGGATGTCACTCGCGCAATAATAAATCGCAAAACGATAGATTCGCGTAACACATAACTTTACGATCACTTTGCCTAAGCATTAATTTTGGAATTTCCTTCACGCTTATTTGATACAAATGGTAAGTAAACACTTACGTCTGCAGGTTTGGATCTCAAACCTGGCATTCTCAAAGTAGTTGCCCCATCATAATCCAGTTCTATATACAGGACGATTTTTCATTGTTACAAGACATTTTCTTTTCTTCTTCCTTTACTCTGAAAAATACGAACAATATTAGTATTTCTTATATAATATAGATAAAAACATAATTCTAGAAAGTTACAATAAACAATTTTTTGTCAAATTCACGTATTCCAATTTCATACCACCCTTTGTTCGATCTCCGCCCTACAAATCCAAATGAGATTGGTCACTTTATAGGAGCACCCTAGCAGCGATCTGCAATAGAAGATATTACTCCATTCTATCTTTCCTAGATATAAAAAAAATACTTATCTTTAAAATAGAATTTCACAATGCTCCCAGGCAGGTGGCGCACCTCCAGTTTGGCAGTTTTCACCATTTTTTCGACTTTGTTGAGCACTGAAAACACGTTTTTTTTTCAGTAGCTCCATTTTGCTCCTTTCTTCAACACACCCAAAATTTGACTCCATCTTTCCTGTTCTAAAACTGTCAGAAAAACTTTCAAACCAAAAACGTCACACACATTTCAATTTTCTATGCCGCCTACAACATTTGTCGCCTTATACTTTGACATGAAGTCTTCATAAAGAAGTTCCTTACTCCAACACGGAATATAAAACCAAAATTAGGGTTCGATCGGTCAAATGGGTCAAATATTTAATGTTTTAGCAAGATAAACATTTTCAATTTTTATGTCAAACGACGTGGTTCTCTACAGTACCAAATAGTACCTAAATAGTACTAAATCCCTATTAGAAATATAACCTATTATACCAACGCCACCCGCCATCCTGACGGACATAATTTATTACACTGCAAAAACAAAACAAAATCTAGTGAGGTTTGACAATGGATCTAATTTCTTAATACTCGCGAAATCCTTCACTATACTACCTATACACAGGTAGATTTTCTTGCCGACGGAGTCTATTGGTACCTCTTTTACTACAGTACTTACCTGAAAACGAATTTATTCAAACACAGAGCAGGAATACGTCGAGAGTGGACTAGCCGGCGAGTGACTGAAGAGGCCATCTCGCTGAGAGGCAATTGCGCGCTTCTGCCCGTCGCACTGTTTGTTGGTTCTAGGAAATTAGATCCATTGTCAAACCTCACTGGATTTGGTGGGGTTTTGTTGTTCAATATGTACAGTCAAGTTCAGGCTGGGTTAGACAGTTTGAACCTTGGACCGTTCATATGCCGCGCTCATAAGACTTACTTTGGCGATTTGAGTGTCGAACCGAACTTTAGCTGACTGTAGGTTGTGTTAACTATTCAATGGATCAACTTTTTCTGATTATTCTTAATTATACTTATTGAAAACTATTATAAATCGATTCTTCGTAAAGCCATCTCTCTCAGAGGCATTTGCGCGCTTCTGCCCGTCGCACTGATGTTTGTTGGTTTTAATTTCATTTTCATAATTTCAAAGATCGGTTCTTTTCAGTAAAGAAACCGCTGTACTTTTCTTCTGTTTTCTAGAAATTCGACCCCTGATACACAAAAAAAACTTACGAAAAAAGTTTGTAACTATACTCACAGTAAATACATTTTGTTAAAAAATTGATGCTAGCTAAGACACAAAATTAGGCAACCGACTCGCGGGTCGCCTAAGTGTTTCAAATCTTTCTGTTTTGTTCACACAATAGGTGAGACAAACGTCCAAGGATTTGAAATACTCAGAAAGTACTTACATCAAAAGAAAAGAACAAATTACCCTGCGAATAGTGTATTGAATAGACTGGAATAGCCAGCGAGTTATCTGAAGAGGCTATCTCGTGGAGAGGCAATCGCGCTTGTATTTGTTAGCTCTGGCAATTACATCCATTGTTCTGCCTATATTTTCTATTCTTGTATTTGGAATTGGTTTTATGTCGGCTCTAGTTTTAATTGTGTCTGTAGCACGGTCACTCTTTCTCAGGAGTACGTTCAAGGTGGTCTCTTTCGTAGCTGTTTCGTAGAACTTTAAACTTGTCAGCTGTCAGTTTGATACTTTCGTCATTCGAAAGGTACTTATACGTTCAGCGACGTCATGATATAAAAGAGCGACGAAAGAGACAACCTTGAACGTATCCCAGGATAAAATCGTAAATCTCATACAATACAAGTAGTAGCAAGTTTACAAGTAAATATACGCTGCATTGAAAACCATTTTTTTTAGTGATGCTCAGAAACTTTAGACATTTTTTTAACTGCCTACGTCTCTCAAAAAATTAAATGAACCAAAGTTATAACAAAATCACTTTCAATGTTACTTCACGTCCTAAGTTTTGACAGCAATTATAATTTGATTGAAATGAAAACGAAAAGTTTGCAAAATGGGCACTAACTAATTGATTTACAAAGATTGATGAAGCATAATTTGATTTTAGAAAGACTTAGAAAGTGGCGGAACTTTTAAAACTTTGAAAAAAAAAAGACGACAGAATACGTGTCGGGCATTCCAAAATGTAAGGTTTCGCTATTAGGTTGCCTTCTTTTTTTTATATTTTGTGCTTGGCTCTTGTCGATTGAGCACATATAGTTGCTTTGACATGATAAACACCTTTTATCACTTCTTGTTTGAGGCGTCTCATTTGGGATGCCTAATGTAGGTGTTTTTCACACAACATAACTAAAACTGATATGACAACTTTCATCACAAAGGACCGGTCAAACGAATTGGATCATTTTACAGCTTATGACAAAAAAACGAAAAAAAATGTATATTTAAACTAATTGAGTTATTATAAACATAGCTCTACCACCAAACTTACAAAACTTCAACTTCAAAACCTCTAAAGACCGCACTAATATAACAGTAAGAAGGAACGCACACGTAACGTTTGTTGCTGCGATATTTTACGCATGAGTCTGTGGGATACATTCAAATAAAATACGAATACGAATACTAAAAACTGACGTTATAATAACGCAAACATAGAAACAGCGTAGCGCAAAATCTAGCGTAACGTTAATCTAACGTCAGTTTTTAGTGTAAGGGTATTCTAAAACTTTTAACATCTGACTGACGCATGCGTTAGTGCTGACCTAAATAGTGCAGGAAGGCAAATGTGACTGGCACCGCCTCGACAATGGAACACCTTCTGGTCTGTCCCAAATGCCCAAACATCTGCACACTTTAAGACCTGCTAGAATCGAGCCCCAGGGGTATTTGAGTTGCTACATATTAGTCAAATTATAACTGTTGCCATACACTCGACGAAGAAGAAGAATGTTACATGTGAGCCCCGGCTAACTGTAATACACTGGACGCAGGCTGGCTTGCGGCCAAGACGTCGCGCGCGCCATGGGACGCAGGAATGTCCAAATTGCACCGACTCGGGGCATAATCTACTCACTGCGAATAGTTGGAAGAATGTTGCTATTAGTGGGAGTTTAATGATTTTGGAGGACTTGTCAGGTGATCGATACGAAGAAATAGTAGATAAAAAGGTAAAAACCATGAGTCATACCTACCACAAAATAAGTTAGACATGCATTGAACGCGTCCCTAGCGTTTTTTTTTTGTATGAAGTAATTCAAGCGACTTTATCTTTTTTGTTGTAAATAAATTCGCAAAATGTTAACGGACTAAAAGTATAAACAACTACAATGGTTAAGTTGTTATTTATAATTGTCTTATCTACTATGTTATCCACAGAAGACAAAAATTGTGATCACTGATCATTAATAACACGACAATAATAAATGTTCTGGTCATCATAAATCATGTTTGTACAAATCAGACGTCTATAAAAACTGACTATCTTATTGGTCTTATTATACCTTAGAACATTTACTTCGCTGGCATTTATTCTCTAAAATGCTTCTATTCCAGGCATTCAGATAAGAGGTGACTTATCTATGCACGGGTGACTGGAACTTTAACCTTATTTACACACTAAAATAGAAAGTCTTCTCTTGTAGTCGGGTAAAAATAGAAATGCATTGACGGTAATGGCTAAACCAGTGCCTAATTTTATATTTGATCTTTCTTCCACAGGAAAATATGCTCAGTTTCATGAGCAAGTTTAGCCCTTGTAGTATATTTTTCAGCTTTTATCTTTTTTTTCTGCTAGCCCAAAATCTGCCAAAGTTTCCTAACTATCTACTAGTGCCTAGAGTAGCTTATCTGCTGCAGCTGAAGAGCCCTCACTACCTGCCCCGCGCCGGCTCTAACGAACCTAATGCGATGCTAGAAAATGTGCTCCAACCGAGGTTTTTATAATGATATCGCTATTATTAGCCAAAGTTGAGCATGGGTTTCTATTTATTTTGGTTATGATAAGTTGACGTGAATTTGAGAAAGTAAAGTGGTGTTTATCGTCCTTAGTTGTCTGTTATTTAATAAATTAACGAGTAGAAAATGGGTGATACTATTGTAACCTCTGCACCTCACGGTTTAATTCATTCCATAGGTTCTCTTTCAAAGTTTTATGATACTTGTTCGTTTAATAATAAAAAATAAAAGAAAAATTATGGTAGGTAGGTATGTATTTATCATACGAGATACCTATACTACCTATGCTTTGGGTAGCTGATCGGCTTTCAGTAGGCTAGCCACTAATGCCATGATATCCAAAATAAACTGTACTAATCCTTCAGCAGATGAAGGTATAATCCTGTTAAACAGTTGGATTGATTGTATTCAAAACTCGAATTCTGTGAATCGTAAATCTACTCCAATCGGATGATTTATGCTTGTTTCCTGTTTCAAATTATGATCCCCTGTTTTTAACAGTCCAGTTATACCAATATTTTTTGTAAAAGTGATTTGGCAGTGGTCAATATTTATGCGATAATAGTAGTTTCTGCAAATGTCTTATAATGGGAGGCATTAGAATGTGAGTGTCTTTTATCACACGAGGCGCAGCCATTTCAGTTTTTCGTTTGTATGACGTGACGTTTCACCTTAAAACAGCTCGACATTATCAACGAAAATATATACCTGGTTTTAATACAAAATGTTCTTTTTTTCATGCAAATAATGAAAAAGGGGATGAAATAAAAGCGAGTGACAAAAAAGTGTGATAAAACGCATCTCAACTGAATGGTGCTTGAGTAAGATCGTGTGCAGCAGAATTAGCGGAAGTACGTGCAAGTGTTTTATAGGGTTGCCAGTTCAGATAAATAAAAATGTCACAAAACTAAGTATTATTGTAATGTAAGTATTATTATAATAAAACCCAAGTCTGAGAAAGTGCAGAACAAACAAATTACTTCGTTTCCATTAACGAGGCAGTTTTTTTTTATTTGTGTACAATTTTCACACGCTTTTAAATCTTTTACTGCAAGTTGGTACGTAGGTGCCTAAACTAATAAAAATTACATATTGCTAGAAATTAATAAATTGTATAACTAACACGGGAAGTGTTTTAAAAATTTGGTATTCTACTCAGGTAGGTAGGTATACTTATTTTCTTTTTACCTATCTGGCAATATTGCTTGTCAGGGTACGTAAGTATGTACTAGAATCTTTTTAGAGCACATTGTCGTCACCCGGCGTGATGTCCACTTTGGCACGTTATCTGATGCCGAAAGTACATACTTTCAGCGGCGCATCAACCTGCGTTTTGAAGGAATCATCTTAAGCTGGTTGTTTATACATTTACTAAGAATTACCAGTATAGTTTGATCTCTTAAGTAGTTGATTTGCAACTTATTGCACAGCCACAATAATCTCAAATAAATAATCACAATTTAAAGATGTATCTTGTAACTTTGCAACTAAATAAAATATTATGTTCTTTATTGGCAACTAGAAAAACTTACAAAAAAATTTAAAGATTAAAATAAGCTCTTTCGTACTAAAATTAAATAGCATTTTGTGTTAATTTGTATTTAATTATATTTTACAAATGACTGAATTTTGTCTAGTTTTCTGTGGCTTCATTTCGTTTGCTGCTAAGGCTTCCACTGAATTTTCTTTCTCTGGTAACAAAATGACCTTTAATTTTACTAAAAGAAGATTTTGAAGTAGACGTATTATGAAATTCCCAAACAGAACTCTAATTTTATTTAATAAAATTAAATTCTGCTATTTCGGGTCCCAAATTTTGAGGTGCTGTCCCCTACATTTCGCGACATCACGATCTTTGTGCAAAAGAGTGGAATTGTTTGGGAGGATTTATCGCAAGCGCGTGACAACCCCCTCCCCTTCTAAAAAGAGGAGGGAGGGGTAGGGGGGGCAATTTTGTGACATGCCTGAAAGTTTGCTTTTAAATTGTGCCAAAGTCATAAGTTGAAAGACTAGCTGCGCTGCGGAGTGCCATGAATGAATAATGCGAGATTCGTTGGCGATAAAATTTTAGTTTTCGGAAAACCTAGAAATTTACGATTCTAGGCCAATTTAAAGTTTTGCTACAGTCGAAATCGTTTGTCCTCGGATGAATTTACTAACTTTACTCGCCTTGAAAGCATCTGTGTGTTTATTGAATTGATGTTAATAATCAGTAGTTAGACATGGGCCTCCCCCTATCGGAGGGTATTGCCATACTCACCACGCTTGACAGGCAAATTGGCGAGCGCAGTTCAAGTTGTGCACTTATCTTAAAAAAAAACTGCTGCCCGTTCCCTGGATCATCATACCTTAAACGTTTTTATGACGCCCACAGGTAGTATTGGGATCATGGTATTCTAAACCGGCATCACACGGCAATCAGCTGTTGATCTTTATATAATATTAATATGGCACCTTCTATTTTTCTACATTTTTCACTTCAGAACTTCCTTCGTATCCCAGACTCTACGTAGTAATAAATTTGTAATTACTCACCACAACAAACACTCGATCGCTAAGTATTTGCCATACAATTCCAATTTGAACTGGAACGCAAAACAAACCGAGCATCGGGGCCACTTAACCGGAGCTTTTACAAAACGAGAGAGGAGAAAACGCCGCTGATTTCCTAATTAAACACAGGCAAAATAGCAGCAACAAAATGCGAATGAAAGAGGAATTTAAAAAACGCGCCCGTCGCAGTGGCTGCAGCGTAGAAGCATTTAAAATAAGACAAGAGAGCGTATAGATTACTGAGTGAGGGTTTTGCTCGGCTGTTTTATTTTCAAACAAGACTAGCATCAAAAGCCTACATTATTTGAGAAACGAACAAAGAAAAACATAAGTAATCATTTTTGGTCAAGCTCAAGATTTAAGGCCTATTCAAATCAGGCACGCGGTTTTTAAACACTGTACCGATTAAGATACCGTGTACTTGTCAGGTAGTGGTGGCAGGAAAAAGCTTGTCAGATGCAGTGGCTTGCCGATACAAACCAGCTTGGGGAGTTCTACTGCGAGGTGCGTAAACTGACAGGTACGCCCCATAGAGCAAAAGTGCCTTTGAGGTCTCTGGATGGCTCGCAACTCTTGACCAGCAAAGAGGATGTGCTCAAACGGTGGGCTGAACATTTTAACGATCTGCTTAACGTAGATCGATCAGCTAACCTGCATCACATAAGTTTATTACCTCAACTCCCCCTAGCCACCGAGCTGGACGAGCCCCTGTCGTGTGATGAGGTTGTTACTGCCATCAGACAGCAGCATAATAAACGGGCGGTTGGCATTGACCTTATACCAGGCGAAATACTTAAATATGGAGGTGCGGAGCTGCACTCGATGGTATGGAAACTTTTTGTTCGAATGTGGAAGGAGGAGCGAGTCCCGGACGATTTTAAAGTGTCTCGCATTAGTGCCCTCTACAAGAACAAAGGTGACCGTTCTGACTGCAACTCGTACCGCGGTATTTCGTTATTATCGGTCCCCGGAAAGGCCTTTGCAAGAGTCCTATTAAACCGCTTGAAGGACTTATCAGAAAAGATTCTGCCCGAAACCCAGTTTGGCTTCCGACCTGACCGAGGCACATGTGAAGCTATTTTATCGGTACGTCAACTGCAGGAAAAAAGCAGAGAACAAGGTCGTCAGTTGTACCTCTGCTTTGTTGACCTGGAGAAAGCGTTCGACAGTGTGCCTCGTGAGGCTCTCTGGATGGTGCTAGGAAAACTGGGGTGCACGGAGAAGTTTGTGCGCCTCCTGAGACTCCTGCATGACGATATGCAGTGCTGCGTCTCTGTAGACGGTGAACAGTCTGATTTTTCCCGTCACCTGTGGGGTGAAACAAGGGTGCGTTCTAGCGCCCACACTGTTCGCCTTATACTTTGCGGTAGTAGTCAAGGAGGTCCTAAATACTGTCTCCGAAGGAGTCCGCATCCGCTTCCGCACTGATGGCAGTCTTTTCAATTTGGCTAGACTTAAGGCGCGCACCAAAGTCTCGCATGCACTTATTACTGAAATTATGTATGCCGATGACTTGTGCTTTCTTGCAGAATCCCCAGAAGGCCTACAACAACTGATGACCGTTTTTCACCAAGCATGCTGCAAATTCGGCCTTAAGATTAGTGTCAAAAGACGGAAGTGATGTCCCTGGATACACAAGGTCGTGAGACACTGACAATTAAGCTTGGTGAAGATATGTTGAAACAGGTTGACAAGTTCCGATATCTGGGGAACACTATTACAGCTAAGTGTGACCTTGATGCTGAGATCAATAGCAGAATCAGTGCTGCAGCTGCAGCATTTGGGAAGCTGCGTTCCAAGGTTTTCTGCTCGCACGACCTTAAACTAGCCACAAAAATATCTGTATATATGGCGATTGTGCTGCCAAACCTTCTGTACTCTTCCGAGACCTGGTGTGTATCGTCACCACATACGCACTTTGGATCGATTCCACCTCAAATGCCTTCGCACCATCATGAAGATCAGATGGTCCGACCGAGTGCGAAACACCGAAGTTCTAAGACGAGCCAATGTTGGTGGCATTGAAGCCTACTTAATGCGTCGACAGCTTCGGTGGTGCGGTCACGTATCCCGGATGGCGGATGAGCGAGTGGCGAAGCGCATCTTCTATTCTGAGCTAGAGGAGGGCAAGCGAAAGCATGGCGGTCAACTCCTCCGATTTAAAGATGTTCAGAAGAGACACATGAAAAGATGCAATATCGAACCCTCTCAATTTGAGGTTTTGGCAGCACAACGGCCAGAATGGCGCGGTCTTGTAAAGAGGCGAATCCGCGACTTCGAGGAGCAGCGTAAAGCAGACCTTGACGCTAAACGCGATGAACTGAAGGCCCGTCCTCCCGCCGCCATTAACTACAATTATATCAATGGCAAACTCACGTGCACGGGAGTTTACTGCCAAAATAGGCTACAATAGCCACCTACGAGCGCATCAGCGCCGACTTGATTAGGAGTAGAAGTGGTCGCCATGGCCGAAACCGGCCGGAAAGATCATCATCATCACTTGTCAGGTACTGCTGTGTGTAAATAAGCCTTTAGGTTCATCTACTTGTAATCCCCAAACGGAAATATTACACCCATGTACTTCTGGTCCCAACATCGAAATAAAAAAGTGTTCTAGGCGATGAAGCCATGATAATAATATGAAGCTAAGGCCATGTTTTTAATATTCAAGAACAGAACCCTAAAATAAATATCAAAGGCGGAATTTTTAATTACCAAGCAGCGAGTGGTAATCGAGGAGTGGTCTTACTAACCTGCAACTCCCCACTTTAAGCCCCAATTTAAATGTTTTTCTTTTAACATGTATACAGTAAAAGGTTTAAAATTTATCCTACAGTTCGTATTTTCTGAGTATAGAATGACTCGATAAATCTTCGTTTTAGAATTTATAATCGCAGATTTTAAACCTGTATGATCCTAATAATGAAAGTGATTCAAAGTAGGCTCAAAAGATGCAGATAAAGAATCACTGATTTCGCTGAAATATTCTATTCCATACCTACTCTTTCATGCATAACTATACATTTATGGAAACGTATAGATACTATATACTAGAATAACGTCTTACTGAAGATTGGCGGTCTTACGAAAGACTACTTCTATTTCATTCATTCAAAAACGCTCGTCAGTCTCTCAAACAACTTCATCAACCACTTTAATTATCAAATGAACGCAGAACACGCAAAATATTCCGCTAATTTATGCATTATTTATGCAATACAAACATCAGTCCGGGTTGAAATATTCGTGCATGAATACATAGTGCCTTGGCCCCCCGCCAGAGGGCGGTACGGTGCCCCGTTTACATGCATTGTGGCGCTGGCGGAAAGTTATGGCGCGTGCGAGTTACTGTCGAAACGCAAATTGTGTTGTTATGTAGTTATAAGCTGATAGGTTCCGGTAGGTATTTGTAGGGTCGTAACAGTTATATGAAACCAACCTATTACGATACTCAATAGCATTAAAATAGTCATGAATAGCATTGGGAAAAATCATGATTTCGTGATTATCATGGAGTAAGGCTTTCGAAGTGCATAACAAAAACTAGTATCTAATAATATTTACACACAGAGCTGCAACTCTCACTGAAGATTGGCGGCTATGAAAGCAAACACCTTTTCCATAGATTCTCCCGAATATCTCAAACAACTTCATTAACCACTTTAATTATCAAATGAACGCAAAATATTCCGTTAATTTATGCATTATTTATGCAATACAAACATCAGTCCGGGTTGAAATATTCGTGCATGAATACATAGTGCCTTGGCCCCCCGCCAGAGGGCTGTGTGGTGCCCCGTTTACATGCAGTGTGGCGCTGGCGGGAAGTTATGGCGCGTGCGAGTTACTGTCGAAACGCAAAGTGTAGTTAGAAGCTGATAGGTTCCGGAAGTATGTATTTGTAGGGTCGTAACAGTTATATGAAACCAACCTATTATGATACTCATCATCATTGGCCTCGTACGTCTGTGACAGACGATTTATTCAGTGTCTGAGGCAAGATTTTTCATGGCTGTATAAGCCGATACGGGAGCGGCATGACTTGCCGCACGCTCTACAAACGAAGGTGGAATTAGAGACTGGCACATGCATGTTTAGATGTCGTTTTTGCCTTTTGTTTGCGAGACCATCGAACCAGGCATCATCGTGAGCTTTACGCCCATCAAACACACGCTTTCTCCATACATCCCTATTCTCAGCAAGCTTCTCCCAGCTTTGATGGTCGATGTCAAACGCAGCCATGTCCCGTTTGGCGCAATCTTTGAAACGTAGCATCGGTCTTCCAACTCCTCTTTTGGCGTTAGCTACGGCGCCAAGCAGGACACGCCGCGGTAGACGCGAAGGTTCCATGCGGTACACATGCCCTAGCCACCGCAATCGTTTTTGCTTAAGCAAAGCGGTAAAGCTAGGCAGCTGTGCAATTTCTAGAACTCGCTCATTTGTGACTCTGTCCTGCCAAGTTATATGCAAGATGTTTCTTACGCAGCGCATATGAAATGTGTTGAGTCGACGTTCTTGTTTTGCGTACGAAGTCCAGGTTTCAGCTCCATACAAGAGTATGCTTAGAACGCAAGTTTGGTAAACAATTATCTTGGTTTTTGTGGTCAGGTGTTTATTATTCCATACTCTTGTACTGAGCCTGCCGAACATGGTCGCCGCTTTGCCGATACGAGTATTGATCTCAGCATCGAGGGTGAGATTGTTCGACACAGTCGACCCCAAGTAGCAAAACTTGTCAACTATGTTCAAGGGAACGCCACCGAGCAAAATACGTGGTGTTTCTCCACCTTGAGCTAGCACTACTGTTTTTTTGGCATTAATGGACATTGAGAACAGAGAACACGCGTGGGAAAACTTATCAACAATGTCTTGAAGCTCACTTTGAGAATTAGCAACGAAGGCTGCGTCGTCAGCGAACAAAAGGCTATCGACGAATAAGTCATCGCGGTTACGCTTTGACTTAAGAAGCGAGATATTGTACAGCTTCCCGTCAGCCCTAGTGTGCAGGTGTATACCCTGTTGGTCATCGCCGAAAGCAACTTTAAAAAGCAATGAGAAGAAAATACCAAACAGGGTAGGAGCCAACACGCAGCCTTGGCGAACGCCTCTACGCATTTCGAACGGCTCGGATGTATTGCCGTTAAAAACAACAGATCCTGTCATGTCCTCGTGGAAGGATTTAATGAGGCTTAGAAGTTTTGGAGGGCACCCGATGTTTAAAAGTGCAGTATAGAGTCCTTCCCTGCTCACGGTGTCGAAGGCTTTGTTAAGGTCGACGAACGCCACAAACAGAGGTGTTTTCTGCTCTCTACACTTTTCCTGCAGTTGGCGAAGTGTAAAGATCATATCTGTTGTGGAACGTTGGGCGCGGAATCCACATTGCGATTCGGGATATACACGATCAGCAAGTTTCTGGAGTCTTATTAAGACTAACCGAGCAAATAATTTACCTACTATACTTAAAAGGGATATTCCACGATAACAGTTACAGTCACCGCGGTCACCTTTGCCTTTGTATAGGGTAATGATGTTAGCATCGCGCATTTCCTGTGGTATATATCCCGCTTCCCAACATTTACACAACAGATTGTGCAGGATGGGTAATATGCACTTGAGCCTGATAATTTCGGCGTGGGTACCATCGTTTCCAGGTGATTTTCCAATTTTAAGCTGCTTTACAGCCTTGTGGTACTCCCTTATGGTAGGAAGATCATCTAACTCAGTCCAGGTAGCTAGTTTTGGCATGCAATCTGCAGCTTCTGGCATTATGTTCACTGGTTCTGAGTAGAGACCAACATAATGTTCTACCCATCGTTCGAGTTGGCGTTGAGCATCTGTAATAACAGTGCCGTCCGCTTCTTTAAGGGGGGCTGTTTTTTTAGGAAAAGGACCAAGGGCCTTTTTAATCCCAGCGTAAACACCACCAAAGTTTCCCATATCAGCGCATGATTGAATGCTTTGACAAAGCTCGGTCCAGTATGCATTTGCGAAGTACCGTGATGTGCGTTGTAAAGCTGATTTTGCATTCGATAGGTCGATACGCGTCTTTTCGGATGGGTTTAGGCAATGTTTTAGCGCAGCTTGTCGTTTGGACTCGAGCAGAGGTGTAATGTGTTCGAGATTTTCAGTGAACCAGTCCTGGTTTTTGGCTTATCGACGCCGAACTACACAGACTGAACATTGCTGTTTGCGCTTTACAAGAGACCAGACTCCCTGACGAGGGTTCCTTGCGTGAGACACATTATACATTCTACTGGAAAGGAAAGGACAGCAGCGCTGTGCGCGAGTATGGTGTTGGCTTTGCCATACGCAACGACCTCTTAACATCTATAGAGGATCCTTGCGGCATCTCGGAACGCATTATGTTGCTGCGATTAAATACGGACCATGGTTACGTATCACTGATTTCTGCTTACGCACCAACACTATCCTCAACAGATGAAGCCAAAACACAGTTTTATGACCAGCTCGACCAGACTCTACGCGGGTTAAAACCATCTGACCGCTTATATATTCTGGGCGACTTTAACGCTAGGGTCGGACAGGACAACATTGCTTGGCCAGATTGTATAGGTAACCACGGTATAGGGAAGCTTAATGAAAACGGCCAACGTTTATTAGAGCTATGCTCTAAACACCTACTGTGTGTTACCAATACCTACTTTAAAGGCAAATCAACTCGCAAAGTGTCCTGGAAACATCCTCGTTCTGGACACTGGCATCAACTGGACCTTATCCTTACCAAAAAGAAAAATCTCCGCGAGACCCTGCACACGCGATCATTTCACAGCGCTGATTGTGACACAGATCACTCCCTGGTGGCATCACAAGTTGCTATAGCTCACAAAAAGATCCACTCATCCAAATTGCCTGGTAGGAAGAAGCTCGATCTTCCAAAAACCAGAGACGATGAGGTGGTCCAAAAGTATGAAGAGCTGGTACGCGACGAAGTTGCCACCTGGGATGTAGACGCTCCGATAGAGGAGGAATGGGGCAAAGTAAAGAAGCTACTTACAGAAGTAGCCGGTACGGCCGGTATGATACTCAATAGCAATAAAAATAGTCATGAATAGGTTTAGGAAATGACATTTTGTCAGACAAGCAATCCTCAGCCATTATCGATGCAATGCGCGTCTAAAGTACAGTGTCTCATCAGTCTCATACAAATTATATACATTATGGTTTCAGGCGTCACGATGTCGCACGTCTTACGTCTCCGACGGTTATTTGTTTGACAGATGTCATCTTACGTCTCACGTCTTACTTCTACTCTGTATAGAGTTTTCGCCTAATAAAACTAATCCACCCGAAAATATGCAACTTTTTACTTGCAGTTACAGTCTCATAGTAGTATGACGTACTGACGTGACATAATTAATATACTCACCGGCACAACTAATCGGCCACCAATCTGTAATGGTATATTTCATGTTGATTAGAAATATAAATGTAGGAGTGGAACCTCCATGGAAGACGATGTGATGTAAGAGAGAGATAGAGACGTATGAAAGGGACGGATGAATTGAGTCAAGATGTCAGCGTTACAAGGAAGACGTAATAAAGATTTATAAAACTGAAATAAACTAATTATTGAAGATATTTATTAGTTTCTCTTCGCCACTCGCCGCCCCGTCCTATATTTTTGGGGGCTCGAGTCAGGGATATGGAGGCAGCGACTTTCCGGCGAAGAAACTGAAGACGGCTACGACGACGAAACAAAAGCAACCGGTTTTTCATAACCTGAAAATGTTACTACCAAAGAATACTATACTCTCACTGGCGTTACTACGACCAAACGATGACCAAGAAGACAAGAAGATAATGATGAAATAATACGTGAAGACGTATAACGAAGATTACAAAACGACGGAACGACGAAACGACGAAACAATAAGAAACAAGACGACGACGATTAAAAGACGTAAGACGAGATGGAAAACAGGACGCTTCAGATTATACAAGGATTGACCAGGTTTAGCGGTGACGTGAAAAAGGTATCGGTAGGAGAATGGGCGCGAGACATTGAAGAGAGTGCAGAAGATTATGGGTGGTCGCCGAGGAAGAAGCTGTTGATTGCACGCAGGACGCTGGATGGCACTGCAGCATTGTGGCTTCGTAGTGAAGACGATCATGAATCATTTGAGGACCTGAAGACGGAGCTGGTCAAGTGGTTTGGAGGTGACGAGGAGTACAAATCGAAGACGACTGTGACTAAACCAGAACCCAAGGAGGAACGCAAGGACATCAGCAAGATTCGGAGCAGTGTGAACAGTGCGCAGAACGATGACCAACAGCGACACGCAGCGGCATCA
This sequence comes from Phthorimaea operculella, assembly GCA_024500475.1. Taxonomy (NCBI): domain Eukaryota; kingdom Metazoa; phylum Arthropoda; class Insecta; order Lepidoptera; family Gelechiidae; genus Phthorimaea; species Phthorimaea operculella. The sequence continues at coordinate 1,409,329 of JANFCV010000109.1, forward strand.
GCGAGTACTAAGACGTGTACGAAGTTGGGTGCAGTTGTGCAAGAAGACTATGATGGATGACATTGAAGACCAAAGAATACTATACTCTCACTTGTTGAAGACTTTGACGTTGCGTGGCTCTATGGAGATGATGACATTGTGACATACCATAACTTGACACCAGATTTGACCGATGACAGCATGACGGCTTTGACAGCAGTAACAAAAACATCACAAAGTAAACAAATCCAGACCAAAGAAAATAATAGGAAAAATACAACAGTAAATTACGAGAACAAGGCGCAAAAGAATATGGAAACTATCGAGACGGAACACCACCCCAAAAAGGCAACGGCGGCAAGTAAGAAATATGATGTGATGACTAATTATGATGCGAAAGGGTACCATGATCAGATGCTATACCATTACGACGACAGTTTTCATGTGATATTGATTCCAAAGAAAGGACCTGACAAGATAATGGAAATGAAAAAGAAAGGGCTTTGGATTCCCTATGATAGAGGAAAGAATCGGTGAAGGTGTTAGTGTTCAATAAGAGTGAGTTTGATTTGATTTTAGTTTCTATTGGTTTTGTTAAGATTTGTTTTATGTTGTATTGTTGTGTTACGTGTTGTGTAAGAGGAAGAGTGTAAGAATTAAGATGTTGTGATTAGGTAGAGTTGTTTTATAGTGTAGAGTCAGTATGGAAGATGGAATGTCTGAGGGCAGACATGTTATCAGGAATGGCCGAAGATGTAGGAGTGGAACCTCCATGGAAGACGATGTGATGTAAGAGAGAGATAGAGACGTATGAAAGGGACGGATGAATTGAGTCAAGATGTCAGCGTTACAAGGAAGACGTAATAAAGATTTATAAAACTGAAATAAACTAATTATTGAAGATATTTATTAGTTTCTCTTCGCCACTCGCCGCCCCGCCCTATATAAATATAAAAATATTTATTTATCTAATAAAATACGAAATGTAAATAGTAATAGATAATAATATAAATTAACTAATTTACAACTTATATTAACTGTAATTATCAATGTTATAAATATTAAAAAGTATTTCATGCTAATGCAGGTGGCCGATTAGTTGTGCCGGTGAGTGTAGATACAGATATATTCACTCTTACTTATTGGGATATTTATGATATAAAAGGTATATGAACTATTCATTGACACGTAACGTGGAGAGACATGAAGTAGATTTCGCATTACAAAACCGACAGAGCTTTAAAATAATCTAGCAGTAAAGGTGTGGAAATCATATGATTATAACAAAGGCATGGTAATTTTGGCCAGTAATAGTTTTTCAAATAGGTACTTAAATACTAATAGATGCTGAAAAGAAGTTGTCAGAAAAATGCAACCCGGCTGGTATTGCCAGTATCAGTTGTATGAGGCCCAGTAAACGAGTCATGTAGTGAAGTGAAGTCAACACTTCCTGTGACGCAACCACACAATAGCTTAAGATATTCCACCCTTGATGTACGACTCTCGGGATCCGTATTATCTTACCCACCCCTGTCTTCAACCCCTTCGTCACAGTTTCAGATTTAGAACTGATTTTGGGCGTAACCTTGGGAAGTTAGTCAACAATTTTTGATTTCCATGTTTATGCGCAGGCTCAAACTATACTGACTACGTATGCGTAACTACTAGTACACTCTTCATTGTCTTGCTGCCACCCATAAGTACATTCAAATCTGAGTGAATTCGGTGCGGTACGTGGGTATACTGTATTTTAATTGGTACAAATTGTCAAATGTTTCCTCGTTAGAAAGTTCCACTACCTATCAGGATACCGCTGTAGTTTGAACAGAGCCTTAACTACCCCTTCTAACTAGCAGTTTTTATATAGCTGTCTTTTAGCAGTGTCTACTTTACTAGCAGAATCTATACAGTTTTTTTAAAGCATTAGTCTACCCGTGAAAACCAGTATATAATTTTACACATATAAATCAAATTGTAAAATTATTTGATACATTTGGAGTTTATCAGTTAAACAAACAAAAAATGAAATAAAACTAAAACAAATCTTTCTTCCTTCTTATAAAAACGTAGATAAAATAAAAATTATTCACATTTTCCCATACCTAATCCGTTAAATTAAATTGTCCCACTTCTCGCAAACTCGCACTAGGAAGATCCGAGTGTCACAAAAACCTAATTTAACTCTTTAATTAAACCTTAGTTGTAATGACTTTCAGTTAAATTTAAACACGGCAGTTAATTCGTGTCGTCTTTATTGTTAAGGCTATCAATTCTTTAATCTAGGCAGTGTTTAAGTGTGCGTTCTAGGTTTTCAATTACGTTTTAGTATAGAAAATGGTCTGTACTGATACATACATAAATCAGGCCTGTATCCTTTGCGGTGTAGACAGAGCGCAAACGGCTGAAAAAACGGTTTACACCACGTCTGTTAAAAGTTTGAGAGTCATTCAGAAGTATATCATAGCATACCATAGTGATAGGTTATTAGCTTTTCGCCACACATTGCAATACACATCAACTCTCAAATCACATCAATTCTAAGCCGGCATCACACTTGTTTATACTTATAAAAATCCTTTTTCATCGCCCTAATTACTTGTGTCTGGTGGCAATTTATAGCGTTTTAAATTATGCACAAAGGTGCTTCATTTTATCTTGGAATTGCGGCCGTTTTCATTAGCAGACGGCTGGAAAATAAATATAATTTAATTACTACTTGCCCTGGTTTGCTACGTATATAGGTAGGGTTGCTACGATATACCTAAAGGTAATTTTGGACCTCCCATCCCATAAAAAAATTTGTTCATTTTTTTAAGACTTGCAACATTTTCCACGTTGCATTTTGCAAGTTTAAAAAAAATGTATACCTTATACGAGAAGTATTTGGTATTCAATTATTGATCAGCTAACTTGAGTTACTATAGGAAGTCTGTTTTTTTATGTTACTCTTTGGGTAAAATTGTTCTTCTTTACCAGCCGGTTCTAAGTTTTCGCATTCGGTCACCAATAAATTTTCACCCAGTATTTTCCTAGTAAGGTGATTGTTATACGTATAATAACTCAGTTACGTATAATAATAATATTGATAACAAACCCCAGGTGTCGTAAGAGCAATTACACAAAGTCTGTTTGTCTATCCTCGCAGTGTTTGCCTATACGCCTCCGGTTGCGTATGGACAAACACCAGATATCGATGGCGGTTGACATGTAGGATCAACGGTGATGGTAAACAGTGGCGCTGAAAGCAATTTCCTTGCCGTTGTTTGGATGGATTAAGCGCGGATTATAGGTTACGTGAGTGTAACTATTCAATAGATAAGTCAACAGTGCGTAAAAGGCGACGTAGAGTTTTTGACTTCGAAATATCTGTCGACTATGGTCAACCGATGGTGGCGGTAATACCACCTACAATAGCATACCCAAAGAGAGTTGACGTCAGGCAGGCGGCCGGTCATAAAACATAGCCAAATCCTTTTGCAACATGATTTTGTGTTCTGTGAAAACATGATGCGCTGACTTCAACTGATTTGGGATAAGGGCAGAAAAATTATGATGATGAAGTGTTCAGCGGCACATTAACTTACTCATTTAAAAGGATCAAATAATATAACAATTTTCAGACAGATTCTGAAAATAACCAGTATTTGTTGATCATCAAATCTGTAGAATAGATTCACATGAGCAGCGAATAGAACGTAAATGAAGTATTTTGTAACACGAAGAAACCTTCTCGATGGAATGCCAAATTCCAACTATTTATTTTTACCACCTAAAGCGATTCACCACTTGGCTTGCCGTTGGTTTTAGCCTCCATCTACATTAGGTCTACATACATACATATATCACGCCTATTGGGATTTTAATGCACTCACAGTGCTATATTATTCTCACAAGTGAAAATAAGAAATAGAAAAAATGTCATACATCGACCGGGAATCGAACCCGGGTTTACCCCGCGTGGGTAAACGCCCGGGTTCGATTCCCGGTCGATGTATGACATTTTTTCTATTTCTTATTTTCATATATCACGCCCATATCCCTTGCGTGGTAAGCAGAGCATAAACAGCTGTAAACACGCCCATTTACATCACGCCTGACAAATGTTTGAGAGTCAATAACAAGACTCTATAACATACAAGGCTATAATATAAGACAAATATTTTAGTATGACACAACGTGAAAGTATGATAACTTTATTATTAAAAAATTTAAAAACACGCCTGTTTTTGTGGAAAAACAATTTTCCTATGCAGAACATAGCCTATGACAATCGGGATAATGTAGGGATTCTTCTCAAATTCCCAATCGAATCTGTTCAGTGGTTAAACGCACATACATACTTACATGTACCTAAAAACATTAGGTACACTTCTTTTTTTGTCGTCGTGTGAAAATGTATAATTTGCTAAATATCAAAATGCTGGGCCAATATAATATCAGATTAGATGTTTTCCATCCGTACGAATAGGTCCACAGGAAATTATCAGTAGGTATATTTGCGTGTATTGGTAAACATATTGTTTGCGCTCGACCTGTTTAATTACTTAGACAACATCACCTGAGATTGGCAACCCCTATTACGTGTTTACTTTCACATTGTAAATATTAGATGTGATAAATTTCAATTCAGGTGACTACCGGTCATGTATTCAATCATCCTTTTAATAAAGTATTTTATCATTTTACATAAGCTGAAAGCCGTATGGTGCCGGCAGAGTAGAATAGCACCATCCACTCTCTTTCCGTGGGGGTCGTAAGAGGCGCCAAGGGATAAACCCGACCTAAACAGCCAGGGCTAACCGTATGGTGGCGGTTAATCCACCACAAAAGCATTCCCAAGGAAGGTTGACGTCTGGTAGGCGGCCGGTCGTAAAGTTAAGCCAAATCCTTAGCAACACGATTTTTGTTCAACAAAACGTATTGCGCCAACCGCAAGTAATTGAGATAAGGGCAGGAAGATGATGACGATAAACTGAAATCGTTATTTCGACTTTGAGTGTGTTTTCAATTAATTTGGGTAATTCTGTTTTTTCTCTTTTTGTGAGTGACCTTAAAGCGATGATGTTCTAAGTAGAGATATAGTGTCTCATGTAAGAGTAATCGTATCGTAAGGATTACATTCAATTACGCATTTAATTACATCAACGCCTACCTAAAACGTCAAAAAAACATGATCAAAGCTGATTCTATTGTAGGTACAAAGAATTTTTTGCAAATATTTAACTAACTAGTTTCTCACTCTAATTCTTTTATAAGCACAAATAGCACTTAAAAATTCCCTTTTCTTTTTTAATCTTGCGGAATTACACCTACATATTTATTACTAACTAAAAGATGAAAATTACATTTATAATCTAGTACATAGACGTATCTAATATTGTATACAGACTATGAGACTTGTCATTTTCCATATAGGTTTTAGGCAATTAGGACATGTAGCTTGAGGCTCGTCTAAAAGAATGATAATTTTAGCATTTTCAAAGCTAGACAAACACTTTCTTTTGAATCCTAAAGAGTAATCACTTGTTAATTATCTAAGGCTGAAACACTTTTTGTAAGCTCAATTATACCGGTCCAAAAACGTATTTTTTTATTTCAACCTTACGCGCGTCTGCAAAATATTCAACCCATAAAATGGCTTACAAAATAAAATCGTGTTACCAACGTTAAACATTGTGGCAACTTTGTCTGCACATGTAGTGTTATTTTTATGGCCGTTTTTCTTGTTTTTCGTACGTTTCCCGTTATATCAGGATATTTTTCATATTGTTTTGTAAAACGTGCTGAGATAAAGTTTCGAGTGAGATTAAAACTCGTGCACGGCCAAAATATGATGGAGTCTGAAATTCTGATGTAGGTAAGCGAAAATGCATCATGAAAGTAGGTAGGCGTAGAGATTAAATATATAATACTGTATTTATTTATTTATTACATCATTGACTACACGAGAACCAATTTCATTCATTATCTTCTGCTAGAGTGTTGTGCCGCACAAAATTGCGGTATTTTACAGTCCTTAATATTTGACAAAATGTCAGCCTCACGAGAGAATGCGGTAGCGGTTTCATGCAACTGCTTTCGTCAATTATACCAGACCGTCAAAAAACCGCAATTTTCTGCGGCACGTAAGCAAATTACTACCTACTAAGGCAGGATTACTCCATATCTAAAAAATAAATTACAGGCAAAACAAAATATTCTTTACCGACAAACTCTACAAAAAAACGATTGTACAATATATGCCTCGTGGTAATCCATCACTGTTTTCAGCCATTTCCTCTCTGCTTACTCTTCACGAGATACAGGCGTGATGTGTAAACATTTCCAGGTTTTTACGGTACGCCATGAAACCTGAGCCAGAGGGAAACGTTCCATTAACGAATATCTACGTTTAATTAGCCGGCGCCTGACTTTAATTGCATTTTAAATTGTCTCCCCGATGTATGGTGACTGGTGTAATGGCCACGCCGCTTTAAATTAGCTTGTTAAAGCTATTTAATGGACAAAATGGTCGTTTTTTTACTCCTACATACATTTTAGCATGTGGAATCACCGAATCATGTTTTTATCTTTACGCACTCTGAGTGCAATACTACTACGAATGAGCATATTCTTCATGTGTAATACAAATTCAGCAATAATGTAGAATTTAGGTAAATTGATAACTTCATCATCTTCCTGCCCTTATCCCAATTTTTACTTGGGGTTGGTGCAACACGTTTTGTTGAACACAAAATCGTGTTGCAAAAGGATTTGGCTGAATTTTACGACCGGCCGCCTACCAGACGTCAACCCTCCTTGGGAATGCTTTTGTGGTGGATTAACCGCCACCATACGGTTGGCCCTGGCTGTTTGGGTAGGGTTCATCCCTTGGTCGCCTCTTACGACCCCTACGAGAAGAGAGGGGTTGGTGCTGTTCTACTCTGCCGGCACCACACGGTAAGTATATTACTTATTTCAGGAAATTTTCAATGTTATGACAGAGCTAAAGTTTGACGTCTTACGAAGATGAAAAATTAGTGTGTACTGCTACATTACAAGACAAGGCATTTTTCGTTCTCATCATGTCCACGACCCACGTCAACCTGATCATGGGTGTCATTTTTATTGTTGGTTATTTCATGCATGTACTACTCACTCCTCCTAGTAGTAGAACCAAGTAGTGGAAGCAGGCCGCTTCTAATCGGACAAGCTGTACATCTTAGATAAATGATGATCTCAGTCAGCGAGTGTACATTTTTAGGGAAGGCCGATGTTCGACAATAATGGACGTCCTATGGTTGATATGATGACGATGGTAAATGAAAATAAGAAATTGAAAAACGTCATGGATCGACCAGGGCTCGAACCAGAGCCGCATGAGTCAACACCCCACCGCTAGATTGTCGCTTGGAGACGAACTGCAAGAGTTTGAAAATTTGGTGCGCAACGATCGGTTCATCGATAGCTCATTGGCAGAGCGGTAGGAGGTAGGGGATTGACCCATGCGGCCCAAGTTCGAGCCCGGTCGATTCATTACATTTTTTATTTTCATTTAGAGAAAAATAATAGCACTGTGAGTGCATTGAAATCCCAATAGAATGACCATGATGGATAATAATTCCATTTCTATTCGATATTAGGTGTCGCAATGAACAAACGCTTTTGCCATATGCAGGAACCTAATTCTTCAGTTTACGACGCAGCTGGTTTGCCGCCTCAGAGCAACGATTTTTAGGAGCTGCTTATGGTTTTAATGCTTATTGTGTGTTCTGTGCTGGCGTGTGTTTATTGCGGAACAGAAAATGAGAAATTTCAAACGGTAGGTACCTAGCGAAAATGTGTTTTTGAATTTTCTATGAATAGTGGGGAAGGAAAATGTTATGTTTCGAAGTAAACCTGAGTATGCCTGAGTATATTTAGTGTCTTGTTGGTACGAAACTGACTGGAATCTATAGGATGCTTTCCAATTGAATGTTTCGTAATAACTACTGTACGAGTGTTATTTTACTTCACAATGTTTATACATATATGGCGTAGCTTTCTGTAATATGGCGTAGGTCTAATAATAGGTAATGATAGATTGCCATGCCTTTGTACAAATGATAACTTACTTTCTATTTTAAACTATCTACCTACATGTCTCGTTATGATAGCAAAAATCCAGTTAACATAATCCACCACTTTGGAAGGCCACCAAACTCAGCCAACAAAGGCTTCATTATCATCAATGACTGGTATACCAAATTTTAAAACACTTCTCGTGCTAGGTAAAAAATTTTTGGAAAGCTTGCAAAATTTCCTGCCTGCTGCGGTGGAAAATATTGCAAGTTTTCCAAAAAATCATCTGTGACTCATGTGACAGGCATTACATTTATATACTCACCGGCACAACTAATCGGCCACCAATCTGTAATGGTATATTTCATGTTGATTAGAAATATAAATATAAAAATATTTATTTATCTAATAAAATACGAAATGTAAATAGTAATAGATAATAATATAAATTAACTAATTTACAACTTATATTAACTGTAATTATCAATGTTATAAATATTAAAAAGTATTTCATGCTAATGCAGGTGGCCGATTAGTTGTGCCGGTGAGGTAGTTTCTGAGGCAAGTATAAGCCGGTGCGGGAGCGGCATGACTTTTATATATTTTACATGCATTTTCTGAACATGAAAAGTGAGCAGATATTCCCGATGCAGGTGGGCAGCCGCCGATACGCAAACAAGCGGGTATTGGCTCTTGCTGACCGTGTTTGCGTACTGGAATTATTTATCGTGTCTTATAAGTTCAGGATGGTTCAGAATAGACAGTCTAGCCTCATTCGTTGCGTAGTGGTAAAGGGTGGCCACTACGCAACGTGGTAACTAGAGATGAAAATTTCTGAAAGTTTCCGAAACATTGAAAGTTTCGAGGTAATTTTCAGGTAATTTACCCGAAAGTTACTTGAAAGTTTCCTCGCGAGGAAGTTTTCAAAAATGTCTTTTCAAGTAAAAAGTTAGTGATAATAAGTATTGTTTAAATGAAAATAAGGTTAAAAATTAGTATTTTGTATGTTATTTTTTTTTCTTAATGCTGGTTGTTTTTTATTCAAATCCTCAGATAACGTCATCTATGTTGAGTTCAATGTACTTAACTCCCCCTAGCCACCGAGCTGGACGAGCTCCTGTCGTGTGATGAGGTTGTTACTGCCATCAGACAGCAGCATAATAAACGGGCGTCGTCGTGGAGTTCTTCTCTGCGGCCGGCGGGGAAACGTTCACGTGGCAACGGCCACTCTAACGTTGTTTCAAGCGCCGCCTGCAACGACAGGCGGGGCGATGGGGGGTCGCTCTAGTGAGCGACGTGGTTGTCCAGTCCAGTAATCCAGGGAAAACTTCACGCCGCGGCGAGGTCGAACCAGCCAGGTGATTCCCCATTGGGGGAGGCCCAGCTAGTGCCCGTCAGCCAGCGGCGGGTCGCTACATCTGGTGGGTCAAATCCGGTGGTTGGCTGCCTCATCCTCCTCGCGAGGGGTCCCGAGGCAGCGGTCGTATCCAGTAAGCGGCGGTGGCCGGGCATCTCTGGGATTGTGCCCACAATCCTAACTACTCGACGTGGAGTAGTGGATGTGGACAGAATATGGCCACGTCAGGCTGTGCTGGACAGCACCACCCTGAGCAGCCTATCTGGGTCCTAGAGCCTCCAGTTCGCCCCTGGCGGCCATGACCCCGCCGTATGACGAGATCAGGTGCTGGAGGCTCTTTTCGACGATAGAGGTCGCTTCCGCCCCCGAGCGGAGCGCGACCTGGACCTCAGTGAGGGTCCTGATTGCACTGATCAGGACCTTTCTGTCCTCTTCTAGTACGGCTGCTCTTGTGCTCTGTAGTCTTGGAGCCCGTTGGTGCTCCGGCTTCTCCCCCTGAGGTATACCCTGAGGGGTGCCGACCACATCCAACGGACCCGTGGGTGGCTCTTGACGTGGCTGGCCCGGTGCTTCCACGTCCTGGGGGGGCGGGGGCGACGCTCGCCTCCTCCGCCTCCTCGGCTTCCGCTTCTTCGTCAGTCCGTCGGGGCCGTTGGCGGCCGCCATGAGAGATCCTGCCGCGTTGGTCTCTCCCTGCGGTGCCGCCTCCGTCCTCTTCGGCTCGACGGGTTTGGTGAGGGGCGCTGTGCCTGCACGCCTGTTCCGTACTTCACGGCGTAGTTCGGGGCAGTTGATGCTGTTGGCCGGATGCGCGCCGCCACAGTTGGAGCATGTGGCCGGCTCCTCACGGGGTCTTCTGCAGTCCCGGGCGGGGTGTTCACCGCCGCAGATAACGCACGCCAGCTTGCGGTGGCAGTGCCTACTGCTGTGCCGGAACTGCTGGCAACGATGACACTGCGGTGCTCCCTGCTTTCCACGCCATCCCTCGATCTTCACGCCGGGCATACACATCAGCTCTGTGATGTTGTAGATGCCCGGGGTGAGGTTTGGCGTGCGTGTCAGTTGGGTGAAGAATATGCACCCTGGGCGTCCTCCGCGCGCCTTGATGGGGCGCACGTAGTCCACCTCGTAGCCCAGGGTGGTCAGCTCCTTCGCGATATCCTCCGGTTCAGTCAGGACGGGGAGGCCTCTTATGGCGATTTTCACTGGTCGTTCCTTCGGGGGGGCATACGCGAACCAGGAGATTCCGGTCCCGGAGCCCTCCAGCGCGGTTAGGTAGCGCTGGTAGACGCGGAACTCCTGTTTGGTCTTCGCCAGGAATCGAAACCCTGTGGGCCCGTAGGGCCTCACGTTTGGCGCGTGTCCAAGCTCTTTCTTCAGCTCGCCGAAGTGGTGACTCCAATCTGGGAGTATGTCAACCACAATCGACGGCGGCTTTTTCGTACACCCCGTCAGTTTCTTGCTCTTGCTATAAACGGGCAGTTGGCATTGACCTTACTTATACCAGGCGAAATACTTAAATATGGTGGTGCGGAGCTGCACTGGTGGTGGAAACTTTTTGTTCGAATGTGGGAGGAGGAGCGAGTCTCGAATGATTTTAAAGTGCCTCGCATTAGTGCCCTCTACAAGAACAAAGGTGACCGTTCTGACTGCAACTCATACCCAGGAAAGGCCTTTGCAAGAGTCCTATTAAACCGCTTGAAGGACTTATCAGAAAAGATTCTGCCCGAAACCTAGTTTGGCTTCCGACCTGACTGAGGCACATGTGAAGCTATTGTCATCGATAGGTACGTCAACTGCAGGAAAAAAGCAGAGAACAAGATCGTCAGTTGTACCTCTGCTTTGTTGACATAGAGAAAGCGTTTGACAGAGTACCTCGTGAAGCTCTCTGGATGGTGCTAGTAAAACTAGGGTGCACGAAGAAGTTTGTGCACCTCCTGAGACTCCTGAGCCTCCTGATGATGAGATCAATAGCAGAATCAGTGCTGCAGCTGCAGCATTTGGGAAGCTGCGTTCCAAGGTTTTCTGCTCGCACGACCTTAAACTAGCCACAAAAATATCTGTATATATATGGCGATTGTACTGCCAAACCTTCTGTACTCTTCCGAGACCTGGTGTGTGTATCGTCACCACATACGCACTTTAGATCGTTTCCACCTCAAATGCCTTCGCAGTTCGCACCATCATGAAGATCAGATGGTCCGACTGAGTGCGAAACACTGAAGTTCTAAGACGAGCCAATGTTGGTGGCATTAAAGCCTACTTAATGCGTCGACAGCTTCGGTGGTGCGGTCACGTATCCCGGATGGCGGATGAGCGAGTGGCGAAGCGTATCTTCTATGCTGAGCTAGAGGAGGGCAAGCGAAAGCATGGCGGTCAACTCCTCCGATTTAAAGATGTTCAGAAGAGACACATAAAAAGATGCAACATCGAACCCTCTCAATTTGAGGTTTTGGAAGCACAACGGCCAGAATGGCGCGGACTTGTAAAGAGGTGAATCCGCGACTTTGAGGAGCAGCGTAAAGCAGGCCTCGACGCTAAACGCGATGAACTGAAGGCCCGTCCTCAAACTCACGTGCCCACACTGTGCACGGGAGTTTACTGCCAAAATAGGCTACAATAACCACCTGTGGGCGCATCAGCGCCGACTTGATCAGGAGTAGAAGTGGTCGCCATGGGAAAGGTCATCATCATTATTTATGTATTCAGCTTAGACCATTAAATAGTCTAAGGTAGGTATTTAGGCACATATAGGTACGAGCACGACAAACTTTACAGTTACAACGTGATAATGATTTGTATCGCTCACATTATAAAAACAAAAGAAAGTTCAAAGCATAAGGTTAACGTGCACTCAGTTGTACTTAACGCTATATCTAATTGATCTCGTACACTTTTTCAAATGATTATGTAAAGAAATGTATTTTTTTATCATTTATAGTTGTTTTAAACTTCCTTCCTTACTTGCTTACCTCCCGTTTTCGAATAAAAAGCATAAAACCGGATTTATTATGTTCCCTGTTCCATCAAAACTGTAGATACCAGAAAATTTTTAAGCAATATTTTGTTAATAATTAATAAAACAACTGTTTTCTTAAGTTAAATAATTAGTTTTGAAAACTTCCTCGCCAGGAAACTTTCAGGTAACTTTCAGGAAACTTACCTCAGAAAAGGAAAGTTTCAAGGTAATTTTCATCTCTAGTGGTAACGTGAGGATTGGCGCTGTAGAGAAGAGGCCTATACCTTGATGAGTGGATGTAGGCTGAGAATGATGATGATGATGAGTGGTAGACGAAGGTCCTCTTCTGATAGTTGTAGAACATCAACAGTTACCTTTGAACATGAACCGCAGCGCAGTAGATCAGTTGGTAGAGCAAACAATGGTTTTATACTCTCTAATGTTCAAGTGCTGTTTAAAATCTCGTAATTTTCCATAGAAAAACTTAAATAAGTTAAAAAAGTATTTTAAATAATATAACAAACTTTTAGCGTTCGAAACGAATTCTCAAGTGTCACGCAGCGAGTCCAAATATGAACACTCCAACTTTCAACTCCAGACCGAGCTGATCAAAGTTTTATTGACTTATCTTTGCATATTCCGCTCTTCAATGTTTAATCTTTTGAAAGTGTCGAATATGAAAACATTCAAGAACGCGGATTAGCGAAACATGTCGGAAAAGTAAACCAGATTATGCATCACTTCCAGATTTCCTCCGGTTATTATCAATAATTCAACGATTACGCCATATTCGTTATGCTCGGTTTTTATTTCTTCCATTTTCGTCGCTACAACAGTCACGTGTGTGCGATAAATCCCGGGCTGTACGGAGGGCAAAAAAAGTTTGACAACATCTTGCAACAATAGGAGGTTCTTCGCGTTTTTGTTTTCGTCTGACAGACTTTTTTGGTGGACTGTACTGCACAAAATAGAAAGATTTCAGAAGGACAGCTTGCCCCTTTTTAAAAGCTTTTATTTAACTTGCAGTGTATGTAAGTAAGTAAATATGTTTGTTCGGGGCAAATCTTGCAACTCAATTTAGAAGCAGATATCTTCAACCGATTAAGCTGAAATTTTGTATACACGTTTAGATCGGATGACAATGCATGATTTGTTATATGACGTCATTCTAAATCTATCATGGCGGAATATCCAAGATGGCCGACAAGTAATTTTTGACGCACTCCTACAATATGGGTGTCAAATGAAAGGTCTTGCTGAGTACAATTCAGAAAATAATATGGCGGACATCTAAAGATGGCCTTTTAAGATAATTTACAATATGAGTGTCAGATGAAAGGTATTGCAGAGAATTACCTATTCGAATTATAATTTGACGTCACTCTAAATTAACTAGGGTGGACTTCTTAAGATGGCAGAATATAATTTTTATGCTTTTTTACAATATGGATGTCAAATGAAAGGAATTTTTCAGAATAACTCGAAAAATAAAGTGACGTTTACGTCACTCATAATCATAACAAAACCTGATATGGCGGACTTAAAGTAAGATGGCGTATTAAGTTTATTATGTTTTCTTAATTTATATTTGTGTGGTTATATTGTGTTGGGGTTTTTAGTCTTTTGTTCATGGCACTGTCAATGAAGAATGTTGTCAATTTATACCTATTATGTTCATGAATGCAATAAGTAGGTAGGTTCTATCGCACAACGTACATAATCAACTATGGCATAAAATATTTGTTTTCCAGAGATTGCTAAAAAGTAAAAAATAAATTATAAGTAAAAACATTTTTAAAACAAGCTTTTATTTGGATGCGCTAAAAAGCATAAAATAATCTATTTACTAAAACTTTAACTTGTTACTTATAATGGCATTAAATCTACGTCTTCATAATTTATACGATATAAAAGCTTGTCGCGAGATTTAACCTGTGTACCTATATATTAATAAATAAATTAGGTAACCAGTTAGCAATATAACTTTTAAAGCACTCGCGATTACTTTCACACATAATAATGACTTTAACGGGTCTTATCGCGATAGTGTAGTGTCGACACTGACGAAAAGGGCTTATGACTTGTGTGACGCAGAACATCTGGACGACGAATTGAACCATGTTCATAAAGTACTGGTTCAGAACGGCTACACGGGAGTTCAACGTCGCATAAAAAACAAGAAAGCGAAGCAGCCTGAGGTGAACAGACAGCCAGCGTATTTACCTTATGTAAAAGGGGTAACAGATAAAATTGGGACAGTGTTGAGTAAGGGTTTGATTAAAACTGTCTTCACTCCATTGTCCAAAATATCTTACTGTTTACGCACACCGAAGGATGTTATACCTTTTCAAAATGCAGGTGTATATAAGGTACAATGCAGCTGTGGTAAGTCTTACATTGGCCAAACCAAGCGCAGTATCAGTGAACGGGTCAAGGAGCATATCGCAGCTGTGAAAAACCGACAGACGCATAAATCGGCAATCGCGGAACACCTATTGTCATCTGGTGCCAACCATTGGATCGAGCTTCATGCCCCAAAAGTCCTCTCTGTGGAACGTCACTATTACTCCAGAGTGGTGAGGGAGGCAATAGAAATCAAAAAGAACCCCAATAATTTCAATCGGGAGGACGGATTAAAATTGTCTACAACATGGAGTCCGGTAATAGACAGAATAAAGACGCGCGATTCACCATCGGACCGATCGTCGGACATTGTGAGTGTTGTGTGCCGGCCTAATGTGTAATGTTTACAAACAATTTAAATTATTAAGACAATATGTGGGTAGCAGAAAATCTAGTTGCCCACCGCCCTGATGACAACTCGCTGCTACTTCAGTCTGCTCGCGACCACGACTGGTGAAACCCAGTCGAAACGTCGAGTTTCCAGGTAAATCGCTTATTTACCTAAAAAACTATCGCGATAAGACCCGTTAAAGTCATTATTATAGGTAACCAGTGTAAATGATCTTGAACAAACTTTTAACCTAACACCACACGAGTACCTACTTAAATCTCGCGACAAGCTTTTATATCGTATAAATTATGAAGACGTAGATTTAATGCCATTATAAGTAACAAGTTAAAGTTTTAGTAAATAGATTATTTTATGCTTTTTAGCGCATCCAAATAAAAGCTTGTTTTAAAAATGTTTTTACTTATAATTTATTCATTTATTCCTACAGCGTAGTGTTACTTTATAAACTACTTTATCTTTCTGATTTTGTGCAATTAGGTTCCTGGGTTAAACATACTTAGGAATATTACTTACATTGATATTCACTTACACTATTATAATATATTACACAGCACACTAGCAAAAAAATTTTCAGTTATTCCACTGGTCATTTTGCCATAAGCCCGCACCGAACGCTGTTAACACTCAACTTTCAGCCGGATTGAGAAGTTTGGCTTTTCTGCGTAGACGACAGCGTCTAAGATATCTGTGTGAGTAGGTATAGTGATGTTTCCTTGAAGCCGTCTCTCTGTATACTTACTTCGTGGCTCGTCACTCTTTTTCGGAGGACTGTACTGGCTGTGCATTGAGTCCGATTGTCACGTGCGCGCTTCAATGGTTGTTATAATGCTACGAATTATTCTGTACTCATTTTCCTTTTATGTACGACCCTCTCAGAATTGCTGAATGTATATGATTATTGCGCTATGAGATTGCATGAGATCCTGCTGTGCGTGTTCTGATCCCATTTCTTTTCGTTTTGTTGGCGGAAATGGTTTTTTCTTTGTTGAAATATGGGTCCATCTTTCAAGAGATTTTTCTTCGTTCATGTAAATTTTTTGATAGTTTTATGAGATACGAATACTTAGTCTCACTTGTGCTGGTACAGCATTTGCATATGCCTAATAATGTTTAAAGTAGTTTCCAACTCTTGTTTAGACAGATATTTAAACCGATACCTCATAACGACCATATTTTAATGAACATCATTCAATTCAGCATAAGAATGAGGGAGTTACGTATAGAAGTTTTACTATAAAATGAAGTTTTCTAAATAGTGAGTCAAAAATCCCCACAAATTTTTAATTCCAAAGCACCCACTTTCCTACTCAGCAAGATAAAACCCAGAAGGCACGTAAACCAAGGAAAACCCTTGCCTTGCTTAGCATACCTAGCTGAAATGTTAATCAGCGCTGAGCGCTGGTGTTGTGCAGCTCATAACTCGCCCAGCAGCTGGGAGCAGGCCAAATGCAGTGCTTAATAAGCTGCTCGCTAAAGGCACACGAGCTGAGCACGCGAAACTTAGGAAATACGCTTCTTCTTTTAAAAAGATCGAAATCTTTTCGGCGTTTGAAACCCGAACTGGTACAGGATAGGAAAAAAAAATTGTCTTCTGAATTTGATTTCGTTTTAGTGTCTTCCGAAAGTGCTTTCCTAGGTGTGTTGTTGTAGGTAACTCGTTTATTATTATTTCTTGAAAACTATTTACGATCCTAGAGCTCCTAGTCAATGTAGCTCCCAGTAATAAACAGTAGGTAGTTCGTTGCAGCTGGAGTGCGGCCAAACGCAGTGACTAATAAGCACGGGCGTATTCGCTACAGCAGGCTTTGTGAGGTGTGGAAACTGATTTTGATGAGCACACAGGTACACTGGGATTGTTGGGTGAAAACGTGGTTGTAAATTTTTGGGAAACTCGCAATATTTTCCACCGCAGGCAGGATTTGAACCTACGATTTTCCTATGGCCTTTATACATAATGCGGGAAGTGTTTTAAAAATTTTGTATTCTCGTGGCTTTAAAATTTTGCTGACTATCTAATGATTATGGATTTTGTTCTGCTAATGGTTAATGAATTGAGTTTCCTCTTACTTACTTAAGCTCATTAAGTTGCCAGTTTCATGATTATGCAATCTAAACCATATCTACAAAGATTCTTATTTTATCATCTACGTAGCATTTGTATTATGTAGAAAACTGCCACAAGTGTTATCTTTCTTTCGTATGCGTTTCGTATTTATTCGAGAATTAGATCAAAATTCATAATGTCTTAACGAGACGAGCAAAAAGTTCTATTTCTTTTTTATTTTGTCCAAATATACTTTTATTTTTTCCCATATTCATCCGCTATTTTCCACACATTATTTTGTTCGTTTAATTTTATAGACTCCGCTGTGCAATATTTACGTGCCCCTCTTTAGTAGCTCGAAATTCCTACAAAATTCCTGGTTGGTTGGTTTAAGCGCGCTCTTTCGGTAGTGTTCTTTATGATTTCATTATGTTGTGCTCCCAGGCGCCATGGCTCCATACAATTAGTTTTTGTGAAGTTTCCGGCTTGTTCCGCGATATATTGGCCGGTTACTCCAGACAGGTATTGTGCCTCGAGTATCTTGTTAGAGATATTTAGGCGAAGAAATTGAGTACTTGTCTAGCTATAATTTTTTAGCAATACTTGGGGAGCAAATGGCGGATGCGTTCTGATAAATAATTGTCTTGCTGCTTACATTAGGCACACCCATCTTCAATACGCTTGCAACCTATCTTACTTACTAGAAATTAAGTGTTACTTTTGCAAACCAAGTAGCGCATTCTACTCTCTATCATCCATAATCTGCTTGCCCTTACTCCAATCAGCCAGGGGTCGGCGCAACATGTTTTGAGACGACCTAAAATTGTGTGTAACAAATTAATTTGACACTCTCAGTGGACTATTCTTAGCCACTACCATATAGCTGAAAACTATTTTGGTTTATTATTATTATTTAAGTCTGATAGAAGAGATCATTTTAATGGAATAGTGACAATCCGATTGATTCATAATCAGAGCCTAACGAATTGACACGCTCACTCCGCGGAATAGCTTTTGCAATTTCGATTAGAGCTGAAACGAGTACTAGTTTTACCGAATACCGAATAACAAATATTCAGCGATATGACAGTAGCAAAACTTGCCGAGTGGTTGCGGCGGAGAATTTTGCCACCCTTATTCTACTCAGGGTGTTTCGTAAATGCGACGTAGAGCTTTTGACCTTGGCTACAATATCCGCCGACCTTGGTAAACGCCGTACATGGCTAAACACTCGGTAAAATAAAAATACGCAGAGCTCAAACGGCAGTACCTTTTTGTCCCTTTTGCGGTCGAAACCGGGGGACCATGACGCAAGGAGGCCAAAATCTTCACCCGGGAGGTAGGCCGACGCTCGCGGTAGTGTGGGTATGATCCCCGCTCCGGAGCGTACCTGGTACAGCACATCTCGCTTGCCATCCAACGCGGTAACGCCGCGGGCGTGATGGGCACCTTCGAACCAGGTACGCTTCGGGGTGGACTTCTTGATTAGTTAGGTTTAAGGTTTTAAGTTTAGATTTTAATGAACGATTTATTAAAACGGTATGTAAATTATTTTCAAAAAAATAAATAACTAAGAATACCCTTAAAAAACTTTAAATTATGCTAGCTTTGCCCGACTAGTCGCGTATATCACAAACAGATAAACACTATTTAGCAATAAAAGTTTCATCTCATCTACGTCAGGTATTCGGTATTCCAAATGAAAAAAGAACCGAAAAGGTCGAATACCGAACAATTGCCGAATATCCGTAGCATCTCTAATTTCGATTGTGAGCCGCTAACGTTTTTGTTCCACCCGATTGGGGTCGGCGGTTGATAAATAAATTCAGTTGCCAGTGTTTGATATTTCATTCCGTATTTGAACTTTCGACCGTAGTTCAAATTTTGTGTGTTAGCTTTCTGGAATTAGTATAGTAGTTTTTCGCGACTAAACAATACCACATACCTATGAGGGCGATGGGTTCCTTTACAGATGGCTCATTCAGTACTAGTGACGATGTTGACGTTTGATTCCGAAGCTGATCTTAGCGCAGTGGAAGCAAATTAAAGTTATCTTAAAATCTAAAACTAAATGGTCGATCAGCCTCGGAACAACATTTGACTACGATTCGTAGCGCTCTTTACTATAGCTAAACAAAATAAATTTAATGAGAAAATTTTCTGTTCCGGAAATTTCCTGTTGAGAAATTTTTGTTTCCGAAGTCTGCGACGGCCCTTAATCTCCTACAAGATGACTAATATTTTACCGCACTATCGCAGCTCATATCTAAAGTATATGTACCAAGTTCCGGTTGTACTAAAGGTCATCAAGGTGGTGACCTCCACGTAATGTTGCTAAATCACTACAAATAACGTACTTATACAAAAACTAACAGCGAATTGCTTACCGTTTGGCAAGTATGTCGCCGCCGTTCCCTTATGAGTCAAAGTGTGACGGGAAGAGGTATAAGGGAATATTGGAGCAAATAAGGAGGGGAAACTTAATACACTATGACTCACTGCCTCTGTATACCAGCTCGGGATCGCAATCCGTCACTCCAATACTCAACCGAAGATTTTCACAACCACTATTGTTCAGTTCGACATCAAATATAGATATCATTTAATGTTTAAATTTAATGTTTTTAACACGCGAATAACAAAAGATTTCTCCACTATTCACTATGGTTTGCGACAGCAAAAGAGTTCGCTGTACAAGACGCGAAAACTAAAGGATTTCTCCCCGCACGAGAAATCCACCTAACAATCCGATATTGTATAGGCTTAACTTCCACACTGGACAGGGAACTCTTCCCTGGTGGAAATTGCACACACGAAATAATAAAGGAACACCAAAAATTACATTTACAATGGCCCGACGCCGGCCGCCGGCACACGGGAACCGAGCGAACGTAATGTAAGAGGTTATATCGCCGGCGGCCGCGTGATTCGCGGGGGTCGCACAACGAGAAGCAAGATGGCGTCGACCGAGCAGCCGGTGTCAGACGAAATGGCGCGAAACTCAAATCGCATTCGCGCGTGTACATGATGCGAAACTAAACATACTGTAATAAACTGGAATTTCGGAGGAAAGAAGATGGTTGCCATGAACGTCATATTTCTGTTATTCAAATCGGCACAAAATCATATCTTGAGATTTAGGTCAATTGCGCAAGGTTGTAAGGGGGTTGTTTGAAGGCTTGTATGGGCCGTCCGCAACAATACGATCAAAACATTTGGAGCTAAAATACCAATTAAAATAATGTTTTTCTATTTTATCGAAATATCTAACAAAATAATTTTCTTCTTTCCCAGGAGGAGCTCCGTGACAATCTGACGGTCAGCGTGATGAATTTCGTCCCAACCCTTGACGATGATGGCAAGTCCATCACCTGCAAGGCTGAGAACCCGAACGTGACAGCCCTGTCGATAGAGACCTCCTGGACTATTAGTGTTGTTTGTGAGTATATGATATTTTTTAATTTATAAAGCATACAAAGCGTAAACGGGTTTTAAAACGCCCATTTACACCATCACCACGTCTGACGAAATCTTTTTTCAATAAGTGATTTTTGATTTATAGCTAGGTAGGTAGCTAGCGCCACGTAACGGCAGGCGAGATGTACAGACGATCTGGTCAAGTCCGCGGGGAAATGCTGGATGCAGGCCGCTTCTAATCGGACAAGGTGGAAATATTTACGGGAGGCCTATGTTCAGCAGCGGATGTCCTATGGCTGATATGATGAGGTAGCAGTTTGATGAAGGTTCCAGATAAATTTATATGCTACGTATTGTTGTAGTCATAATGCTACGTGTCGTAGCCATTTCGTAGCAGTATTCGTCGTACCTACAACTTTGTAGGCTTTCTTCCGACTGTCAAGTCTTTTAGGTGCTTTTGGCCTTTTGACATGATGATAATTAATTGATAATAAATGATTGGGCCTCTAATTCCTCGTAGAGCGTATTATGGGCAGGCCTCATCAAACCTCCAGACATTTTGAGATAATTTTAGAATTTTATTTTTTTGTTTTCTTTTGACATACTGACAATAAATTTATTTCTTCCTCAGATCCCCCAGTAGTGAATCTAAGGCTGGGCAGCTCGCTAGCAGCCGGCGACATCAAAGAGGGCGACGACGTCTACTTCGAGTGCCACGTGCGAGCCAATCCGCCCGCTAGGAAGCTGTCATGGCTTCATGACGTAAGTTTACTGATTTATATCTTATATCTAGCTCCACATAGACGTAAAACACGAGACGTGGGATGTGCAACATCGCGATGCTTATAACCATTCCCATATAAAATGTATCAAACACTTATGAAACAGAAGAGACAAAGCTACACACGTGAGACATGCGTCGCATCACCGGTTGACGATCGCTTTTCTGACAGATGTCATGTTGCGCGCGTCTATTCTGTGGAGCTTGCCTATAAGATCCGAGTATGTTCGGTTTTTTGGAACAGTTATGAAACAAAATAATGTGTTGACTTACTTCTTAGAATAATAATGAACATGTATCCAGGTCAGGGTTTCTAAGCGATTCCAGGAGCGTTTCTTAAAAAATTCAGATTATTGTAGATTTTCGGAAAACTTGCAAAATTTTCATCGCAGGCTGGATTTGACCATGCTACTTTCGGCATCTGTAGTGCCCACGCCTTTACCAAGTAGGCGACTGCGGCGCAATCGTAGCCTGCGAAATAATGCAAGTGCAACGCTTGGCAGCTATATCTACCAGGATAGTATAGTTTTTCATCAAATTCCCAGCGACTAAATTCATGCTTTACAGATTATGGATTCGTTAATATCTGAATCTCAATATCCAAACCCATTAATATTTTATGCTCACTAGTCTTACAATCCCAGTTTAGTACTTACCTAATCCTGTCCTAGAAACGTAGAAACATTTTATCTAACAAAAAGAGGCCATTAATAACAAAGAGACTACAATCGCATTGGTAGTCTTAGGTCGTGCGGGAGCGGCCTTGTAACTCCCTCAAGGCATTACCTAGTAGAAAGTGAAACAGAATTAAATAATAGCTGTTTGAGAAAGTTATAGGATATGTTATTGTTTGCCATGTGATGCCGGCTTAGAATGGCATTATCCCATTTCCACCCATGAGTGTTGTACAAGACGACTAAGGGATGGATACAGGGAATGGGCAGCAGTGTTCCTTGCACTGCGCTTGCCAATCCGCCTGCCAAGCGTGGTGAGTATGGCAATAGGGGAGGCCCTTGTCCAGAAGTGGAGTGTAGTGACTGTAGTAGTAGTAGTAGTATAGGATATGTTCTCGTACTGGTGTTGGTAATTTGTAGTGTAGGGTTTGATAACTGAATTCATGGTCTGAATTTTGTCTCATGATATGGATGTCACTCCCGTTACCAACTCTATTTTAGGGAAAACCAAAGTTAAAAATTCTTAATATATCACTTTTGACTAGCAGCTTAAGCAGCAGTTGCACCCACTGCTTATCTTTTTACGAGGGAATGAGACATTTTCCCAGCATATAAATCTTAAACACATAAAGAGTAATCGCATCAACATTTTTGCGTGGTTTAGTTTCAACATTTTTAAGCTCAGATACTTTATCCCCCTGTACCTGAGTTATATAAATAAAAATAATAAGAGACTCAACCGGTTGCACCAAAAAGTTCTCATAAAAAAACATAGCAAAGCTCCGGGTCGCAAAAGCGCAGAATCCAAAATGAGGTCAATGGAAAAGAGCAACGAGATAAGACGAACAAAAATGTATCTCACTGTTTTAAATTTAAGCAAAGAAACGTCTAAGCTGAGCTCGGTAGATCAGATAACCCCTTTAGAAGCACGTGAGCGGAGTGAGCGGCGCTAGTAAGTAACGGTGTAACTGAAGACGGTACAGGACGTGCCGCGATTGCTGATTGCGATCCAAAAATCCTATTAGAAACTTGAAATCATGTTGCGTTCAGTGTTGATCTTTTGTGTGAGGGTACTTTTGTTGTGGAGTTGCTTGGTCGTTTACGGTAGATGGCGCTGTTTGATTTTAAAATTCGAAGTTGAATTGTGAAAATGGGAATATGATCAAAACGCGGCATGTTTCTGGAGTATGATTTCATCAGATTTTAGTATATTTACGGTGTGTGAATATGCAAGCGTCACGTCAAAATAGATTTGTTTTATAGAACAATAGACTTCTCTATTTAAAATGAACCTCAAACAATGGCCGAACCAAATAACTTAGTGAAAAATTAACAGCTCGTGTGGGAAGTGCTCCCCGAATTCAGATATTTAGGTCCAAATTTGCTTCCAGCTTATTGTATCAATCGGGAAATCATCCGTCGCTCACTGAACACACAAATTTTGCTGACAAAGGCTTTGCATTAACAATGTAATCCATGTCCAACAACGAGGGTAAAGTAATAGATGACAAAGCACGGTCTGATAATCACTTTGTACTGTCGCTTGCTGTTTTAATCAGAGTTGAGTTTTTCTTTTTTTTGTTTTGTTTGTTGTTATTTTTTTTTTGTTTCGCTTCACCCTTTCAGGGGCAATCAGTCGCTCGTTGTAACACGGATAGCAGCACGCATGGTCGCGTTTGTATTTTTTTCTGTTTTTATCGCGTATTGTACTTTTATCCGTTTTTGTTTGGCGACCCACTTATTCGTCTGTACTTTGAATGCAATTGTTTTTGACGTGTTTCGCGTTTGATGTTAGAACGTTGACGTCGGGTTTTCTACTTACTTACTCATGCATATTTAAACGCGGTCTGTGGGTACTTAGTGGGCGAGTCATAAGTAGCGTTCTTATTATGAGTGCACATTGAATTACTTACCTTGTTAATAGCATAGGAGCTTTTTGAGACTATTGATTCATTAGACATACTCAAACTTTTGCTAGGTACTCGTAGGTGCGTAGATTGAAAAGGAATAACATATGTAAGAGTACTTTAGAAATTATTTCCTCTGTAGCAATGGTATAAATAGAACATCTGGTACTTCAGTTTATTGAAATCAACCTACTTGCCAAAATACCTTGATGTTTGAATTATGAACACCTACGCACTAGTATTGTTCCACATCTGAGTAAATTTTGCTGTGATGCGCGAATTCTATACAGATCATTTGATTGAACAAGTTTAATAAGTTCAAATTGATTGTTTGTCCAATTTCCAAATCATCAAAGCGCCTGTCTCATCTCAAACACAAAGTTTCTCGATTCGTAAGAAACTTTAATAGACCTACATCACTCGAATCAGCATAAACTAAGTTACAAAATTTGCGAACTCAAATAGACTCTCAAAACAACTCGCCAAATAGTTTCAGATATAATTTGAATCGCTTCGAAATTAATTAACTTCATCCGAACAAAGATTTGCTTTGGCAAGTTCAACTTTCACGGGATTCAGGTGAAAATCGAGAGGAGCAACTCGGCGAGCCTCGGGTTGGTGAAACTGTGGTACATTTACGAGTTTCAGTTCATACCTATAAGCAAGTTATAGAGAGCGCCTTACTGAGTATGAACGGGTGGCAATAGTACGAATACAATCGCTTTAACCATCAGAACGATAGTAACAACACTATTGAACCTCTATAATTCTCGTACATTTGACGTAGGTGTCTATGGAGCTATTGCTTACGCTTGACAGTTAAAAGCTTCACACCAATTTTATAGTCACATATTTTGTTAAAGGCTCCTTTTGTGTCATAATAATATGTCTTTCTACATACGTGCGGAGTTCCACTACGTGAAGGCTGGCCATTTCCTATAATAGCCGACATAACTACTAGCACATTCACACTGTTTTCGCTTGATTTGGACAGGCTAGTAGCCAAGAGCGAACTCGCAAGCGGGCTAAAATCGCAAGACCCGCCGAAAAACGCATGACAGACATCAATCTGTGGTCAAACAATAAGCCCCAAGCTCGACTGAGAGGACAAGGAAAGGACATAGGGCGTAGGGCATGACGCTTGACGTTTGACATCGCGGCGTTTCCATACAAAATGTACGAAAAAGTATTGACAAAGGCACACACAAACGTCGCCAAAGCGTCGCCAAAGCATCGCCAAAGCGTCGCATCCATGACAGCTAGCGTCAAAAACTAAGAAGAATATTTGACGATCACTTGTCTGTCAACTGTCATTCTTACGTCCTATGCCCTCGTCTTTTTGGTGGAGTTTGCGCCTAAGAGCAACTAGAAAATGTACCTCTAGTTGTACGCATTTCCACGCCACGACAGCCAGCGCTGTCAAATCGCACGGAACAAGATTGTGTGCGAAATTGCAGCAACAAAGCTGTACCGGAAGTCCGCATTTTACTCTCGAAATCCGTCGCCGAATGCGAAATGACGGGGAATTATTCGTGCGCACGGAATTTAGCCACGGATACACAATTCTGGTAACTAGCGCACAATGTTTGCAGTTCAAACTGTTGCCAGTGACATGTCTCTAAAAACTGTACGGAAAAATTAAAAGTGGGACAATGTTGCAACATGTGTTTTTTCAACGCGTGACAGTGAGATGCTAGTTTACGCAACTAGGTCAATAAAAACTATTAAACCAAGCAAGTACTCACAAAAGTTAAGTTATGATTTACACTACTAACAAAATAAAAAAATAACCTGCCTTATCACCTGCTATAACGGTGGATATTTTAATAAAGTAAGAAGTCATTAAAAACTTAATCTACTTCAAAGTTTTATCAGTTTTTTGACAATTCTGATAAATTAATATTTATACTTACTGTACCTAACAAGCGCTCTTTGAATACAAAAGTGGACAAAACAGCACTAAAATATTTATAAAAAGCCTCTAATTTACAAACAGCACACCTAATCCACTCTCTAACGTTGATAAATATAGCCGTACTTTTTCTACAATGTAGCATAATACAACTAGTTAAGGTGTCTCGTACAAAAGTAGAGCCGTCATCTCTTGTAAATCACAACTTATCAAAAATCCTGTAAGATTGTCGTAACTACGTAAAGGTTAGAAATGACTAAAAATCTTGCGTAAAAACTTGTGTGACAAGTTGATAATCATATTTTTAGGGTTTTGTAGTCTACTAGAAACCCTTATCATTTCGGTAAGTCTGTCTGTCTGTCTGTATGCCGCGCCCTCATAACTTAGTCAGTTTTGGAGCAATCGACATCAAAGGTGTGAAGATAGATCGTGTTGACCCAAATTTAGAAATGTTGAGAAAAAAATATTTTTATTGTTTTTTGGGCCCCTTCCCATACATGTGAAAGGGGGGCAAAAAAATTTTTTTTCCGCTTGTAATATTGAGTAGGGTAACGTTGAATAGGTTTTTTAAAACTAAGGGGAGGTTTTTTTGAAACAAATTCACTAAAATGTTTCTGTCTCGAGATATTATATGCTTTTAAAAGGGGCATTTTTGAGCCATAATTTGTTCCAGCTGTAACTTCTAAAGTATGCATGTAAAAAATTTGAAAAAAATATGGAATATAGTTTTTAATATGAAATTACCATGAAAACTATAACGAATACTGGACCACTTAAGGTTAAGGAAATATTAATGTTTTTCAATTTGCGGTTGGTAACCATACAGCCGCAAACAAACGAGCAACAAAATTAACTTTGTAACGCTGAAAGATACTTAAACGTTGACTGACTACGAAACCCTATTTCTGAGCGTGTCTGACACGCTCTTGGCCGCTTTTAACTGATAGCGGCGCGAATTTCATTTGGCAATCCCTAAAAGGAAACCGGGCTGCGTTGCGGTCTGCGGCCGGCTGACGGGTGAAGGGTCATCCAGCAGGAATATTGAATATCTTTATACAGGGAGATAGCTAAAGGTATTAAAGATCCAAGAAAATCTTAAGAGTAAAACCTACTAATAGGTAGTTACTTATAAATTTTAAAGGCTGTTGACAATTTATTATGAGATCATAGATGTTATGTTAATCTTAGTGGCGCTACGTTCATTTGGAAACCCCTTAAAGGAATCCGGGCTGCGTTGCGGTCTGCAGTCGGTTGACGGGTGAAGGGTCATCCAGCACGAATATTGAATATCTTTATCTATACATATAATAAAGTTGTAGAGGGTCGAAAGTCTGTACATAGAAGATTTTCGAAAAAAAACTGTTTGGTGATACTTAAAATTGATAACAGAACACGTTTCAGCAATTTTTAGATTTTTTTTCTGTTTATCTGTTTATTTGTTTATTTGTTTATCTGTTTGTATGTGAAAGCATCACGCAAAAACGACTGAACCGATTTTGATGCAAATTATACCAAAATGTCGGGAAAATTACCGACCAGGTTATAGGCTAAAAAAAATCGACCCCTAAAAGGGGGGGTTGCCACTATACTTAAAATAAGTTTGCACGTAAATCGATATTGCGTGCGTTGCGTGCGGTAGAGGAATAAGTTACTATAAGATGTAAAAAAAACTACTCAAACTATTTCAAGGGGTGAACAAGTCCATGAAACTGAACAACTTTCCCCAAGGAACATAGGTCGAATAATGAAAAAAAAATTCCTTCCCTTCCCTACAAAAACTTGGTCGGCTATCGAGACGGCTGGAGCATTTTGTATGGGAGGTCCAATTATTTTTTCCTACAGTAGGTAAAAAAATAACTGCACGTATTTTACGACTAAACCAGTCCATGAAACTGAACAACTTTTCCTAAGAAACATATGTCGAAATACGAATAAAAATTTGGCCCTCCCATTCAAACTGAACCGGCCGGCCAGAACATTTTGTATAGGAGGTCCAAATTCTTTTTTCATATTTCGACCTATGTTCCCTGGGGAAAGTTGTTCAGTTTCATGGACTGGTTCACTCCTTAAAATATTTGCAGTAATTTTTTTTACTCCTTATACAGGGTGTTAGGGACGGTGTGACGAAAACTTTGCTGGCATGATCAGACCATCAAACTGAACAACTTTTACTATGGAGCCAATGGTGGGAAACGAAAAAAATTTTTTAACCTCCCATACAAAGTCAGTCAGCTGATCGTAAATTTGTATGGGAGGTCAGAAATTTTTTTCGTTTTCCACCATTGGCTCCATAGTGAAAGTTGTTCAGATTGATGACCTGAGCACGCCTGCTAAGTTTTCGTTACACCGTCCCTAACACCCCGTATTTTGAACTACCTATGTTTCTTGGGGAAAGTTGTTTTCATCCTATCTATTCGAAAAGAACGCGCCGCTAAGTTCTTTTATTTGCACTTTTTAAATAAAGAACTCAACAAATGCGAATAAAACTACTTTGAATTTAGAACATCTTGATGTTAAGTCAGCGAGAACGCAAGTGGGCGGATTTTTCAAACGTTGTCCGCCGAAAATTTGCGTGTCCTGCGTCTTCAGGCTTATTTTTTACCAAAACGTTGCTTTGGGGTGATTTTTTCTAAGATTGAACGTTAACGTTATTAAATAAACTGTCCATTTATATATAAAAAACAGACATGATTAATATAAAATAATTGAAAAAAATGATTAACTAAGTTGAAAAACACCAATATTTTGTGTGTCCTATGCCGACCGTCACGCATATATTGTGTTTTATTTTCATTATAGACACTCATACCGTAAATGTTTTGTGTTATATTTATAGATCACATGTCCTAGTACAGGAATATAGCTGTAGCTTGAAAAAGCCTATGAAGTAAGCTAATGTACTGTTGATGTGGATGAATTCATAGACGTTAGTGGCGCTAGTTTCATTTGGCAACTCTTAAAAGGAAACTGGACTGCGTTGCGGTCTGCGGCCGACTAACGGGTGAAGGGTTATCCAGCACGGAATATTGAATATCTTTATACAGGGAGATAACTTAGTATGGACATGGAAATTCTCAAGTTGCTGCTGCGATAGCCATGAGAATGATAAGAGAAAATTTTGCCAGAACCATTGCTGATATTTTAACTGGTACCTACTGAATACTGACGGCGTGCTTATGAGTCAAAAAACGAAGAATTATTTTTGAAGGTGATGTGAAGAATAATTGACACCGTATAGATGAAAAATAATGCTGGCGCTATACTTTCATTTGAAAACCCCTAAAAGGAATCCGGGCTGCGTTGCGGTCTGTGGCCGGCTGACGGGTGAAGGGTCATCCAGCACGGAATATTGAATATCTTTATACAGGGAAGATATTCCTCAAAATTGAAATCAGAACAAAACGTCTATGCTGACTCTGTATATTGAGACCCTTTTTAGGTTATTGTTGATCATGATAATAAATGAATTCATAGACGTTAGTGGCGCTAGTTTCGTTTGGCAACTCTTAAAAGGAAAACGAGCTGCGTTGTGGTCTGCGGCCGGCTGACGGGTGAAGGGTTATCCAGCACGGAATATTGAATATCTTTATACAGGGAGATAGCTACTTCACTGTAGTTTGGAAACGGAAATTTTGAAACTAGTATAGATTGCGCTAGCCAATACTTACTTTGTGGCTGTAGTATGGACATAATCAGAGAGCCATGAGAGTTATAAGATGTAATTTTGCTAATAACCTTTGCTGATATTTTAGCTGACTCCTACAGAAAACTGAAGACGTGCTTATGAGTCAAAAACTTTCATAAATGAAACATTATTTAATGATTTTTGATGCTGATGACGAATTTCTAAGTGATTGGGCTGCGTTGCGATCTGCGGCCGGCTGACGGGTGAAGGGTTATCCAGCACGGAATATTGAATATCTTTATACAGTAAGCTACTTCACTGTAGTTTGGAAACGGAACTTTTGAAGTTGGTAGGTATCAGAGATCCAAGCGAGCTATAAGATGAAATGTTACTAACTGCAGTTACTTATAACATAACACATAATAATTGAGTATGATTAGAAACAACTTTCTATAAGGAATATTCTGTGTATTTCGAAAATATATTTTGATCTTTCATATTATCAATTTAATAATGAAGGTCAAAATGTGCAAAATATTACTTGGTTACATATAAATACATGGTTACTTTTCTTTTAGCTCTACCTCACTTTGTAGAATAACAACACTCAAAACTCATACAGGATGTAAGAAAATCAACTGCAAATATTTTAAGGGATAAACAGCACATGAAATTTACGAACTTTCCCCAAGTAGGTCTAAATATGAAAAAAAAAATGTTGGTCCCCCATACAAAATGTACCAGGTGACCGAGTCAAATTAATTTTGTATGGGAGGTCCAATTCTTTTTTTATTTCATCGGCTAGTTCACACCTTAAAAAATTTGCCGTTTATTTTTTCTCACCTCAATCCTCATATAGTGCGTCTCCCCAGCCGATTGTTTAAATTGCAGAGCGCGCGCCATAATAAAAGCCGCAGCGAATTCGCGGTGTCAGTGCGTATGACGTCTCTACGGCTGATATATCCCACACACAGTGCTGGAAAATGTTCGTAAAGGCCCTGGGAGTACCGCAGTGAAGCTATGAAAAATTATATCAGATATAGCGCGTGTTTAGTCATAATTGTCTCATATAGTGCGTCTCCCCAGCCGATTGTTTAAATTGCAGAGCGCGTGCCATAATAAAAGCCGCAGCGAATTCGCGGTGTCAGTGCGTATGACGTCTCTACGGCTGATATATCCCGCACACAGAGCTGGGAAATGTAAGAGAAGGCCCTGGGTATACCGAAGTGAAGCTATGAAAAATTATATCAGATATAGCGCGTGCTTAGTCATGATTGACTCATATAGTGCGTCTCCCCAGCCGATTGTTTTATATCCCACACACAGAGCTGGGAAATGTTCGAGGAGGCCCGGGGAGTACCGCAGTGAAGCTATGAAAAATTATATCAGATATAGCGCGTGCTTAGTCATAATTGACTCATATAGTGCGTCTCCCCAGCCGATTGTTTAAATTGCAGAGCGCGTGCCATAATAAAAGCCGCAGCGAATTCGTGGTGTCAGTGCGTATGACGTCTCTACGGCTGATATATCCCGCACACAGAGCTGGGAAACGTTCGAGAAGGCTCTGGGTAAACCGAAGTGAAGCTATGGAAAATTCGCGTATCAGATATAGCGCGTGCTTAGTCATAATTGACTCATATAGTGCGTCTCCCCAGCCGATTGTTTAAATTGCAGAGCGCGTGCCATAATAAAAGCCGCAGCGAATTCGCGGTGTCAGTGCGTATGACGTCTCTACGGCTGATATATCCCGCACACAGAGCTGGGAAATGTACGAAACGGCCCTGGTAATGCCGAAGTGAAGCTATGAAAAATTCGCGTATCAGATATAGCGCGTGCATCATAATTGACTCATATTAGTGCGTCTCCCCAGACGATTGTTTAAATTGCAGAGCGCGTGCCATAATAAAAGCCGCAGCGAATTCGCGGTGTCAGTGCGTATGACGTCTTTACGGCTGATATATCCCACATAGACGGCTGCTCCTCTGACCTCAAGGCTATTGACGCCGGAGTTCCTCAGGGGTCTGTACTCTCCGCGACGCTTTTCCTGCTGCACATCAATGACCTTCTATCTTCAGGAATTGTTGGGTACGCAGATGACAGTACTGTCACCGAGAAATATCTGTCCGGCGCAGGAGCCAGTGGTGATGAAATCCAAAGATTGAGAAAGGCTATGATTGAGCGTACGAGCCTGACGTTAAGTAACGTCTCCCAGTGGGGCGATGACAATCTCGTCAGCTTCAATGCTTCAAAAACGCAGGCGTGTCTTTTCTCCGCAAAAAGGAGTCCTTTCACCTTTTCTCCTACTTTTCGGGGTACATCTGTTCCAGTGACCAACACTCTTCAACTCCTTGGCATGGAGTTGTCCTCTGACCTCAACTTCGGCACCACCATCGAGTCCAAGGCTCAAATTGCAGCTAGAAAGTTGGGCGTTCTGAATAAAGTCAAGCGGTACTTCACGCCTGAACAGCTTCTAACTCTTTATAAAGCTCAAGTCCGATCTTGCATGGAGTACTGCTGTCACCTTTGGGATGGCTCGGCTAAATATCAACTTGCTGCACTGGATTCGGTGGAACGCAGAGCCAAGAGATTAATAGGCGATAAAAAACTGGTGGCGACCAAGCTTCACAGCCTGGCTCACCGCCGCAAGGTTGCTTGCCTATCGGTCTTCTACAGATTGTACTTCGGAGAGTGTGCGCGTGAGCTGCATGAGCTCATACCACCGTCTCCTTTCTTCCATCGGACATCCAGACGCACGGCCGGCTACCATCCGTTCTTAGTTGATATACCCACATTACGCACTAAGCGCTTCAAATCATCTTTCATTATGCGCACGGCTAAAGAATGGAATTCCCTGCCTGCGTCTGTATTTCCGAGTGCATATAACCTGAATCTCTTTAAGTCTAGAGTGAATAGGCATCTTCTGGGCAAGCTCGCTCCACCGTAGATCCCATCTCTGCTCTAGGGTAAGATTGGGGTCAAGAGTAAGCCCATCATAGATAAAAAAAAAAAAAAAAAAAAACATACAGAGCTGGGAAATGTACGAGAAGGCCCTGGTGTACTGAAATGAAGCTATGAAAAATTCTATCAGATATAGCGCGTGCTTAGTCATAATTGACTCATATAGTGCGTCTCCCAGCCGATCGTTTAAATTGCAGAGCGCGTGCCATAATAAAAGCCGCAGCGAATTCGCGG
The DNA here is from genome assembly GCA_024500475.1 of Phthorimaea operculella. Taxonomy (NCBI): domain Eukaryota; kingdom Metazoa; phylum Arthropoda; class Insecta; order Lepidoptera; family Gelechiidae; genus Phthorimaea; species Phthorimaea operculella. The sequence goes on from JANFCV010000109.1 coordinate 1,441,971, forward strand.
TGTCAGTGCGTATGACGTCTCTACGGCTGATATATCCCGCACACAGAGCTGGGAAATGTTCGAAGTGGCTTCGAGAATACCGAAGTGAAGCTATGTAAAATTATATCACATGTAGCGCGTGCTTAGTCATAATTGACTCATACCTCTATAGTGCGTCTCCCCAGCCGATTGTTTAAATTGCAGAGCGCGTGCCATAATAAAAGCCGCAGCGAATTCGCGGTGTCAGTGCGTATGACGTCTCTACGGCTGATATATCCCACACACAGAGCTGGGAAATGTTCGAGAAGTCCCTAGGAGTACCGCAGTGAAGCTATGAAAAATTCTATCAGATATATTGCGTCCTTAGTCATAATTGACTCATATAGTACGTCTCCCGATTGTTTAAATTGCAGAGCGCGTGCCATAATAAAAGCCGCAGCGAATTCGCGGTGTCAGTGCGTATGACGTCTCTACGGCTGATATATCCCGCACACAGAGCTGGGAAATGTTCGAGAAGACCCTTGGAACAACAGAATGAGATCGCGAAAAACTCATCACGATAAGACTTGGTGCTTTAGTAAACAATCAGATTACATAAATTCGCTATACTGTATTATTGTCTACATGATGCATAAACATTCGTATAAAAAAATATTTTGTACACAGTCGTGTTTTAAATGCGTCCCCAATCTAATTGCATAAGAAATCTATTGGGATGACCATATAATGGCGCTGGAAGGACTGGAAATAGCAAATTGAAGCTATGAAAACTTCGTTGTATCGGACATAGCGCGTGCTTAATCATAAATCACAAATGAATTAAGCATTCGTTATTTCGTTAGTTAAATTAAAATAGGTACGTTTCCGGAAGATTCAGGAGTAGCAGCCTTGCACTTTCGTTTAATGCATGGCGCACTGTAGGAATGACGGGACTCACGGGATTGAAGCACTATCTGATAAACGGAACTTCGACGAGTTGCGGGCAGTCGCTGGATACAGTCACATACCAAATTATAATACACTTCCCGTGTCAGGTATACCTCTACAACAATCGCGAGGCAGGTCTCTATCTACCATGATGGAATTGCAAGACCGAGCAAGGCCACGAGTCAGGGGTCAAGATACATGCTTAATTCGCAGACTAAAATTGAGCCACGGTAGCCCAGTTGACAAAGGCGTCGGAAGTACAGATTCCCAAAGTAACAAGTTCGAATCCCGCCTGCAGGGAAAAAATTTGCAAGTTTTTATTACTGCTTTATGCTTGCTCACAGGGTTCCCTCTCGAAGATTGTCTTGCTCTCTTAAAACACGCACGGAGCTCTTTATTCCACCGCCAGGCCAATAACGCTGCCGCACCGCACCGCGGCACATTCCCAATAATTTTTCCTCTTTTTGTCCGCTTTAAACATCGCGCCATTTGTTCGGCTCTCGACGACACGCGTCATTGTTTTATATGTGATTGTTTTTGAAAAATTGCTCCGCATAGCGCCGCGATACCCTCGAATTAAACCGGCGAAATTTACTACCGCCATTTGCGAAACGAGACGGCTTTTTGTCGTCGGGATTTTATAAATTTTAATTGATGTTCCTGGTTGGTAATTCGTGTTTTTACGTTGGGTGTTTTAATGGGTGGGGTAAATGAGGAGGCGGTCATCTCGGAAGAGGGTCAGTTAAAAGCTTTCTGGCGACACTGTTGGTCCGCTGTGCCTTAATTTTTCGTTATTAATGCGACATTAGGCGACGCGGGAGAGAAGGGATGCGTTACCTTTAACGCTGAATGGAATATTTGCATAAACATATCCTCGGCTTTGGACATTACGCCGAACTCCTATTAAACGTCCTGACCGGGACGGTTTTTAATGGGTTTTGTTATTTTGTTATGGCTCGATTATGTAGGAACTTGTGTGCAAAATAAAATTCACAAAATATCATCAAAATATATTAAACCAGGTCTGATGTGCTTTTGAAAGTGAATTTCTAACTTTTAAGTCACGTCACGTGACTCACGTGTTGTACCATTCTCATAAACTTACTGAAAAATTATGAATTATCGCGGTTCAAATTTCGTGAAGACAGACGTGAAGCTTCAACGCAAAAATATTTATTTCGTATTCTTCAAAAACAATTTAAGAAAACACTAAAACTGGAATAATACAAAACAACGCCCACTAAAGAAACACTAAACTAACCATTTAAAAAACCATTCAAGAGAATACTGGAAAGAAAATCCTGAGCTCTACATCCAGAAAATTCTTTTATACCTCAAACATACTCCCCACTGGAGTCCTAACTGAAGTCGTAGTCTCTCTAACAGGACAACAAAATTTACCTTTATAACTCGGCAGTCTGGTTCCTTAGATATTCTGTTCTCCTGGTATTTTTAGAGCACCTGCCTCGCGGGAGGCGTCGGGGACAACAAACTAGTTTCATTTGCTAGCTGCCGGCGCGCCCCTGGAGACTGTGCTGTGGCCTCAAATGCTCAGATAGAAATAATAGTGGAAGGAGCCCCGCAATTCAGAAGGTGGAACCTAAAAACTAGATCAACAATTTATAGGTTCTAGCAATCAGGAAAGTGATGCCTCAAAATAAAATGTCGCCATATCCAAAGAATAATTAGTTAATTCAAGCCCACACAGTGACATGTAGGTAGAGCCAAAACTAAGCAAAACTAGAACGGTGGGAACAAGATAACAAGTTTTATTAGTTCGGATATTGTACGTAATTTTTGCCTTTATTCAACAAGATAAATAGGGTTACTTATTCCATTCAGGGCTTGAATTGTCGATTTTAAGAAACTACAAGCGTATGCGCAATAAAAAAGACCACTTTATTTCAAAGTATATGCCAGCGAATATACGCAATTTTTTGTCACCAAAAATACTACAATTTCTGGCTTCAATAATGTTTTAAACGGTTCCTTCTAAACAAAATATTATTTTATTCTTGCCCCGGAAACCGTGGCATAAAATAGTTGGGTTTCCCATTCTTGTTCTGAGCGGCGGGTGTGAGTTGTACCAGGGGTAGGTCGTAAAGAATCTAGAGCTTCTGAGGCGGTGGCCTTAGTTAACTAATTGAGTCTTTATTGAAATATTTCGTGTACAATTTATGCGAACGTGCCAGTCAGAATCAGATTATTTAGACAGTGGTCATTTCATTACACAACCATGTCAGTGGCCTGCTACTTGTAGTAGACAGTTTTGAAACTCTGACATCAGGGTTCATCGGGTCGTAAGATGACTTGGTATCTCAGACAAAGAGAGAGAGTCAGAATCGATAGAAACACGTCTATTTTGACTATGTATTGACTGTATTTGGTGCAAGTTGTTCTAAGACGATATACAAATTATGCGATGAAATCGAAATCAAAAACAAATAATCTGTAAACCTTGTTCCAGAAATAGCAAATCTATTGAATATTATAAGACTTTGGGACAAAAAACACGTAGATGTGAAAAAACTGACTAACATTGTAAAATCCTTGACTTTCTTACTTAGTTTTCACTTAACTAGGAATATCTGGAAAAAGCTTTATCTGGGCTACACGTAAAGTAATTATTGTAACAAAGACCTATCTGGAAATATTTATTGAAGTAGGTGCCTTTATCCTATACAAACCCTTCAAATCATATTAGCGTACGACGATAATTGAATCTTTTGTTCCGTCGGCACGGTTAGAACCTAAATTTGGTTCTTTTGTTCGTTTCTTCAAAAAGTTTAATGAATTCGCGAAAAAACCTGATAAAAGAGTTAAGAGATCTTTGAAAATGTCCTTCAAATTAATTGAAGACATTTCGGGTTATCCTAATAACTACCAGTCTAAAAGGTTTTAAGAATATTGGCAGTAATTCGAATAATCCATTTGGGGAATCAACGTTGGTTTGGTTGGTACCTATTCTGGTTTTGCATTCGGAGTGTAAAGAACGATAGACTTATTGAAAAAATGCTGGAATTATTAGACAAATAACTTTTCTAATGAAACATTAGGTACGTTGCGAAAATATAAAAATATCTTAGAGTGTTATCTTATCACATTAGCAACAGAATGTTACGGTACCTCTTTTTCCGGTATTAATGCCTAAAAGAATTGTAAACCGCACTCACATATTTATGAAGCCGCATCGTCTTGCGGTTGTATATTGATGGCTGGCTGTCAAATAGGTAGGTACTGCATGTGTCGAATATGCAGACCACCGTAACAAGCTTAAAACTATCTGATATGGAAGGAGCGAATACGTCACTGATATTTTCAGATTTCCAGTCATTTCATTCAACTCCTTTGTCTCGTACAATAAACAAGCGAGCAGTTTCAATTTAGCATAATAAGGTGCATGCAACCCCGTCGCATCCTTCCTAAATTGATGTAGCATAGACATCTCTAGGCTTATGATGCATCTGTTTCAATTTTCCATGGCATAGGCAAAACTAATAATCATCATCTGTCTGCCCTTATCCCAAATCAGTTCAGGTAGGCGCAACATGTTTTGATATATCAACAATCATGTAGCAAAAGTATTTGGCGATGTTGTATGCCCGGCAGGCACCTGACGTCAACCTTCTTTGGGAATGCTATTTCATGCGGTTAACCATGTTGACAATAGTTGTTATATTAATATTCAGCCGAGGTCAAAAAGTCTACGTCGCCGTTTACAAAACACTCTGAGTGATTTATGAGTGGCAAAAGTCTTAGCCGGTTGAAGTTCAAGGTATTCACTGCTTCAAATACATTCACTGTACAAATGGTCTTCACGAAAAAAAAAGTAAGGTGATTTAGTAGAAGTCAAGTATCTATATTTAAAAAGTAAGATAGGTGAAGGAAGGTAGGCTCTTTCAAATTAGATGCCTCTTCGCGGACGCCTACCCACAGACTGGGGCTATTAAACGAGGCCGTCAAAATAATAAGACAGCGAATAAATCTTGCATCTTAAGCCATCGTAAATTCCGGGAAAATTTATATGTATTATAATCTGTACAATTATTCTGGTCGGCCCGAAAGCCGATGACTTATTCCCCAGTGCGGGAACAGATGTTCCCACGGTTAATACAGAATCATATTTTACTGGAGCCACGGACTCAGTTGGGAATTTGTCTAATTTTGATTATCAAATTATTTTGTTAGGCCGCATTGGATTTAATACTCTGCGGAATACCGGATTTTGGTCTACAGCTATTATTTTTGTCGAAATTTTCAGATGTCTGCATAACAACCTGATGAGACGATGTTATCAAATTTTCATAGTCATAAGCCATAGAAATCGCTATAACTGACCCTTGGGAGGCTTATCGATAAGCACGCATCATACTTTAGGTATTACTTACTTATCCAACACAACATCATCATCATCAGCCCACATCCACCCACTGCAGGGTATAGGCCTCTTCTCTATTGCGCTACTTCTCACGGTCCTTTGCTAATGTCATCCATTAAGACCCGGTCAATTTGATGATGTCATCTGACCACCGGGCTGATGGTTGTGCACTGGTCTTTTTGCTACCAATTTGTGACGTACTCATTACTAAAATGACATTTGAATACCAGATTTTAAAACACTTCTCGTGTTAGGTAAACAATTTTTGGAAAACTTCCAAAATTTCACCGCAGGCAGGATTTGAACCTGCGACCTTCGGCATCAGTACTGCCTATTGAATAATTGAATATTCAATTTATCGCGGGTTTCCATCGCTTTGACTACATTCAATCTGTAAAGAATGAATTAGTCGCTGGGAATTAGTTGCAAAACTATCCCGGTAGATGGAGCCCATCCACGCGATAGTGGACAAGATACACTTCCATAATTTCGCGGGCTCGATTAGAACCGCGGTAGCCCAGTTGGTTAGGGCGTCGGCAGTACTGATGCCGAAGGTCGCAGGTTCAAATCCTGCCTGCGGTGAAATATTGGAAGATAAAAATGACATTTTATTCATACCATGTTCAAATAATATTAATCGTAACACAGCTTTCATTTCAACGTTTTAACCGACCACATAGTTCAGAAATTGCAACTTTTTAACCAAAACTACACTGCAACTCGTATTATTCACTAAGTTCATAAAGATGCACAGATATTAACCGCAATTAAATCTATTTTAATGGAGCCAATTATAACTATTCCAATTTGAATGAAAAGCGGTGGAAGTTAGGATGGGAGATTATTCTGGTCGGGATCTAGAGTCGATAGAGAGCGATAGGGATTAAAGCACGATAAAAGGTATTAGACTTCGGCATAGACTGGAGATTCTTGAGATGGTGCTTTCGTTATGCAGTTTCTCATTGACCAGGGATAGTGCACTGCCATCTAATAGCTCTATTAACTGACGATTGACGTTGACTGATTTTCGAAATACACTGATCTTTTGGAGCTCATCTCTTTACTATAAAATCCCAGCAACTGTTAATCCTTTCAAATTTTTACGTGATCCCTTAGACCTGTGTTCCACGGGAAAAGTTGTTTAATTTCAGGAGTATCTTGACCCCATAAATTTTATTATTTTGCGCCATATTTTTGAGACGTAACCATTTGCTTCCTAGATAGATACCGACGTGAAATGTAGGTATGAGATGTTACAAAGTTTAAATAGTGTTTGTCACTGGCGTTTTGCTACTGATAATCTGAGAGGTTGTGTAGTTACTACTGCCAAATGTTCTACTTTTTAGGCGCACTCTATACCTTGCTCATATACTCTAAGAGATATAAGTCTTTAATTTAGTTACTGTTTAAGGAACCACTTTTATGTTGATCCTTTAAATACTGGCTCGTCTATACGTATTCCACATTGATGCTCCGAATGCACAAGTTTTAGTCCCACTTCCGAAGCTTAGGAAGCCTCGAATGCGCCCGATACGTCCTTTGTTCCCGTTTCATCATCCTGGTGTTAGACAGAGTTTGCCAACGGGAAAGTTCCTGCTGATTTCTGGTCGGAATTAGTGGTGTCTAATAAATTCGATTAAAATCGAAGTGAATCATTGATTTTGTGTGTTATTTTAGTTTTTGAATAATTAGTTATGTAACTGTTTATACAAAAAGCGCACATGATTGCCATTGTGAATTAAAACAGACCATAGAATAAAAGACTTTATCATATTTTTCAATCGCAGACTCTGCCCAAAAAAATTACGTTGCTATAGATAATGCTCTCTGTTAACCTTACCTATGGTTGTCTAATAGAGAATGCTGAGTGCCATTAGTACCGCAATTTTGTAAAAGTTTGTGTAGTAAAGTTGTATGAAATAAAATAAAATAATGCTGTTTCTGGGGCCAAGTTCTGGCTTAAGTCTATTTGTATGTGTCTGAATTTAGGTCTTCTACTTTTTTGTTCTGGAATAATCAAACAAAATTACTAATGAGTACCGTTACCTATATCGCTGTTTTACACTTATTTTAGTTCATTCATTTACAATATATCATTTATCTAAAAGAATGAAACGTTCATAACGTCGGCATAGCGAAGTACTTTTTGTATATATTTCTCTAGCAAAGTATTTTCTGTATATTTCTCTAACAAGTAATTTAACACCCTTCAGCAATCGTCTTCAAAGCCTTTGTGATCAATACAGAAATAATGATTTTGTTCGGATCACATTGTTTCGCAATACAAAGGGCTTTTTGTTTTGGAATATTCTGTAATAACTCCTATGGCAGCGAAATATCTACATACATACATATATCACGCCTGTATGCCTTGCGGGGTAGGCAGTCCGTAAATAGCTGTAAAAACGGTCATTTACTTTGAGATTAGTTTGAGAGTCATTCAGAAGACATAGTGTATCACCATAGTGACAGGTCGTCTATCTATCGCCTGAAAATTGTAATACACATCAACTCTCAAATACCTTAGTCGCTGCTTACAAGGGTAACCCACGGGAAAGATACGGTGTGATGCTCTTCTTAGCCGGCACCACACGGTACTTTTTTCCTTAATCTACTTAGTCTGATAAAATCTCATCATTCATGATTAGATCAATATTCATATTCTGTATGCCAACACGATGAAACAAATATCTTTATAAACAATAAACAACAAATAAAAAGAAATTCAAAAACTAAAACCCGACTACTGAGAGATCGCGCTCTAAAAAGCAAGAAAATTTTTGTAAGGTTTATTTTCTTTTTTTCTTATGATTAAGTTAGGTAAGGAAATATCTCATTTATACTTTACTTTGACTAATTACAAACCTTCGTAACGAATTTTAGGTTGGTACGACGATTGAAAGATATAGATTTTTTTTGTTTTAGTTCCTTAGGGGTATGAATTTACACCTTCATTATTTTTAAAACCGACTCACACTTGGCCATTTTCAGATTTTTTCCTTTACCTTGACCTAAAGACCTACCTCCATGCCAAATTTCAAGTCAATACGACCATTGGAAGTGGTCTAGGTTTTTGATGAGTGAGTCAGTCAGTCAGTCAGTCAGTGAGTGTATAGTAAAAATAGCGATTTTCTGACGTCAATATCTCAAGACCTACAATAGGTACATTAATGAAATTTTGTATTTTAGATAAGTAAGTAGATCTCGACAGATGCTAGAAATTTCATATGCGTAGATAAAATAGATTTTGAGTTATAGGTGAGTCGAACTTGGCCCGAAATGGTTCGTGTAATATAACCCACGGCCGGTGTGTCGCTTTTTTTGCTCGAACTTGGCGGACACACTGCCGTGTGTCTAGATAATGTAAGTAATGTAACTTACCTAGAGTATGTTAACCCAGGTAACACATTTTAAAAATGAAGAAAGAAAAAGTAGCAACCTTAGGGTGTAGGTATAAGTGATAGGAAGAAGGGACGAGCTGTCCTTCTGTAGTTTCTCTATTTTGTGCCTGTGATCATCTGAGATTGTTCCCTGATGAGACTCGTCCGCTCATAATGGACAGCGCTGATTGAATCACTCGGACTCTTTTTAGTCGAGATTGATTCTAGGGTTTCTGGAAGGTATTGGGGAATCAGTTTTCCGCTATTATATTGAGTTGATGTGTATTGCAATAATAGGCGACAGGTTGACAACCTGTCACTTTGGTGATACACAGTCTTTTGAACGACTCTCAAACTTTTTTCAGATGTGGTGTAAATGTCCGTTTTTTTACAGCCGTTTACGCCCTGCCTACCCCGCAAAGGATAAATGTTTGATGTATGTATGTAGTTATGTTTAACCCAGCTACCATATATCAAAAAATTTGAAAGAAAATGTAGCAACCCTAGGTTGTAGGTATAAATGATAGGAAGAATACGAGCTGCCCTTCTGTAAATCCTCTATTCTGCACCTGTGATCATCTGAGATTGTTCCCTGATGAGACTCGTCCGCTCATAATGGACAGCGCTGATTGAATCACTCGGACTCTTTTCAGTCGCGATTGATTCGAGCGTTTCGGGTATTATTCCGATAGTATTATCGGTCTGCATGGTAAAGTACGGCCATTTGAATAGGCCATATATGACAGCTGTCAAAATTATGTTAATGCTATAACATAAGGTCTATTTTTGTATGAATGAGTATGGTAATAAGTATGGGTTGGAAAGTAGTCAAAGATGACCTATTATTCGAACGACAGTACTTTAATTACGTTAAGTCCTGGTAGGTAGATAGGAAAAGTAGCAACCCTAGGGAGTAGGTACAAATGATTGGAAGAATATAGCTGTCTTTCTGTAGATTCTCTATTCTGTGCCTGTGATCACCTGAGATTGTTCCCTGATGAGACTCGTCGGCTCATAATGGACAGCGCTGATTGAATCACTCGGACTCTTTTCAGTCGCGATTGATTCGAGCGGTTCCGGTATTGGGGAATCGGTGTTTCGCCATTATTCCAATGGTATTAATATCGGACTGCGAGGTAAAGTACTCGAGTAAGACCTTTTAGACAGCTGTCATCTCTACACATGTCAACAAAGCAAAATAGAAATTATGACGTAGCTTAAGAGCGCATTCAATTTTTTCTAGCAAATTTGCAAATATTGGCTTTATAAACATGCGAGTTTCTCGAAAACCGTTATGTAAAAATAATATGTTATTTGAACATTTAATCAAGCATATCTTCATCTAAAAAATGTACAATGTAAATATTAACATTTTAGTTTTAAACCTGTTACAAACAGCGATATCTAAAGCGACAAAACCAAAATTCAGGAAAAGACCTCAAATCAAGCGTGAGTTTTAGAGTTTTGGTTCACTGTAAAAAAATATCAATTATACAAAAAAATAGAGTATATATTTGAGAACAAAGTCTACAGTGAACATTTTACAATTTTATTCAGAAATATAGAATAATACCACGTTTTTATATACGATTTTTTGCAAAATAATGCGCCATTATAACGGCTTCTGTATGAAAAAATAACAGTAGTAAAGATTTAAAAAAAATATATGTTATTTAAGAAGATGTACTTAATCTAATTGCAGAAAAATATATTTATTTTTATTCATAATATCACTGTAAAAAATATTCAAACATCCCCATGTTTTTCGCAAAATGACGCTCCGAGAGGTCTGGCAGGGAAAATTGTATGGGCTTCGTGAAAAGCTCTATAGCGGCCTTAAACATGATTCAACTTCTTTTTTCAGGCCGTTCTTTAGATTTAGGTAGAGTCTGGCCAGCGACTCTTTGGACACGGAAATGGCGCCAATTTTAAAAATCTTTCACATGTTAACACTGAAAAACTACAATAAAACAATTTTGATACTTACTATTTTTTTGTTTTCTGCTCTTTAGTTTGTGTTTACCTTGCCTACCGGTATGTATGTATGATGTATCTGTCGCAGTACGATGGCAGAATTAGGTTTTTGGCCAAAAGCCGGCATATGGCAGAATCGTAGACTTCCTTCGGCCATCGTCCTAAGCTGATCCAGGTTTTTGACCAAAAACCTAGGATTTTGGCCAAAAAACTAGGATTTTGGCCAAAATCCTAGATTTGTTTAGTATTATGGTTTTTTTTGCATTTCGGAGGAACTTCTTCGTCTTCGAGTGGTACACCAAGTCGCCCAACGAGCCATTGGACCCTGCCCTGGTATCAGAGTTTTCAACCGCCTACTGCAAGTAGCAGGCCTCTGACATGGTTGTGTAACAACCGCCGTCTTAGTGATCATAGAGAGCAATCGGGACCGACGGCTAACCGTGCCCGTGTGTTTCGGGAGAACGAGGAGTGGAGAGGTACTTTATGCACATCCCTCTGATCTTTTTTTAGGGTAGACTTGGACACCGTAAATGGACACCCTGAAGGACGGGGGGTGACATCAGACAGTCTGAACAGTAGGATTGCCTCGGATTCCCTGAAGGGCAGGGGGGAGATCAGACACCATAAGAGCAGGACGTACCACTGAACGCTCTAGAGGATTGGTGGTAGTGTTGAACGCACAGGAGACCAGGAGGTAGCGTCGGACCCCCAGAAAATCCAACGCCCGTCATCTTACATCCTCCAGAGTGTCCGACGCTACCCACGCCCTCCAGAGCGTCTGACGCTACCTCCCACCCTCCAGAACGTCCAATGCTACCTCTTGCCTTTCGAGGGGTTCTCTATCCATTTGCATAAAAAGAATTGGCATAATATATTTTGGCACACTGTAATTTGAACTAATGATACTTACGCATAATTCATGTACGCATAACAGTTAAGGCATAATTTCTTTACGCACAAAAAATATTGCCATAATAGTACATAGGCCTAAAATACAAAACTATAAATTGTCATATCCATAATCAAAATAGGCATAAAAATCTGATGCATTAGAAAAACCCCTAAATTGTATAAAAATAACCTAACCTAACCTAAACTGACCTAATTTAACCTAATATATCTTAAAAAATACAAAACTAACTTACATTACCTGCCATTTGAACTTAATAAAAAATATATTATATTAGTCCAAAAAAAATATTACAAAAGAAATTATGCCAAAATATTGTTAGTATAAAATACAATAGTCTAAAATATGATTATGCCAAGATAAATATTATGGCAAGAAACTATTATGTCAAAGCAATGGTAGGCGAAAAAAAAATATGCGAAACATGTTATGCTAAAACATATTAGTGGAAAAAAAATTATGCCTATGAAAGGGATACCCTTTCGAGGTGTATGCCCGAACTACACGGGCACGTTAAGCCGTCGGTCCCGATTGCTCTTTATGATCACTTAGACGGCGGTCGTTACACAACCTTGTCAGAGGCCTGCTCCTTGCAGTAGGCGGTTTAAAAACTCTAACACCAGGGTTCATCGGGTCGTTGGGCGACTTGGTGTACCACTCGAAGAAGAAGAAGTTCCCCCAAAATGCAATAAAAGCCATAATACTAAACAAATCTAGGTTTTTGGCCAAAAACCTGGATCAGTTTAGGACGATGGCCGAAGGAAGTCTACGATTTTGCCATATGCCGGCTTTTGGCCAAAAACCTAGGTTTTTGGTCAAAAACCTAATTCTGCCATCGTACTGCGTTTTATCTACCGGGAGTAACAGAAAGGGTATAACAAGCCGAAAGGAGGTCAAGGTACTCATGAAACTGAACAACTTTCCTCATGAAACATGGGTCGATATATGAAAAAAATATTTGGACCTCCCATACAAAATCGCAGATCAGCTGATTGATTTACTCTGAGGGGTCCATTTTCTTTTTCATATTTCGTCCCATGTTCCATGGGGAAAGTTGTTCAGTTTCATGAGTACCTTGCCCTCCTTTCGGCTTGTTATACCCTTTCTGTTACTCCCGGTAGATACATCATACATACATACCGGTAGGCAAGGTAAACACAAACTAAAGAGCAGAAAACAAAAAAAAGTAAGTATCAAAATTGTTTTATTGTAGTTTTTCAGTGTTAACATGTTGCCATTTGAAATATTTGAATTATTTGACGTCCAAAGACTCACTAGCCAGACTCTAGGTAGAAATACACGTGAGATATGTCGTTACAATCGTACCTAGTTGTTTTTACTTCTTGCTTTGGGTTTGGTATCTGGTCGGTACATTTTAAAAATAAAAGTAAGCCTTTAATGCAAGTAAAAATAAATAACACCTCTGCATGCATAACTAGAAAAAAAACAGGGTAAGACGTTTGTATGAAAAGATGCAAAACATGCATCGCTCGGTTATCCCCTTAAATTGGTACCTTACTCAAGCGGACCAAGTAAGTCCTAACAAATACAAGACCTAGATTTCTACAAGGGTCTCACATCAAACTGAGGACCTAAGATATTATGTAAACAAAGGTTTTAATCCTAAAACATGTTTTCTCAAGCTTAAAGCTTAAAAGCATATCTTGTGACACAATGGATACTTGAATGAAGATTATGATGACAAAGAATACTTTAGCAAACGTTTATACAAAGGACGAAAATAACCGTATGATTTTAATACAAAAAAGATGTGCGTTTGAGTTAACAAATAAAGACCAATTCGTTAAAAAGAATGTTATGTACCAGTCGTTCAACGCTAGGTATTGGAACAGACGAATACCTACTGATGAAAATGTATTAGAGAGCCAAAAACTTCCTTGGAAAATATAGTTGTTTACTGTCATGTATGATGGATCACGGAATATTGTCACCGATTTCTTTTCACTTACATAACTGCCTAAAATGTGTACTCTTACGGGTGCTACTTTCACTACATTAATCAACCCCTTTATAGGATCAGCCATTAATGGTTTATCTAACCTACAAGCTGTACGAAAAACCGGTTTAAGGCGAAACATCACGTCATACAAACGAAAAACTGAATTTTCATCACCTTAGACAATGAGCTGCAGAGATTTATTTTCAATGTTTTCTTTTTTAACCGACGAAAAAAAAAACGGAGGAGGTTCTCAATTCATCCCGAACTTTTATTTTTTTTTATGTATAATCCCCGATTACTCAGAGACGGTTGGACCAATTTGAAAAAATCTTTTTTTGTTTGAAAGGGTGCACTGTCCAGGTGGTCCCATAGTCGTCAGGTCAGGATCTGACAGAAGGATCTATGAGAATTCAATAAACTCGTCATATTCTGCGACACATTTGAAGCATAATGTACATGTGTTTACCTACACGACTGAGGTCTACTCGTTGACTCTCTGCCAAACATCTGTCAAAATGTCCACCAAAAAAGGAGGTTACTTTTATAGGTAATGGTATCTGTAAGTATTTCATAGCGCTTGAAACTCTTTGGAAACAGTAAGGTAGGTCGGGGCGTCGGGCAGTTTGCTATTTTGAAAGTAAATGAACTTGAAATGTAGCCACTAAAAATGATAAAATAAAAACTTTTTACCAAAAAATATCACCGCCGAAAACTGAAAAGCATAAAATAATAAATATTGTTAGTATAGGTACCTACCTAAGATATATTTTTGGAAATATTACCTACAATATTGGAACTTAGTAATTTTGAGTCGGCGTCATGCCAATGAAGCGTGTTAATTAATTTGTAAAATTTATCGGCGCCGACTCAGAATTACTAAGTTCCAATATTGTAGGTAATATTTCCAAAAATATATCTTAGGTATGTACCTATACTAACAATATTTATTATTTTATGCTTTTCAGTTTTCGGCGGTGATATTTTTTGGTAAAAAGTTTTTTTTATGTATTTGTTCAGCGTAAATTTATCGCAAAACTACTTACCTACAGTTAGGAGATGACATAAGTATTTTTCCTATAAAAATCAAATCAAACGTAGGTATTAATTGCAGCCGTAGCTCCATCTATTTTTGTGAAGCAGCAAATTGGTTTTTACTTGAAATTCTTAGGATTGTAAAATTATATTTTGTATTAAACCTGATAAATGTAAAATTATTTTTTTTATTTTGCGAAAATGTACACGGGACTTCCCATCGAGATTTTTATCTATTACAGACGTACCTAAGTCCATTTAACTTTTGTACGGGTAGTCTCCCACATTAGATTCACCTCATAAGTGGTTTGATGTGTTGCTGATAGTACAAACATGCACTTGACTTATCAAAGGTGAGCTACATATCCGGAGGTGTTACAAATTCAAATCTACTAACTACAAAGCTCCAGGAGCGCCTTTGACAGGGAGTCTGTACGTGTTAGGATTAGAATCCAATTGCATTATGTATCTTGTCGGAGTAATCGAGTTCTTGGGAATCCAAGATGGAGATTTTGTAAGGATTTCATAAATTACATCTATCGAAATACTGGATTCAGAAAAAGAATGGAAAATCATGCGGTTTGTTTGACACGTGAGGACCGCCTTAAAAATGCACTACCTTTTTTTTTTCGATATAAGACTTTTTTGAAGTCCGGAGTTTGTAAATATCTGTAAAAATCAATAAGACTGCAACACAAAAAATCGCTCGAAAACTACTATGGCAGAATTAAAAAGAAACAACCTCTTAAATTTTTTCCATACTACTTTAAAAGCTGCATTTATCTTTAGTCTCTATACCTACTTAACAGTCACTGAAACAATTTTGTTCAGTGTAGGTATTTTTGAAGTTACCTAGAATCATTATGCCAACCATTACGAAGTCTTATTTATAAAATCACTCAGACAAAACAACAATTAGGAGTTCGTAACAACCCTGTCTACCCTACCCATTTCAAAATAAAGAACTCTGATTATCGGGATCCTCAATTTTTACGCGTGACGACTGAATATTTCGTGCCCCAAAGTCTAGGGCCTAAAAGTGGGCGGTAGCTGAGACTAAGAAATATGGTAGACGGAGATTAAAAAAACGCACTGTACATACATACATATTTCACGCCTATAAAAAAGGGGCGGACAGAGTGAAAACAACTTGGCTATTACGAGTTATGCTTGCATACGAAAGTAAAATATATTTTAAATAGTAGAATGACAAATATTTATTACAGTTGAGTGATGTTATTTTAAATCGGCATGATTGCGATGTTGGCTGGCAAAAAGATCCCAGTTGGTTGGTCATTAATAGAACGAAAAGTAGGTACAATAGGCGACCTTGCCTTTATCAATCTATTCCAGGCATTGTATAAGGAACGATGAAAAATAAATCCGGAAAGTTAACAGGCATAGACTGTTTCTACGAATGGCTTGATTTGTTAGTTTTACAGCTGGGGTCAAATCTGCTAAAAAATCGTTTCAGTTGAGTGTCGATGGCATGTCAGTAGGATGGTTTTGATATTTTCGTATTCTGCTAACAGTTTTAAGTATGAAAAAAACACGGGCAATGGAATGTCAGTTGAGTGTCGCTGTCACTACAATGGCCTAAATTGCAGACTTGGGGCCCTTACAAAAACGGAACTCTAAAAACTAAGGTTAGTAGTTTTGAAAAACTCCACCTCTTCTTATTTTTAGTCTTAAGGGTGGTACAGGGGCCTCATTAAAAAGGGCAAGCACAAAGGGCCATGTTTCGCGATATCCCGACAATTAGCGAGAAAGGGCCTCTAGGGATGTGTGTGCGACGTAATTCTAGACCAAATGTGGAGAAAGCGGTCTTATCGAATTTGCATAAATATTAATGGTCTGTAAACAAAAACTAACTAGGTTAATGAAGAACGGAATGGAATATGCAAACCGAATTTTTCAAGCCAGTGAAATCACATTGTATTTTAGTTACCCATCTACCAACGACATGATTTTCTAACATGATTTAAGGCATTATGATAAGGCATTATTATCTATCAATTTCAAAAATAAATGCCTCCATGGAGTTGCTGTATCGTGCCGGCTTAGAATAGCATCACTCCATATCTTTCGTAACGTAAGGGGGTTTGAGAGTCGATACGTATTGCAGTTTTAGCCGACAGGCGATGTCTTTATGGCGATACAGTCTTCTGAATTACTCTCAAACTTTTGTCATTCATAGTGTAAATGGCTGTTTTACAGCGTTTACCCTCTGCCTGCCAACGGCTCACTATAGTGACAAGTTTTCGGCGTGTCGCCTAAAATTGCAATACATATCAACTCTCAAACCCCTAAGCACTTTTTACGACACCCACGGGAAAGACATATGGTGATGCTTTTCTAAGAGCATCACAAGGTAAACGAAACTCATAAAATGAACCTTAGGAAAGACATGGGGTGATGCTATTCTTAGCCAGCTGACAAACGTCCCATCACTAAACCGGACCTTTTTTAACGAGAACGCGTCTGCAAGAATAAAACATTTACACAAATGAGAAGCGATCGCGGCCGTTACAAACCTGCCCGTGTTTACCCGCGCAATCAACCTTTGTGATATGAGTTGAAGAAAACGTAACACAAGGTTCTAGATTTGCTGTTTTGCACACGCACCGTGTGTGTTTGCGGTATATTGCTGGTGCGTTCAAATACTAGCGAACCCCTTAACTTTGTAAGTATGAGATAAACGCTTAAATAGGGACAATAATTCGACAACTTTGTGCGCGACTTTTATGCGGGGTGCTGTGCTGACGGTCATTTCAATTTGACGTGCGGCGCGGATCGGATGCACGCGTGTCCCTTCCCAGCTACACCTCCTGCTATCTACTAACATCTTGAATTCTTCGCCCCTACGTTCGGACTGTGGTTCGGACTATAAGCAATTTTTCAATTGTTTTTATATGTCTTGGAGATTGTATACATTTGATTTCAAAATTCCGTATTTCTTTTCTGAATTCAGGTAGGTTCTCAGTTGACATATCTTGCATTTGGCTCGGAAAAGCTACCTTATACCAATGTTCGCCACCGCAAAAATACTCGTACCTACTTAGCTCACAAGCAAAACTTTGTAGATAATTGGAAGTACGTGAGCAGATTGCAAGATTGTTGTGTGCAGCAACTGTCAGCTGAAGCCGGTGCATTTCTTTATTAGTAAACTTGTATCTGTTGAAAACTATCTCCTTCTTGTTTCATAGGTAACCTAAGAAAATCGGTCATAAAATATTAGTAGTAAGTCTGTCCTTTGGCTAAAATAACTAACTAATACAGCCACAACAGTCCAATGCTGGACATGGGCCTCCCCCAATCAGAGGGTATTGCCACGCTCACCACGCTTTAGTCTGAAAATTCCAGTATTTTCAGAGCTTTTTCAAAATTTTCGTACCGGCGATCGTGTGAATCGTTTTCCTCATGCATGACGTCACCGTTCCGGAACCATGTATGGCGAGGTTTGATTTTTTTAAGTAATAAGAAACACACTAGTTTTGAATGTAATATTTATTTCGGTCTTATCCCATATCTAATTGTATGAGGTTATAACTGGTATAACAGTAGGGAATGCCGACTTTATATTATTTTTTGTCAGGTACCTATTTGTTAGCGTCCAATCAATTTTGTCAAACTTGTATGGGGATTGTGTTATAATTTTTAGTTTGACGTTGGCCACACCGTCTTACTCGGTGTCCGGACTACCTGCTTTTAATTATTCTGTTCAATTAGATCCGGCAGATTGGGACAATTTGGTTATTAATGGTCGGGCTTTGTTCGCGGTGAATCGGGTGATGCCTAAGCGGGGATGATTGAAAGACTTCTGGGTTTGATTGGACAGTTATCTACTGACTTCTTCGTCTAGTGGTCGAATTTTTCTCAGGATTCAGAAGTCTCTGGTTCGATTCTTTTGGTAAATATAATAGCTGTGTTTTTTTGTTCCCCGTTGTCTGTTCTTCACATTATAGGCTAGAAGAAAATTTTATCCGGTTTAAGCGCGATATAATCATAATAATCAGTAAATACAAAGCACGAAAGTCTACAAGGATAGTTATATTATAATCATTCCATCATCTATGGCACCAGATTTAGAAGACTCAGTACAAAAATCTCTACAACTCTATTCATTTTGTTCAACAGCCTTTCTTTTTCTAACTTTAGCGATTCTATATTCATTCAGGATAAAAATATGATGAATAGTAAAAACTTTGCTTATGAAGCTGCTTTTATTTTCATACAGAACCTAAAGCAGGCAATTTTAATCACTTTAGCCATCGTTCAGCATATGAATGCTCCTATTATCATCCAACAGGCTCTCACAAAGGTAGCAAAGGAATAATATACGTTTTTAATATTCATACTCCCGCATTTTTCTAACTCCAGCCTTTTCTAAATGTCTTTTTTTAATTTTCCCCTTTGTACTCGAAACAACAGAGTCATCGGGGGTAAATACTTGCCTAAGTGCGGCTATTCTGCCTGGCTGACCTTCATTAAAAGAAATTAAATTTCGAACCTCGTTGGAAGTGTGTTCTTTACTGTTCTTTTCATTGGTTTTCCTTATGAGTGTGAGGCACCGTGTTTTCGGCCTGAAATTTTTTAGACTGTAAAATTTCTAATTCGTAAACTTGTTGCCTGCTATTCTTTGAAAGGTCAAATTTCAAATGGGTATGTGTGAATATTGTTGACAAGAGTTTACTAGAGTGAACTACTAAGACTACGTATACCATGATGCCGTGTTTTTTTGGGTTTCGTAGTCCACTACAAACCCTCAT
Source organism: Phthorimaea operculella (assembly GCA_024500475.1). NCBI lineage: Eukaryota > Metazoa > Arthropoda > Insecta > Lepidoptera > Gelechiidae > Phthorimaea > Phthorimaea operculella. The sequence goes on from JANFCV010000109.1 coordinate 1,461,280, forward strand.
CATTTTGTCAATTCTGTCTGTATGCATTACCCATTTGTCAGTTTTGAACCGATCGGTATCAAATTTGGTGTGAAGATAGATCGTGATGACCCAAATTAAGAAAAAGTGGGTAGAAAATTAAATAAAACTTTTTCTATTTGCGGTTTGTAAACATACAGCTAACAAATCAGCACAAAATTAACTTTGTAACGCCAAAAACTCTGATGTTAAAACGTTGACCACGAAACCCTATTTGTGGACATGTCTGTCACGCTCTTGGCCTTGCTTGGTTTTCAAAATTCTTGTAATCAATATGTACTTTTAAATTAGCCAAATATCTGCTCATTAATAATGATTGCAGGTATGTATATTAATTTTAGTATAGTAAAATAATACCAGTAACCGAATAATTACTGCTTCCAATGCTTTTCGGAATACGGGGAACCCAAAATACTCAAACTATTCACAATTGGAATGAAAATGTTTTGTTTAAAACAACTCGTAACTCTGAATGTTCACCTGTTAACTTCATGAAGCACCGGCCACTAGTAGGGTTGTGAAAAATAACCGATTATTTAAAAATCGATTATTAATGATCGATTATGCAGGTTCAATCAATCCGTTAATTTAGAATAGAATATCTAAATTTACGAGTACACAAAGTTTATTTAAGTGCGGCACGTATTTGCACCAACGAATTATTTCGGATCTTGTGTAACATAAATTAAAATACACGACATGTATTTCGATCCGTTGTTTCCCCCCTTGTTTGATCCCTTCCTTGTTATAGTTTCTTTCGACGGCATATAATTTATCACTCAAATCATAATTGCGTAAAATCAAGTAGACTAAATGAAAAAATATCATCATCTTCCTGCCCTTATCCCAATTACTTGGGGTCAGCGCAACACGTTTCGTTGGACACAAAATTTTATTGTGTTGCAAAAGGAAATGAAAAAATATATCAGTAAAAAAATCGATGTTTTCTTTGGAGACAATCGATTTATTTAAATAGAGTTTAAGAATCGAATATTTAATAATCGATTATTGAAAAAACGATTTTTCATTACTAAAGTCGCAACCCTGGCTACTAGCACGTAGAACGTTTAATTTTGCTTTAGTTTAGAAATAGCTTTTTGATTTGTTCATGTACTCGGATATTGTTTAACATGAATGGTTTCTGCAGAAGCTGCATAGCATAGGTTGTTATGGCAGCTTTCACAGGCTGAGATTGAGCCACGGTGGTCCATTTGATATAGCCGGCGGCTCACCAGTAAATTAGAAAAAAGTCGCTTCAAATCTTGAAGGCGCTGGAATATTTTGCAAGTTTTCCAAAAGAAAATTATATCTGGGAATCATATGAAGTGTTTACAAATATGGTATGCAAAGCTGTTTAGTTTTGACCTTGACCAAAAATTGCGTGTTTTGTTAGATCCAGCCAATAATCCAGCTTTTTGTAAAAGGTTTAATAAAAAACCGAATCATCATGATCATATTCGAAGGCACTTCTTTTGTCGTCTTTACTTTTACATAGAAAAGTTAGCTGAGCTGAGGAATTACTGCACTGATTTGGAACCAGTTTATGTACTTATTAACAAAAAATTATTTTGTCCACAGGACCGGCCGTTAGCCCACAACGCAACAGCACGAGTGTTCCACAGTAACCAGAGTCTGGTGCTGCAGAAAGTAACTCGGCATAGTAGCGGCCGGTATGCCTGCTCAGCTCTGAATGGAGAGGGAGAAACCGTCTCCAACGAGCTGCACTTTAGGGTCAAATGTGAGTGGATTTCTAGATCTTTCCAGAGCTCTTACAGTCCTACAGCACCATCCATAGGAACCAGAGCTTGGTGCTGCAGAAAGTAACTCGGCATAGTAGCGGGCGGTATGCTTGCTCAGCTCTGAACGGAGAGGGGGAGACCGTCTCCAACGAGCTGCACTTTAGGGTCAAATGTGAGTACATTTCTAGATCTTTCTACACCTCTTACAGTCCTACAGCACCATTGTTCCACTAGCCAGAGCTTGGACCTGCAGAAAGTCACTCGGCATAGTAGCGGGCGGTATGCCTGCTCAGCTCTGAACGGAGAGGGAGAGACCGTCTCCAACGAGCTGCACTTTAGGGTCAAATGTGAGTAGATTTCTAGACAATAGACAAGTGAATTTCAAGACTCAGCTTAAGCAGTAGGAGCGGCGCATCAAAACTGAGCTTGGTGCTATAGAAAGTCACTCGGCATAGTAGCGGGCGGTATGCCTGCTCAGCTCTGAACGGAGAGGGAGAAACCGTCTCCAACGAGCTGCACTTTAGAGTCAAATGTGAGTAGATTTCTAGATCTTTCTACAGCTCCTACATTCTTACAGAACCAGTGTTCCACAGTAACCAGAGTTTGGTGCTGCAGAAATTCACTCGGCTGCAGGATGTATGCCTGCTCAGTTTTTTGACGGGGAAGACGCAACCGCATCCAGAAGCTGCACTTTAGGGTCAAATGTGATTAGATTTCTTGACATTTTCAAACTTACAACAGTAATACTTTACCTACAGCAATCAGAATTTAGCCGGAACCACTTGGTTCAACCTCAGAATACTAGTAATTTTCAACAAATTTCCCGTAGAAGAATCCCTGATAACTAAGCAGTAGTTTACCTGAAGTACAAACGATTAGGTATACCGACTAATGCCAACTTTTTATAGAATAAAATGTAAGAAAGAATATTAAAATGGTACAGTGTAAATTAACTATTTTTATAGCTTTTCAATAAGCATAAAAATATATTTCCATTTCAAATTGTTTCCGAGAAATCAGATCTAAAAAAAACCGTCGTGGGCACAACTTTTATAAAGCAAACCTTTGATGTATTTTCGTTCTCTGAACTAGAAAACTGCTAGGAATCAGACACTAATGGTTATGATAATGATAATGACTTAGCTTACGCCTACGTTTTCCCGGAGACGGTGTCGTGGAATCTTTAGACCTCCTGAGAATACAATAAATAAACAAATTCTAGTGAAGTTGTTAGAAAAGAGCTTCTTCCTTAGAGTATATAAGCAAGCTGTAGAGTGCGCCTATAAAGTTTGAATGGTTGGCAGTAGTAAGCGCACAACACAACCTCTCTGTCTCTCAGTAGCAAAACGCCAGAAGCAACACTATTGAACCTCTATAACTTCTCTCTCATACATATGACTATGGAGCAAATTCTTACGAGTTGACAGTACGGTACGGGGCGATACGCACATTCTATAGCTTGCTCTAAGGCTTATTGCCACTGTCGCATGCAAGAGAAATGTTGATGCTTTTGCCATTGGTCTACACACACATACACCATTGCAAATTAATGTAGGTGGCATGGTACATAAACACATAATCTCTCAAATTCATTGATGTTCCCTGCTCTACAGCTGCATAAGTACGTACTAGTTTGCTGTAATTTAGGTAAGTAATTTTGAAATTTCAGGATTGTAATGTAGTTATGTGTTGTAGTCATTATTTGAGGTACTTAATTTGGACCTCTAATATATAATAAACCCATAGTCGTTTTTTACGACACCCACTGGTAATATTTGGGTGATACTATTCTTAGCATCACCGACCCCGGGTTCGATTCCCGGTCGACTCTTGACATTATTTCAATTTCTTATTTTTATTTATATGAGAATAGTTTAACACTGTGTCTACATTAAAAATCACAATATTTATTGTTGCTTTCCAATGTTGTACATTGGAAAGCTTTTTGGCAAGGATCACTAAAGCGGTATTTATTTATCGCCAATTTGCTATCTCCTTTGTAAATTCTTTCACTGAATGGCTACGTTTCACCTGAGTCCACTTTCACGAGTTCCAACTGATATTTGTTCTTGTATTTAGACGCGAATAGCTACTGTTTCTTGTTTTTATTGTGTTCTTTGATTTGATCTATTTTATCGTAATTAAAAAGTAATTCATGTAGGTACGTATAATTGATCTGAAATGGTGCATAGTTTCTGGTACACCTCTTAAAAAACCATTTTCTTTTACTAAAATAAATTTAAGTAAAATTCTAACTTATTTCTTTGAAGATTTTTTAATCTACATGACACTCCCAAAAAATATATTCACATTTATGAATGATCTACATTCCAACCTGATTTAAATTTATCTCGCGTAAATAATAGGCTCCATCTCAGAACCAACGACCGCGAAATAAAGTAAAATTCTCGAAGCGATGTTCTTTCACCACACACTTAGATATACGGCCATAAACTAAAGAGATCGGGCATTACATCATCCTTGTTCAGAGCAGGCTTTCCATAACGATATTTCAGGCATTTTCAGGAGCAAAGCCTAACGTAAACTCATTTACATAATTCCATTTCGCTTCGGATGGGGAAGGGAACTGGAATACCACTCTAGAGTACTGCACTCCTGGTACTTTGAGATTCAAAGCGTACTTTTTGTAACAAGACTGGTTTATGGATTAAGCTTGACTAGAATATAAACCTAAAATGCACGTCTGGTAAAGGTAAACTTTAAAAAAAAATACAAATTCTGTTTTTTTTTTGCAGTTATTAGTAAGAATTACAGCACAAATTAATGATCTCCTAATTTAGTAAATAGTAAATCAAACTTATTGTCACTGAAAATTTTGCATCGTTGAAAAAGGGAACTGAAATACCGCTCTTAAGCTTTGCTCTCCTGGTACTTTGAGATTGAGATTCAAAGCGTACTTTTTGACACAAGACCTGTTTTGCGGATTTTTTAGATGTCAGCTTAACTGACTGATAAAAATTGATCAAACTGTTGTTTTTAATCAAATCTAGGCCGCTAAAATTATTGTATTTTCCATCAAACTAATTTCTAATTTAGGCTTTGGCATGCTAGGTTATTTCGCTATGTTAAAATATTACTACTGTTTTTTTCTAGAAAGGTTGTTTCAGAACCTAATAAATACTTCGATTGTACATTCCCTGCTCGTTCTAAGCTTATCCCCTTCACTGAACCCCAGTAATACATAAAGCCATAGCAAGATTCATAAGCCCAATTCAATTTGAAAGAAAAAGCGCTCCTTTAAATTGGATCATTAAAGAACACGTGTACCTACAATCAGCCTCGACATTTATTCTAAAATTCACTCGTCTCTATAGCTATATCTTTCACTGCACTGTACCTATATCTCACAAAAATAAAAGTTTTCGCCCACAGATTGCAATACGATAACCTCGCTTTGACCTGCAAGTAGGATAATATGTAGTTGACCTCTCTCTTTTCGTGTGGAACACTGATTTGTCTGACGACCCGATGAACCCTGGTATCAAAGTTTTTTAAGCTACAATTTTTTACTGTGTAAGTAAAATATTAAATTAGAATCAACTTTACAAAAACAGCATCTGCCCAACCTTTTGCGATGTATGCTAAAAGCGACATGCATTCATTACCTATTAATTGTTAAAACAATGAGCTAACCACTTCTGCATAGAAAATTATAAAACTCTAGGAAAAAAGGATGATAATCCATAGATAAATCATTCCAAATCTTGCCTCAGCTGTAATAGCTCATCAGAGAAAATGAGCCTTGCGTAACAAATAAAAACTTCATTATAAAACAATTTATCTTTGGGTACAAACGGCGTTACCTCACCCCGCAGGAGGGAACTTGCAACCAGTCTGAATTCTAATCGGTTTCTCTCTCTAGTTGTGTAGGATAACGAGTCGTCCAACAACCCGATGAAACCTGGTGTCAGAGTTTTACAATCGCCTACTACATGTAGCAGGACTCTGATGTGTATCGACCGCCGTCTAAGGCATAGTGAGCAACAGGGGCCGATGGCTTAGCGTGCCCTTCGAAGCACGATACCATCTTTCTTTTTGGACGATCAGATGATTCAGCATGCAAGTTTGTAGATTTATGTGTTATAATAAAAAAATAAAAAATGGATAAAAACATTGTAATGTTTTAAACATTAATAAAAAGCAATCAAAATGGCTTGAAGAAAAAATTATTTTATGGCATTAGTTTGGATATTCAAGCCATTTTCATTACACACACATTTTGATACAGGTACTTCAAAGGGTTATTTAACTGTTCCATTAATTTTTGTTCTGTTGATAGATAACAATATTTTTGTAAGATTAGAATTTGTAAAACTACCCGATATTCAGAAACCGCTAGTTCCCTATTCAACTGTAGAGTGTCGGTCGGTAGATTGTAGACCATTAAAAATTTTCTTGTCAGGGCCATATCTTACAATTGGCGAAATAGATTGGCTGCCATTACATCTCTCTGGGAATCACTAGGGTTGGCTCAATTTTTAAGACATTTGTATTTTGTATAGTTTGCATTCCTCGTTCAAGTAGAGTCCAAGAGTGTTTGCCATCAATCGTTCTGCAATAAAAACATAAATTCAGTAGATTTTAATAAGGGTCTCTCTTATTAAAGTATTGAACATCATAATTACAGGTAGGTATCTAAACAAATAATGCGTTATTTTATGTCATAAGTGCCGCCATACATTGATTTTCCAAAATTCATCAATTAATATGACAAGTTGTGCGGAAAATCTTTAACGTCATATTCATACAATCCGATTGCACTTTTTTATAAATTGTTCAGAATCAGAACCCAATCCATTAAGTATGGACTGAAATTAAAGATACACTTGTTATTTTATAACTGACTAGAGCATAAAATAGATCGTCCAGAAAAAAGTCATTATTTCAACCTGATTCAAACTCGTCGTCGTACCGTATGTCAGAATACTGTGTTTTTTTTTTCGAATTTCTATTCCACCACAATCACGGTTAGAAAATGGCAGCCCTATACCAAAAACAGGGCATCTGGTCAATTGAAAGCAACGAATCGCGAATTGGAGGCTCACCTGTGCACTGTCACTGCGACCAACAACAAAACCGGGGTTGGAAGATAATTCACTCGGCGAATGGACTTGGTGAGGGAAATAAACTTATTTGCAGGCAGGTGCCATCTTAATAGGGGGAGAAAGCCTGCTACTTGGAGTAGGCAGTTGAAAAACTCTGCACCAGGGCTCGTCGATTCGGTGTCCCTTACGAAAAGAGAGAGAGAGGGGACGAAAGATATCTAGCAGTGGACTGTTGCATTTCGGCTGTTGTAGCAAATAAAAATGGTAGTAATAGGTTCGCTAGACTTATCCACGATTATTTTCATGTGATGTAAAGATTTTTACGATCTATCCAATCCCCCAGAGTAAACTTAGTTAAATGTATAGGAAGATTCTTCTTTTCCTACCTAAAAATATAAAGTTAAGTTTAAGCCTGTCCAGTAGTAAAGATAAACGTTCACAGCCAAGAACTCCAAAACCGCCATAAGAACGATTACTTAATTCCAATAAAAGGTTCCAACCCGCTTTAATCCGGAATCGCGAAACACGGAAGTTTAGTCATTGGACTTCCTTTTAGAAGGCATCAAGGCAAGAACCGGGAAAAAACAATTAGAGCGAAGTTCGCCGTCATGATAATACGGATAAAACAGGACGGTGTCCTGGGGGAGCGAACCCGGAGCGAACCACTCCCCGGCACAACGCTCCTGAATTTGTCCGGTTTATTTCGCTGTTTTGTCCTGATTTAAACGCGGTATCTTAGAGAAATTATTTCTAAAGGAAATTGTGATCTTGTGAGTGCAGCCGTTATTTTCCTTTATGGCGGCGAAATTGAATTTTTAAGGTGTTCTTTATTATTTGTACTCTTAAACGGAACAAGATTCTTTGAGGGCTGGTTTTGCGAAGCCGTTGTGGCTTATGAAATTGATTTCTATGACGACGGTTTTTATTATAAACAAGAGTTAGCAAAATCTGGCGACAAAATCCGTTTTACCGTCTAAACTGCACAGGGAACAAAATACTTACATAAAAGTTCATGTTTTTGTTTTATTTCGTCATCGTCGTTGTCGTTCCTCAAATTTCTATCAATAGATTTGTATACTCAAACTACAAAATATTTTCGATGTTTTTTATTTCTAATTAAACCTACTAACTACCCAAAATAGATAAACATTTTTATGCATTGCTCCTACGGGAAAACCTATTTACCAGACGAAACTACAAGGCAAGACTCTAGATATTCCACGCTGCAGCAAACATCTAACAAAGACAGCCGTACTTGACAAAGTCATAAAACTTACACTGCCTTCTTTGAAAATTTTACGAAACTAGTGTTGTATTGGGGATATCGATATCGATATTACCAATCATGAATACTTTAAATCAATATTTACGCATTATAGAGGTAGATACAAAAGTCCAGTGCTAATTAAGTCCTTCCCTCTTCAGGGTGTATTTACCGTACTCACCATGCTTGGAAGATCGGTTGGCGAACACAGTGCATGATTTTCCTTCACAATGCTGCGATCGATTAAATTCTTAGTCGATTTTAGTGACCCCTAATACTACCCCTTAAGGTATATAGGCGTGATAATGTATGTATATGTGTATGTAACACAAGGCGTATACATGTTTTGTTTAAACAATGAATAATATATTTATCATCGATATTCACACTCAGCTTGCAACACTAGACACAGGTCAAAGTGTTACGAGCGAAATAAGTTCGGAGGCTAGCCGGCCGGGCTATAATTCTGTATCTAGCCTACTCGGCTACTTGATACTATAAATCATGTACGTGATATAGTGTTCGTTGCTGCACCGAGCAAGATTCAATTGAACAGATTAGCGCCAAAATTGGAAGTATTTATGGTGCATTTCGCTAGGAATATTTCAGTTGAGATTTTGAGCCTAGATTTGCGAAGCTATTTGGGTTTGACGCGTCTTGGAATGGAAGGTAGAGCTAGCTATTTTGGGAATTCGAGTATTTGGGACCTCGATTTGTAGGGTCTAAATTAACTTTAAGATGAATCACTCACGTGTGGTATATTACAGCTACCGTACAAATTGCAACCTATCGCAGCCGTATATTGATAATGGAGACATGTCTCATCTCTTGGTCTGTATCAGGGTTTTAAAATGAAGTTTCGAAATTCTTCTCGTCAAAGAATCAAATTCGTGAAATCATTATGAATGGCATGAATGAAAGATTTTATATGGCGTGCTCTGGAAAAGGCTCACGTCTAGCAGTAGACTACTATACGTAGGCTGAAGTACTGTCATGTGTGAAATTGGCTTAAGTTTGCACAAAAATTTGGGCAAAATCCATATAATGCTAGTTTTCCTAAACAGTTCTACAGCTAAGCTAGTAACTTTTCATCCCACTTCCAATATTCGTACCGATCCAATATTTGCTTCAAAGTAATCAAATTAAACAACACAACCACCTTTTCAGTTAACTAAATAGAAATGGGGGAACAAAATTGTTTCTTTTTTGTTTCCCTCTTTCTTTCCTTATTCGTACAAATGAACTTTTAGCAAACACTTTTATACCGTTTTACTGTACAAAAAGTCTTTTTCTAAGCATATTGCTTTGTTTAAAAAATATTTGATTGGAAGTCTGTACTAGATTTGACTGCATAGACAAAGACGTACAATTTGAAGGTATTGCCATAGGTCGTGTCGTGATCGTGATAGTCTATTTTTCAGTTAATGCACTGTCAGTTAATGAGAATTAAAAATGTTTACCAACATCCCGCACCATATTCATAAACTTTTAACACCAATTTTTCGAGTTTTCCGTTGATTTTTTATCCAAACATGTTTTCTAATAAACGTCTAACTAACCAAAAAATTCTTATATCCGGGATCCAGTTAGTCCCTCGATTTACCTTCACATTAGGAGGTCAGATCACAAACATGGACTGATCAAAAACCCCGACCCCGGGTCTCATTCGAGAGGGTCATGGATATGCGAAATGAAAAAGCCTGATCACATTTTCAGATGTGGTGTTCCATTTTTGAATCTCCATTCGAGTTGAGAGGAAACGGGTGTATTTTGATAATTCTATTTTAGGATCTTTCGTCATTAGTAGGTACGTAAAATATTATGACAGCTGTGAAAGGTTTTAAATACCAACCATTTTAAAATATCTTTGATAAAATATCATTTTAGAATTGTTGAATCCAAGTCCTATTATTAATGCTTACATATATATATCACGCCTATATCCCTTGTGAGGTAGGCAACGCGTAAACGGCTTTTATTTACGGCCATTTACACCATGCCTTACAAAATTTAGAAACTCAGTCAGTGACACTATAGTGTCAGGTTGTCAGGCTGTCGCCTAAAATTACAACGCCTATCAACTCTCATATCACTTAGTTGCTTCTTACGACACCCACGGGAAAGATATAGGATACTGAGTGATAATCTAAGCCGGCACCACACGGCATTAATACTAATAATATACCTATCAATAACCTTCTTTGCTACTCTGCTCTACAATTGTGGTAGGTATCGTAAATTAAATAAGTACTTGTATTTACGGCGTACTTGTAAGTATCTACCTCAGCATAAAGAATTGCACTCAATAATCCCCTTTCTTTTTCAAAGCAATATAAAATATGTCCTCGAAACTATTTTATCGGCTACAAAAATCGCCGCCCTGATCACATCAAGGCGCATAGATCGGTGTAATCAAAGACACATACGAGGACTCGGACTTTTGCACGTAGCCTCGTACGCTCATACGGACGATCGCGCCTGATCGGATCTGAGGGTTCCCATTTAGTAGAGTCTTTTGCGAAGACGCAGGGCGAGGATTCAAATAGGATTTTAATGGGAAGCGAAAATGAACTCGTGAAATGGAGTGGGTCGGAACTCGCCTACGTAGCTCAGTCGCGATCTTTTAAATATGAACGCACGAGTAGAAAGTCATGTATTTCAGATTAAGACGATTAGAAATTCCCCGGCTGAGGTGTAGGTAGGTTAGGTAGGTACATTACATATTACATCCAAAAAAAAAAATAGCGTAGTTTAGGTACATAAAAAATATTACTTTGATGCTGAAATACGGCAACATACGGGGAAAAGTATTTGATGTCTCATGCATACTTTCCACCAGCAGGAGTTGCTATTTCAATCAAATTGACCTTAGTTTTAGTTGTATTTTTGAAGATGTTACTTTTATTAGTAAGTATTTTTTTGAGTTTTGGAAAAAAATGCGGATATTTACTAACTTGGTAAGTACTGCGGTAAAAAAGGGTTATGTATTTTTTCGTCAAGGTTTCCACAACAGTTTTCCTCAATATTATTCAAATTAATTCTGTTGAATTGTGTACGTTTGAAAGTGATCAGCCACAAAAATCAACTGCTGGACATGGGCCTCCCCTTATCGAAGGGGTACTGTCAGACTCACCACTCTTGGCAGGTGGATTGGCGACCGCAGTACTAGATGTAACATTTACAGGGAACGCCACTTCTCATTACCTGGATGGTTATCTCTTAGTTGCTTTTTACGACACCCACGCAAGTGATTAAATCTGAAATATTCCATTACCGAGCTTACCAAAACCAGGACCAATTAAGGTTTTGAAACAGGATTTGAATGGAAATGGAAGGATTATTTTATTCCAGGAAATAATTAACAAAAAAATGCACTCATAATAACCCGCCCACATGCCTACGGTTATTTAACATTATTTTACGAACTAAATGCAATTCAGGCTCATATAGAGATAAGTAAAAGCATTTTAGAAAATATTCATGAGATGTGTATATTTGACCTACTCATTCAAATCAAACTTGTGTTTATTAATACTCCGTTTTGTTGTGAAACTTGGGTTTTATTTGTTCTGAAACCTAACCATAGCAGACAATAACCAGAGCTGAGTTTTTAAAAAGACCTGCTATGGTGATACCTTTCAATTATTGACTACCAACCGTCTCTATCGAAGTCGTGATCGAAAACTTTACATGTCCTCGTTACCGTTGTTTTGTCTCAAGCAAATTGAAACTTGCATGTCTAGGACCAATACAGATAAAATAGGTAAAGAGGTAGTGACATAAAACCAACGTAGCTGTAAAAAAATGAATTATATTCTGAGAGTTTTGACTTTATACAAACTTTCTAGGTAAAAATCGGTGCGATTACAAGCAGTGAGCCACCGAATTTTCTAAAATTTTGTACGATGTGTATCAAAAAATATATCTTTCCTCATAAAATTGCCAGGCAAAGGTATAAAGTTGCAAAACCAATACCTTTACACAAAAAAATTGTGACATTAGCGGCTCTCTGTGCCTGAACACAAACTTTCTTAACGATCAATCAGTCCTCATTTAGCCCAGATTGTGAAAATACTGTTAATTTCAATTTACATAGGAATTTTTATATGTCACCACCGCTTATACTATACAGACAAGACTGAAGGATTGTTAGTTAAATTGACGGATCGATACACGATACGATGCAAGCAAACTTCTAAACAATCTAAACATTTTCCTGGCCTTTGTGCAACTACCTTCGTCTTCCTTTGAAGTTTGGGTAACAAGTTTGTAGCAAAACACGAGAACCGACTGGATGTTTTCAAAGAATAACTTTTGTGTGTGTATTTGCCGCTATAAATAGCTGTGGAAAGGTTTCCGCTATCTTGATAGCGTAGCGGATAGGACCCCTGCCCCTGACACATGATTACGAACATTTTGCCCCAATGTCTAAAGAGCATAGTTAATTTTTTTTTAAGGTTTGTCGTAGTTATAGCGTACCATGTTCCTTGAAGCAAGTTGTTTGTTTTCATTTTGTCTAACCAATGACGATCTAGTAAAATTTTATGTGTTCAGATTTCTGCCAACCGTACCTTTCCTATGGTAGAGGCCATCATGTGAAGGAACGTGGTTGAGGGACTAACTTTTACCCCTGCTAATACACCCAATTTTTTGTATGTTATTTATGCGGGACCTTTGCCAAGCAGTGGGATTTGGTAGGCTATCAATAATAATAAAAATAAAAATTGTATGCAATAACTTGTTATATTTACTTCTTTTTGTCAACAGACGCCCCATCCTGCAGAACAGCAGGCGTGGCGGTAGTGGGGGCCGCGAGGGGGGAGTCAGTGGTGATCGTCTGCGAAGTGGACGCGGACCCCCCCGCGGCGGTGTTCAAGTGGAAGTTCAATAACTCCGGGGAGACGATAGATGTCGCTGCCGACAGATACACCAGCAATGGCAGCGCATCCAGTCTCAAGTAAGTTATGGTTTAATCTATTTAGCCTACAGCCAACAGCGAAGAGTGAATAGAGAAAAGCGAACAGTGAATAGGGAACAGCGAACAGGGAACAGCGAACAGGGAACAGCGAACAGTGAACAGCGAATAGCAAACAGCCAACAGCAATTTGCGAACAGCGAACAGCCAACTATGAACTGCAAACAGCGTAAACTCAACAGTTAACAGTCAACATCCATCAGTTCCTTCCCTAGAGTAATCCCTAATAGTAATTCACCAGCCAGCAATTTAGGTTTGTATTGAGTCAGTAGTCATCATGTGAGAAGTGGACGCGGACCCCCCCGCGGCGGTGTTCAAGTGGAAGTTCAACAACTCCGGCGAGACGATAGATGTCGCTGCCGACAGATACACCCAGCAACGGCAGCGCGTCTAGTCTCAAGTAAGTGATGGCCTAGTCTATTTAGAATACAGCCAACAGCGAACAGCAAACAGCAATCAACCAACAGCGATCCTCAAACAGCGAACAGTGAACAGCGAACAGTTACAGTCAATATCCAATTCCTGCTAAACCTACCTTAAAAGCGGATTCAGACGTTCGCGCCGGCTAAACTTTTTGGAAGTCCGTATGAAGGTGGTTCCATAAGTGGAAGGGAGAAAACACGAACGCCTGGTTTATGAAAGAGCCTTAGTGCAAGTAAGTGCATGACCTCCGCCACCATTTCTTCTGTAAATCGGGTAGTACTAACACAAGCTTGACACGCGCTCGTCACGCGTAAAGTACAAGTATCGTACACGTCTGAATCTACCCTAGGTCATTATTATATCACTCTATCACATTTCAAGGACGCATTGAGTTCAAGAGACAGTGAACCGAAAGTTTTGCAGTCATCATCAGTCCGTGAAACTAGGATACGACAAAAAAAGCACTACTTCCCACACAATGTCAGCCAGCTAATAGTGTATGGGATACCTTTTTATTTTTTTCCTGTCCCTAAGTTTTTTGTATCGGTATAAAAGTTCTCATAGCACGTTTTCTTATCAAGTTTTTACTTTCACCAGATACACGCCGGTGGCAGACTTGGACTACGGAACACTATCGTGCGCTGCGGCCAACGAGGTTGGCACCCAGGTCACGCCCTGCGTCTTCCAAATGGTGGCTGCTGGTGAGAATACTCATTTTATTTTATTTTTTATATAAATAATGGGTAAGCATTTGTCCGCAATCTCACCTGATGTTAAGTGACGATGCAGACGATGATGGAACATGCTCGCCCAGATAATGCCTATTCACTCTCGCCTTGAAAAGGCCCAGGTTATTATCGAAAACGTAATCATTTTATGCAAGACGTAGACGACGTAGTAAAGATTGCTACGCTTTTAGCTACGGCGTAGACAGTGCTGTAGTAATTTATTAGACAAAATATAGTTTACAAATACCACTCGTAATTATTTTATATATAACCAGTATAGTTTAGTCTAGTTTAAAGACATTCCTTCAATGGGTAATTTACAAGTGCTTTTGAGAATTCAATGAACAAAACAGCGAGCGTTCATTAAAATCCAATAATTCAGATATTGAGTATCTGATAACTCATCTAGTAGTAAAGTATAATGACTTTACACTATCGTGCGCTGCAGCCAACGAGGTTGGCACCCAGGTCACGCCCTGCGTCTTCCAAATGGTGGCTGCTGGTGAGAATACTCATTTTATTAAAGCAAAGATTGCTACGCTTTTAGCTACGGCGTAGACAGTGCTGTTATAATGTATTTGACAAAATACTTCATAAAACACACACATAACGTCCGTTTCGACGTTATTTTTGCGCTGCGTAGCGTATGTTTTAGAAAAATTACGAATTTCGACCTAATTCTAATACAAGTATAGCTTATGTGAAATACGCAGTGTTGTGCATTATTTTTGCGCTATATGTGTCTGTCAAACCGTTTCACATAGACCGTATGTGTATGAATATATGGAAAATAATTATTTTAAAACGCAACGGATAGCGCAAAAATAACGCACGAACGGACTTAATGTATGTAGAGTGCCTTACAAATACCACTTGTCTGAGTAATACCTAATATCGTTTTCGTAATTATTTTATACATAGGTAACCATTGTAGTTTAGTCTAGTTTAAAATACATTCCTTCAATGGATAATTTTAAAGTGCTTTTGAGAATTCAATGAACAATACAGCGAGCGTTAATTAAAATCCAATAATATAGATATGAAGCAAAAATAAAAGTTTCTGTTAACTCACCTAGCATAATCATTTTGTTATGTAAGTTGCATTTAAGGCTAGAGTAGGTGTCTTAAAGACTGAGCTTCAACTACGTAGTGCGCCGTCAAAATGACTGGTTTGTAAGGGGATGCTAGAAAGACCGGGAGGCACGCTGCGGCGCGTCCTCCATATTATTAACAAAGCTGTCACATTGACTTCGCGCTATGACGCCGCCACGCTTGGTCTTTTTTTTGGTCTTGGTCTATATTAACTACTTTCAATGTTATTATTTCACAGGCAAACCCCACCCACCACGCAACTGCACTCTTTGGAACCAGACGTCGGACTCGGTCGAAGTGACGTGCGTGGCAGGTTTTGACGGCGGCCTGCCACAGAAGTTCCTGCTTGAAGTGTACTCAGGCAACGCGAGAGTGCCCAGGTAATGACATCCTGTCAGATTCATTAATGACCTGTCAGATTCGTTAGTGACCTGTCAGATTCGATAGTGACCTGTTAGATTCGTTAGTGACCTGTTAGATTCGTTAGTGACCTGTCAGATTCGATAGTGACCTGTTAGATTCGTTAGTGACCTGTCAGATTCGTAAGTGACCTGTCAGATTCGTTAGTGACCTGTCAGATTCGTAAGTGACCTGTCAGATTCAGTAGGTAGTGACCTGTCAGATTCGTTAGTGACCTGTTAGATTTGTTAGTGACCTGTCAGATTCTTTAGTGACCTGTCAGATTTGTTAGTGACCTGTCAGATTCATTAGTGACCTGTCAGATTCGTTAGTGACCTGTCAGATTCGTCAGTGACGTGCGTGGCAGGTTTTGACGGCGGCCTGCCACAGAAGTTCTTGCTTGAAGTGTACTCCGGCAACGCGAGGGTGCCCAGGTAATGACAACCTGTCAGATTCATTTGTGACCTGTCAGATTCGTTAGTGACCTGTCAGATTCGTTAGTGACCTGTCAGATTCGTAAGTGACCTGTCAGATTCGTTAGTGACCTGTCAGATTCGTTAGTGACCTATCAGATTCAGTAGTGACCTGTCAGATTCGTCAGTGACGTGCGTGGCAGGTTTTGACGGCGGCCTGCCACAGAAGTTCCTGCTTGAAGTGTACTCCGGCAACGCGCGAGTGCCCAGGTAATGACAACCTGTCAGATTCGTTAGTGACCTGACAGATTCGTTAGTGACCTATCAGATTCGTTAGTGACCTGTTAGATTCGTTAGTGACCTGTCAGATTCAGTAGTGACCTGTCAGATTCGTTAGTGACTTGTCAGATTCATTAGTGACGTGCGTGGCAGGTTTTGACGGCGGCCTGCCACAGAAGTTCCTGCTTGAAGTGTACTCCGGCAACGCGAGAGTGCCCAGGTATTGACAACCTGTCAGATTCGTCAGTGACGTGCGTGGCAGCTTGCCACAGAAGTTCTTGAGTCAGAAGTCATGTTGGTAGCATTGGAAAGCAGTACGTAATATGTTTTGACCGCCGTTTAATATTACATGCGTCTTTCCAATGCTACCAACATGACGCCAGAGGAACTATTTGATAAAACGCACTTTACTCCGGCAACGCCAGAGTGCCCAGGTAATGACAACCTGTCAGATTCGTTAGTGACCTGTCAGATTCGTTAGTGACCTGACAGATTCATTAGTTACCTGTCAGATTCGTTAGTGACCTGTTAGATTCGTTAGTGACCAGTCAGATTCGTTAGTGACCTGTCAGATTTGTTAGTGACCTGTCAGATTCGTTAGTGACCTGTCAGATTCGTTAGTGACGTGCGTGGCAGGTTTTGACGACGGCCTGCCACAGAAGTTCCTGCTTGAAGTGTACTCCGGCAACGCGAGAGTGCCCAGGTAATGACAACCTGTCAGATTCGTTAGTGACCTCTCAGATTTGTTAGTGACCTGTCAGATTCATGAGTGACCTGTCAGATTCGTCAGTGACCTGTCAGATTCATTAGTGAACTGTCAGATTCGTTAGTGACCTTTCAGATTCGTTAATATCCTGTCAGATTCATTAGTGACCTGTCAGATTCGTTAGTGACCTGTCAGATTCGTCAGTGACGTGCGTGGCAGATTTTGACGGCGTGTCACAGAAGTTCCTGCTTGAAGTG
The DNA here is from genome assembly GCA_024500475.1 of Phthorimaea operculella. Lineage (NCBI taxonomy): Eukaryota > Metazoa > Arthropoda > Insecta > Lepidoptera > Gelechiidae > Phthorimaea > Phthorimaea operculella. Next base: position 1,478,639 of record JANFCV010000109.1, read on the forward strand.
TACTCCGGCAACGCGAGGGTGCCCAGGTAATGACAACCTGTCAGATTCGTCAGTGACGTGCGTGGCAGGTTTTGGTCAGGTTAAGGCTAGTTTTTTTTTTATGTCAGATCAAAAGGAAGTCAGCAAAATGACAAATACATTTACAACCAAAGGTCACACAATTACCAATTTAGTCGGGCGTTAAAATTTGTGTTTGGATAAAAGGTGTATTTACCATGAGCATGGAGGAAATATACTACCTAGTAGTAGTAATATGATGTATTTCATTTATGCCATGGGACAGAACCATAACGTAGGCCTAAAGTAACCCGTTTTCTCTACCTAACCTCAAAATAACTGTAGTGAACTCTGCAACGCACAAAACCACTTTGAGTAAGGGTGGGAAACGCGCTGCAGCTGGCATAGTTTTAATATTGCAAAAGCAATCCACCCCCTAGCGGTGACGTGCGTCGACTTAACGACACCTTATGACGCCGTTGACAAGTTTTTTATTATTAAAATAGTTTAGATATTATGTTATGGTTTGAGTAAGCGGTTTCTCGAGAGATAACCATGCCGCGGTGGACCTTTGAACGCTCGTTAAGAGGGCAGCTGAAAGCGTCTGTATAGCGATAATGAAAGATTGTGCCTTAAGGCAGACTTTTGGTCAGACCGATGACTAGCTAGAGATGAGTTGGTAGTAAAATTGGAGGGCGAAAACGGGAGATCATGCCTTTAGGCGTACCTTGGGGTATACCAGGGGTAAGCAGCGTTCCCTTTAAATGCAACTTGCACCGCACTCACCAATTCGCCTGCCAAGCGTGGTAAGTATGGCAATAACCCACCGATAGGGGGAGGCCATGTACAGAAGTGGACCGTGTGGCTGTTATGGTATGGTATGAGGTAGGCCTAAGTCCAACTGTAGAAGGCAAGTCTGATATGATGATAATGATGTTTGTTATTGTTTACAAAAGATTGAGCTGTGTGTGATTTTTTTCAAGAATTAGAAATTTCTGAAATCTTCATGGGAACCCTGAGCCCTGATGTTCAGTTCTACAAATAAAACAGTCGTAAAACAAAACAACTGAACATCTCACGTTAATTACTCAAAAACAACCATCAAAAGAGTAGTTCTACAGCGTTCTAAAATAGGTCTAAAAAAATCATTTTATTTTGGTGCTACTTTTTACAAGCTATGATCCGATTAAGATGGTGAAACTTTAAGCGTTTGTTCTACATATATTTCTATGTACAAGAAATAGTTATATAAATAATTAAAAAATGTTCTAAGAGTTAAGAGGTTATATTGTCAAGTTTTTAAGTCAAGGGCAAAATAGTCACCTCAGAAAGTTACCGCACCAGATTTTTTATAGAGGAATGGGACAAAGTGTTTGCCGTGTAATGCGGGCTTAGAATAGCATCACCCCAAAATTCGACCCTAGGAAAGGATTTGAGAGTTCATCTGTTTTTCAATTATAGGCGACAAGCTGACAACATGTCACTATGGTGATACTCAGTCATCTGAATGACTCTTAAAATTTTTTCAGACGTGGTGTAAATTTCTATTCTTTTTACAGACGTTTACGCTCTGCCTACCCCACCAGGGATATAGGCGTGATAAATGTTGTTGTTGGGACAAAGTGGAGCAGCCCACTGGAACCACTCAAGAGCTTCTTCATCAGGAAATGCTCTACAGTTAATTTGAATGTTTACGGAACATTAATTCGAAACAAATTGGCCCAAACCGTGTCTTGTCAATGTGTTAGGCTAGGAGGCAGTGTTTAAATCTTGTTTAAAAAAAATAACATTTTTTATTTTATTTTGATTGAGCAACAAAGAGCTTTCTTTACAAAATAATTGGCTACTTAGTTGCAATAATACACGTAGATACAAATAACAAGCTTGTACAGATAACAACTTGATGTTCGTTTATATTACAAAAATTTAGAATATGAAAATGTTTCTGTGAGAAAATTCATTTAGTAGTTAAATATTATTATTGCCGATCGTATTTTCTTTGCATGTAAAAGTTTCAAAAAAAGTGTATGTAATCTAAAATCTTCCAAATGTTATAGTTTATGATCCTTGTTTTTGGAAAAAAGAATCCTTGTTTGAAATGAACGGACATAGCCCGTTGAATACTTTACTTTAATTTTTCAATATCTGACTCTGGCTCATAGTCTATTTGGACATATTCACACATTTCCACGTTTCAATGTATAAAACATATACCTACTTATTCATAATTAACGTGAAGAAAGTTTAATGAGAGTCGCTGTTTACATGAATTTTCACTTCGCTCGTTCTGCGCGAGGAGCGTATGGTAATTACACGAATTAGATGTGAAAATTTTCAATGTTTTGAGTTGAATTATAGCTTTTTAAAGGAAGTACCTTTATGTTTTTTGACGTTTCTAATTTCTTTAAAGAAAATTAAACAAAAAGTCATTATCTAATTCCAGTTCATTTTGGTTCGGCGCCTCATATTTTGTATTCAAAACCATACAGGTACTTAAAAAAATAGGCTGCTGCCCAAAGTCAGTCTTGAATTAACAAAAAACTTAGGTAATGTTTAAAATATCTACTATCACATTTGATATTAAACTCAATGGTCTATTGACACAACGTATTGACAAAAATTATAATACAACATCCTCACGTCAGCCTAAAGCAGTCCACTGGACGTTGGCCACACTATGGAAACGCCAATATGATGACATATTCCTTATTAAACCCATAGATTAAACCACAGATAACAGCTATCAAACAGATGATTTTTACGACGGCCATTTCTTATCTTTCAAAAAAGAAAACTTTACTACTTTTCAAGAAGTTTTTGATCAAAATAATTATAAAACAAATCAAACAAACCTATTTATGTACAAACTTATTTTTCTAGTTTGTGGACTATCACGCCAGTTGTCTTTGTCAACGTCAAGTCAAAGCGTCAGTTATTTAATTTATTGTTTTATTCCATAATTTTATTCTTTTTATTATTAATCTCAAGTTTTATTATATTTAACTTCAGTTCTAAGCAAACAAGTTATTCGGAAGTTGTATCAAGTGAGTTCTTCGTGATTTCAACGGACAGAATTGCCACGGATAAAGCAAAGAGCACAGCAATATTTTGTTGTACAGGCAGTGTTTGTTACAATATGTTAGCCACTTTATCCACTGAAAAGGTGTTGTGGGAAGTGAAAGTTAGGGACAGCAGCACCACATCGCTGCCCGCGAGCCACGACCAGCAAATCGGGCACCTAAGATAGACCTGTTTGCATGCACGCACGGGAACACTACAAACCAGTGAATTACGTAAGAACAGTGTATTCTCCAGTTACTTAAGATTTGTATTGCACGCTATAATAAACCTCTAGGGTTCAGTTGCCTTTAGGTACTCATAAATATGTTCATGATGATAACGTGAGCTTAGTGTTAAAAACTTCCTTTACCACCAATTCATGCTTATTTTGTAAATATTGTTTGTTAATTCGAAAATTTTGTACATTTGTTTTGAAGATGTTTTGAAGAATGAATAAAATTATGATAAAAATGGGTATGTTTATTTTCTTTTTATTTAATCGAAACTAAGAAAAAATGTATTGCGGTACAGTAAGGGTACTATAGTACTGTCATTCGAATAGGCCATATTTAACAGCTGTCCAATATGGCCTTGTATCGAGTAACCGTACTACAAAAAGAGGTATAACCAAGGGGTACATATACCTATCATATTTCTGAACGGTTTTTTTTCTAAACGAACGTAGTAATATACAGATTCTGTATATGTTATCTTCACTGGTAGTTTTTAATTTAAAAAAATCCTGGGATTCTATATGGTAGCACCTTTATATTGAGCGTCTCCTATCTGTCCCTTTAGGGACATATATATAAGTGATCTGGGACGTTGGCCTCCCCCAGGGTACGCCATTAGGCATGATCTCCTATTTTCGCCACCTAGTTGCTATCAAACGCCCTGTTTTCTTAAAACATAATTCTGTCCGAAAGTCAACATCAAAAATGGCTATATCAACTCAACAACGACCTAGCAATTCCTATCGATTCCCAGTGCGACAAACATTCCCAGATGCAAAATTCCCCGAGAAATATAGCGGAGACGACGAAAACACCTTTATTTTTCTCCAACACCATAAGAATACCAAACGCCGCGAATGTCAAATGCTTTCCGCTAGTAATTTTATCTCGCAGACGGCATGACATTTTTATCCGGAGCTGCCATGGAAGGAAATGTAAAGGGTGTTTGCTTGTATTTTGTTTTTCCGTTTATTTTTGTTTGGGTCCAGGATGTACTTACTTGTCTAAAAACACTCAGGAGGGTTCATGGGATATGCCCCAAGGATGCTCCATACATAATAACTTTAAAAAAACCTAATCAGCTTTCAGCTTTGTTACATCCTGTATAGTGAACGTTCCGACTTTGTGTGGTGTTGTCATCGTATTCTTATGAAAAAAACTGAATGTGTCAAATCTTGGTACGGTCTTGCCTTCTTGCGCCATAAGTTTTTGATATTATCGTCAAAACAAATTGTAAATATTATGATCGCTCCGTTTGTCTCCCTCTTCGTGTGGTACACCAGGTCATTAAACAACCCGATGAACCATGGTGTTAGAGTTTTTCAACGGCATACGACAAGAAGCAGGATTTGTAACGACTGCCGTCGAAGTAATCATAGATAGCAACCGGAACCGCCGGCTTAGCATGCTCTCCGAAGCCTGGAACCATCTTCCATTTTGTCACGTGCTTCAGCCTATAATGTCCTGACCAGACTGAGAACAAATTCACACAGTGATAAATGTCAACTTTGTGAGTGACCCATCAAGATTGCGTCTGGATCCTGTTGCGTCACAGGCAATCGTACTCTACCTTTGTGTTGTCCGTTTGTGACAATATAAAATTTATTTTCCATTGTTACCATTATACTTGTAGCTATATTTTGAAAGTTGTAGTTGAAAGAGATCGTAAAAACTAAGTAAATAACCGCGTTAGGGTTATTGCCTAACTTAGCGGATATAAAGTTTATATGTTACGAGATACGGTGAAAAGGCTGGTGCAGGTTGCATCTTCAGAACTTCCATCCTTTCAGTAAACTCGTAACAGTACAGTTCGTATTCATAAATGTTATACAGGGTGGTACCAAAATACTCACATTCCCAAAAACGCTAAGCTCGACAGGTGAAACTGAACAACTTTCACAAAAGGCTAAAGTTCATAGTCTCAGAAAAAAAAATTGACCTCCCATAGAAAATTGCTTGGACAGCTAACTTTTTAAAAATTATGGGAGGCCTTTTTTTTAGTCTTTGAACTTTGGTCTTTGGGGAAAGTTGTTCAGTTTGACCTATTGAGCTTACCGTTTTCGGGAAAATGAGTATTTTGGTACCGCACTGTATTACTATTGCTTACTTCGTAATTAATTGCATTAAGAATATTGTGGACTTACTAGACGAGTTATTACGTTTTTCAATTTTTCAACTACCTATCTAATATCTGATACTTTAACAAAAAAAGCTATTGCGTAAAATTTTACTAAAAATATTGCCAGAAAACGCGCAGGGCTGCGAATATCATACAAATATACGATGTAAAAATATGATAAATTTGTCATTCATTATTATAGCCCGCGGGGATCAAACGAAATGTCGTGCTGTGTAAACGAGTACAGTGCAGAAAACGAGTACGATGTAGCTGGATTTTGTTTAAATATTTAACGCTGAAAGGAAATAGTTAAAAGGCTGTGGGTGTGTCCCCTTCATCATAGAGTCTAGTTACTTAATAGACGAGCTAATCTAGACCTCACTAGTTTAGTTACCTGACCACATTATAATGGCATGTATAGATTTTTCGTAAGGTTTGTTTGCAGTAAATTTTGAATACATTATTAAAATAATTAATTACCTGCGTATTTGAACATACGTAGTTGAAGTTTAAACAAAAACGCTATCATAAAACATCCTTTTAAATAACAGTGTAGGAGTGTTATAACAAAAAAGTTTTTCGATAATACGTCAATATTTTGTACAAATAAGTATTACATCAAAAAATTCACGTCTAATAAATAGGATGTGACTGATCTCGTTTTGATAAAGTATTTTTTCCTGCTGAAAGTTTTTTTGTTTTGAAAGTTGTTTTGTTGTAATGTACGTAGGTATATTTTGTAACTGCCCTTTTAAAGTTTTATTATTATTTTTATAAAAAATAATGAGCGGAAATGCTTTCTAATTGTTGTTTCAAATAAAAGCCCTTTTGTTTGTAAAAGTTTAACGGTTTGCGAGTCCCATTTTGCCTCATAATGTTTTTAAGATTGAATTTTCTTTTTCCTTTTTTGTTCGGTTGTCCATCGGCTTCGCTAAATAGGTGTTTGGTAAAAGTTTGTCGTATTTTAGTGTTCTTTTAAAAATAGCTTCTGGGACATTGTGAAACTCAGAAAACTTTTCGCAAATAGCTGGGTACATCATGCTTTATCGATTAAAAGGTTGTTGTTGTGTAATATCATACTTACCTCGCTATCACGTGGTCGACATATTGATGGTCCTTTTACAATTTCTTGGAAACAGTTAAATTTCGATCTTATGATGCCCTTATGGTTCTCACCTGACTGTTTATCGTGTTGATGCAAATAAAGAATACCTCGTCGATAATGTTGTAAAAAATCTGTACCTAGTCTTACCATAATAAAACAATAATACTGATTTTTGTAGGAATTTTGACTTTAATCATAATTTACGTTTTCTTTCGCAGAGTAAACCTCAGCTCGGACGAGCCGACATGGACCGTAAGGGGTCTAGAGTGGGACGTAAGGTTCCGACTAGTAGCCGTAGCGGTCAACAGCAAAGGGAGATCTGCCCCCGCCAGATTAGCTGACGTGCTGTTCAGAGATCCTGAGAAGAGAACTGGTGAGTTTTTTGTTTCTTTTTGTCAGTAGAAACAGTGTTACAAATGCTTTAGTTTAGGCCTCAGACATGTTCACCATCAAATGGAAAAAAAATGTTACAAATGCGGTAGGTTTGGCTACGTATGAATTAACTGTTGTAATTTGAGCAAAAGATGTTTCAAATGCTGTTTTGACCACATATTATGAGTTAGCTGTTGTGACAATTTACAGTTGTGGGAGTTACGGTTCCGACTAGTAGCCATAGCAGTGATCAGCAAAGGGAGGTCCGCCCCCGCCATAGATGAGCTGACGTACTGTTCAAAGATTGTGTCACTTTTTTCCAGTTTTAAAAAAGTGTTTCAAATGCTTTAGATTTGGCTTCAGATGACACATAAGAGTATTTTTTTTATAATGCTGATTTTTATCACAAATAACTTGACTGTAGGTATGTATCAAGCAATGTGGGCTGGGTGAGATATAATGTGAAACGTGAGTTTATTGACCTGACAGAATCATACTGAAATCACTAGATTCGGTTTTTTTTTTTTTTTTTTTTTTTATGTAGGCCTTTGCCCAGCAGTGGGACACTATACAGATTCGTATTAATTAAAATTAATCTATTTTAAATGATTTTTATGTAGGTATGTATTATATCTAAAACAAATTTACGCCATTATTTTTCTTTGTAAAGATTTATCATTATCTTAATTTGTACCCTCATTCTCATAATCATAAAAACCTTATAGTTCATTTTATATCTACGTCTTGAGCCACTAACTAAACTTAACTTATTCCAAAGTTATAGTTAATGCCACATAAAACGTCGGGCCGTTATCCCCCTTATCTAAGTTCCTTAAGTTATGGTTTCCCAAATCCGAGGCTTCCCAGAGTTCCAAACAAAAAACATTAGCTACCATAATCCTCAAACTTCAAACGCATAAATCTCCGCCATAATCAATTCCTACGTAATCCTGAACATCTCTAACAGTATTGGACCACACTTGTCCATAACTACTTTTTGTTCTAAATCACTCAACGAAACTCAATTTTGGGGGCTCTGGGGCAAAAGGGAAGCCGTCCCGTGGGAGTGTTGGGAGCCGTCTAAGTGATCCCTTCATCCTCACCGAATTATTAGCTGGCAAGAGAAAACATTAGCTTAGTCGGGGAAATATAAAAGGATCGGGTAAACGCTCGGAAGATTTTATAGCAAGATTTTATGTCCGAAAGAAAGTTTTCGAATTAGAAAAGCGGGTGGTTTCGGTTCGGCTAATAAAATTGGAGACGATTTTGACTTCTTGCTCTTTCTGAATTTGCAATGCATGGCAATTGGCAATACTGCGACGAGACTTATTTTACTGCGCTTTTTCAAATAAATTTTTATGTGCAGCAAAACTGAATTAGAATCGAGACAATCAGACTACAGAATTGAGTCGAACTTTATACAGTCGTCCTTAGAAGTGGTCAGTAGACATTTTATTATTTTTACTCGTGATGTTGTAGAACCAGACTTTGACTCTGGCTTCATTAGAAAATACAACTAATTTTATTATCTAAGCCCAAGTGTTGCCAGTATCCATCACTAGCATAGGTTTTTCGTAATGGCGGCAGCACGCACCGCGAAAGGAGTGATGCAAAATAATTCATTGCCTTGAACAACTTTTTATATTGTACTTATTCTATAAAATTCCATAAAATATTGTTCTTTGTGTTCTTTCTAAAACATTCGATTGCTCTTATAAGTAAACTAGAAATCTATGAAAAGAAACTTCTAGAGTCTGTCTGTGATTGAGAGCGGACTATCCAAGTGTTTACTTTCGATTCCATTCAAAGACGATTGTTTGTTTGCAAATAGACTAGTAGTAACAACCTACCTCTTTAAAGGGTCAATTTATACTGAAATATCTTATAATTTGTATGAAAAACTAGTTTAACTTGATCTCTTAAAGTAGCGATGTAGAGGAACCGCTACTCTAGTTTAGCTTAGAGTTGGTCAAAGGGTTGTTTGCGAAATGTCTCAAAATGGCGAGATGGTTTAAATTTCTTTTTCTTCCTACTTATTAGAATAATAGTTACATCTACACTTAAAAGTTTACTGTAAATTATATAAAAAATCATCTAAAGGTTTAATTCTGGCCATTAGTTAGGTAACTAACTAGAGATAGATGTAGGTAGGTAAGTAAGTAACGTAGTTTCAGTACAGGATATTTTTTTGAATTCTGTATATATTTTGTTTTGCGTTTATTTTGAGAATTGTTAGTATAAAACTTAGTATAAATCGTTGTTCATAATCTCTAATAGAATTACTCAGCAAGTACCTACTGTCTAAAAATAACCCTCTAAATTCTAGAGGCGACACGAAATGCCAAAAAATTACGACACTTTGGCCATCCCTAATGCAAAAGGTAGAAACCCTTCGAAGCGCAAAATTAAGGGCGACGAGTCTCCTTAGATTGCCCACGCATTAAGTTTTTGCGCTTGATTTCATCAGGGCGGCGTCACGTAATTTTTTTTGTTGATGGGACGAATTTCACGTGATATCCTCTTGGACACTTGCACGTGTGTGAAAGGTGTGATATAAAATGTGGGTCGCAGGATGAGAAGCCCTTGTAAACGAAACAAAGCGTATTTACCTATCTATTTAGGTAACCTCATGTTATAATAATAATATAAATAAATCCTTTTATTTCATGCAACAAGACCTATACAAATTAAAATAAAACTTTACAATATGACTTCCAATCTAACAAAACTACTATAAATAAACTACAGTAACATGCTTAAGCAACGTAGACACTTTACTTTAACACTTAGGTAAAGTTTAGATATGACTTATCTGAATCCCAAAATACTTCCTGAGTCCTATTCGTTCGATATCGTGACTTTATTCTATTCTTCATATCGTGAGAAGAGTCATACAACAATCGATCCGATTAACTTTAGCCTCAGATTTTAAGTGAAGTGGTTTCGTCTGAAGTGTATCTCAGTGAAAAAAACAGAAACTATATTCCACTTTTTCGTGTGGGACACCAAGTCTTCCAAAGACCCGATTAACACTTGTGCCAGTGTCACTACTAACTGTACCATGATAAGTATTCGAGTACCAGGATCACATAAAACGCAAGATCCAGATCCGCACACTTTGCCCGATCGAGTAGGCTTGCGTCTGCAACCTCAAGATAATCCTATTTTAATTAAACGCCGGTCGGATCCACCGGCGAGATTAATCAAGAGCTCCTACACCAGGACCTTGAGCCAAATCACGACACAACAGACCACGTAAGAGGAATTCAGATGTAAATGGCAGCAAAACCAAGCTATCTCTCTCTCTCGTCGAGTGGGACACCGAGTCTTTCAACAACGCGATGTACCCTGGTGTCAGAATTTTATAACCACCTATTACTGCCACTGGAGGTTATTGCCAAACTCATCACGCTTAGCAGGCGGATTGACGAGCGCAGTGCAAGATGTTTCATCACCGGGAACACTGCTGCCTTTGTCAGTTTTTACACTCATGGGCAGAATAGGAGTTATGCTATTCTAAGCCCGCACTACACAGTAAGGTGTATGTGAATAGCCCTATCACATTGAAAACAAAATTATATACCGCATACACCCATTTTCCTGGCAAGTGTTTATTATATTTATCAGGGCTACTCTCCTAACACTTTACCGAATAAATCCGTCGAATTTCGTTGGGTTCAGTGCACAGACACCCTTACAACTGTTTATTGTGCGATTGAGACGATTATATTCAAAGATTTCCACTAAGGGGTTCCGATAAAGCTTTACGAGATGAATCGGCCGTTTGCCTCCGACAGAATTTAAGGATAATAGACACTTAAGATTATTCCGAAGTATTATCGAGAACAAAAGGAATTGAATTCGACACAAAGTATGGCGTGTTTTAAGTAATCTTCTTATTACAGAGTTGTAAGACTCAAGGATTGAGAAAGTCGAATTGCATTGTTGGAAGATTAAGGGAGATAATTGCAGCAACCATGTAACATTGTTTAAGTAAAAGATAGAGAGATAAAATGTTTGACATCAAAGTGAAAGAAATTAATTAGTACCAAAGTAGTTCTTTGAGTCAAAGAAATTCAACTGACACAGTGGTGTAAATATTTATTTAATCTCCAGCACGTCAACAATCTCCAAAACAGTTGACTTGACGTGTTGACAATGGACCTTTTTTTTACTAAGTACGGTATAAGTATATTCAGATATTTTTTATAGTCGGCTAAGGGAATCTTTTATAATATAGGTACAAAATACCGCAGCCGCTATGAAGAATGTTTTTTTCTATCACACCCAATATTGATCGTCAGCTAGCGGTGACCTATTTGAACCGAAGCCAATATTCTGGTATTGAGTGGTATTGACTATGTATATCCCAGTCAATCGTCCCTACCGACGCAAACAAGCGGCGGCAGTAAGTTTTGAACGAAATTGAACGTAAACAAGACGAGTCGGTCACTTAGACCCACAGAAGATAGGACCTAGTCGGTCTAATTTGTACCATTATTTTTTACCTGCTTCTTTCTTCTTTCTTCATCCACTTTTGATAAGGCCTAGTAGGCCTATCTAATTGGTGATTAGATATGCCTACTGACATGAGATGATTGACATTGCATCAAATATTTACCCAAAGACAAAATTAGATGAAACTTTGTAAAGTTAGTGAGATATTTCAATTACATATACATACGCATATTACTCCTTCATCTCCTGCAGGGTACGTAGAACGTTGTTACGGCCGTTAGCACGAACGCTATCGCCACGTCTGACAAATATGTGAGAGATGTTTACGAGAAATCTTATGCTTACATTACAGTGAGACGTTGTCAGCCTATTGCCATCATTCTATTTTTCCGTCTGTGCGGAATTCTACATAAGATTCAGTGTGTTACAAAAAGCGAGAAATCAATCGCGTGAAATAAAACCGCTGTGCGGATAGAGCCTTAGAAGGTAGAATCTTGTGGTGGGTGGAATAATCTAATCAGTAACAGGTTGAGTAAAATATAATGTCACCGATTAGACCCATGGGTCTGATTGGAAGTAGGACCAATATAGAACGTAAACAAGACGATGTTTACAGCTCAATCGCACTCAGCCACCGAATGAGTCAGTGCTGTTTTATGTAGATTGATCTGGGGTAACAATGTACGGGCTTACAAAGTGTAAGAAATATAGCAAACTACTTTTAAACGACCACACTTGTAGATTGCCAAAGAATCATATAAATTATTGAGTCGGGTGTATAAGCAACAATATAGTGCCCTTTTTATTCTCCTTACCGACGCAAGTAGTCATCTCTGCCTAAACAACTTGCACCGCTTGCTTATATTTTAGCATAGCATAAATCAAGACATAACATAAAATGAAGTCACTTTTTGCGTTTCTCGGCATGTCGTCGTGGAAGCAAAAGCAAACTCCTCCTAAACCACGCAGCGGATTTTCATGTTGCTTTTTGTAATAGATAGAGTGATTCAAGAGGAAAGTTTATATAAGGTGTAAAAAAATCAACTGCAAATATTTTAAGGGGTGAACCAGCCCATGAAACTGAACAACTTTCCCCAAGAAACATAGGTCGAAATATGAAAAGAAAGGTTTTGGCCAAAAAAATACCCAGAATCGCCAGCAACGAAATGCATATAAATGGGTTCACTAGAGTATTGCTATTTTATTAAAATAATATACAGGGTCCTACCTCATCTAGTATAGAAAATATTAGATAAAATAGATAAACCTTATACGAGACGCCCGTCTTGTGGTTACTCTTACCCCCGAGTATATCGTGTACTCAGTTGTAGGTAGGATGTCAAATAAATACATAAAATATAATTGTGTATCTAGTTAAATGACAACTAGGAAAAGAATGTTTGATTCAAAGATAAAATATATTATACAATATCTTGGATCACTTTGCTAAATACACCAAGAACCCAGATTTGTCTGGAACAAAATGTATGTATACAGTATTGAAAAAAAACAACTACAAATATTTTAAGGGGTGAACCAGCCCATGAAACCGAACAACTTTCCCCAAGGGACATAGGTCAAATGATGAAAAATAATTTTGGCTCTCCCATACAAATTGACTCGGTCGGCTGGTAAGTACATTTTGTATGGGATTTCAAAATATTTTTTTTTATATTTCGACCTATGTTCCTAGGGGAAGTTGTTCAGTTTCATGGGCTGGTTCATCCCTTAAAATATTTGCAGTTGTTTTTTTTTACATTCTGTATACATACATTTTGTTCCAGACAAATCTGGGTTCTTGGTGTATTTAGCAAAGTGATCAAGATATTTTATAATATATCTTTGAATCAAACATATTTTTCCTAGTTGTCATTTAACTAGATACACGATTATATTTTATGTATTTATTTGACATACTTCCTAAAACTGAGAACAAGATATACTCGGTGGTTAATAACCACTGGACCGGCCTCTCGTATAAGGTTTGTTCATTTCATCTAATATTTTCTATACTAGATGAGGTAGGACCCTGTATATTTTTTTAATTAAATAGCAATACCCTAGTGAACCCATTTATATGCATTTCGTTGCTGGCGATTCTGGGTTTTTGTTGTATGAACATTTAGCCAAGCCCTTTGGACCTCCCATACAAATTGACTCAGTCGACTGGTACATTTTGTATGGGAGAACAAAATTTTTTTTTCGTATTTCGACCTATGTTCCTTAGGGAAAGTTGTTCGACAATCTATCTATCTACCTCTTAAAATATTTTCAGTTGTTTTTTTTACATACTGTATGTATAGCACATGCCCGAAAAATCCTTTTTCCAGCGGAAAAATGAGTTGCAGCGGGTGAAACCCCTAAAGGGCCACAAGTACCTACCTATAATATACAGGAAATATTTTCTCATAGTTTTTTCGTAGTCATGTAGCGCGCTTATACGTTATAATACCTTGATACCTAGATGTTGGTAAAACCTTACAGAAAACTTGCAAGAGTTGGTACAAGCCCTAGTACTTAGTTGTTACAGTAGGTACTTCAAGAAAAGCTTCGTCAATTACGAAGTTTCCTTTGGAACTAAACAGATTACAACTTAATCCAAATATGATATCATAAACTTAGTGAACTCCGCGTTCATTGGTATATCCTCCCTCAAGGAGATTGTATTTATTATCTAGAATAAAGAGTGTCACAGACAGTGAAGCTAAGATAATGAGTATTTTAACTATGGATAAAATATCAATTTGGTTGGACTATCGCTAACGGCGAAAATAACAACGTAATTTCATCTGAGAGGAACTCCAGTTATTGAGGAATTTATCTAAAGATACGATAGTATTTTATCCCAAAATGCATAGATATTAAATAGTATAGTATCTTAAGGCTTCAGAAACGTTCATAACACAGCAATATTTTTTGGTACTTAACACGAAGAAATTTTTAGGAATCGTCCTAAATTTGATAAATAGCCTACCTAAATGTCGTATCTTTACCCAAGATATTAAGATAAACATCATAAGATAAAAATATTTATGATCTTCACTTTTAGTAATGACGTGATGAGGATGACCCAAGGCATTAAGGACCGTATTTTTACGGCCGTTGACGCTCTGCCTACCCCGAAAGGGATAAAGGCGTGTTTTATGCATGTATGTATGACCCAAACAAATTGTACAAGGATCAAAATTTTAAAGTAAAGATATTGTATCTTCACCTTCTGTGACAGGGCTTTAAGAAGAGTCTCCTTCGACAAGCGACCCAGTTATGCGGATAATCCGGTTTATAAGCCAAGATGGTATCATAAGATGATTTAGCTAGCTGACAGGTTCATTCTAGCTAATTTAGGTGTCTTTGTGGGGTAGAATAATGAACAAAAAACCTAATATTACAGTAAAAATTTAGCTCATCTCCACAAATTACGCAATTCTTAGATGCACTGCACGATTTTTCGGTCTTTCAACTGATCCAGGTTATTGGCACCAAAAGTTTTATTAGTAGTCCACTCTTGGACATAGGCCTCACCCAGGGTGTGCCATAGAGCAAGATCACCTGTTTCCGCCATTCAATCGCTACCAGCCGCTCTGTTTAAGTCATCTTTCTATCTGGGTGGAAGGCGTCCATGGCGTTCAACGCTACGCTTACCGAGCCGTAACTTCCACTCGTGGGCTCCACTCCGTTTTACAACAGACGTGACCAACCAACTCCACTTCTGATAGCTAATCTTTCAGACTTAGCGGTCTTGTAATAAGAATAAAACGTAGCATCAAATTTCGGCTGTCAATGGTTGTCATTTGTATGTGTATAGTGGCTGTCAAGAACCGCAATATTATAAGTGAAAAGTGGTTTTGTCGTCGGCTTCCTTGGCATTCGTGAGTTTGAATCTCGCACGCATTATTTTCTCTATACAGAGAATATGGTATTTATAATTTATCTGTAGGTATAGAGTTGAGCTCTGCATAATGTTAAGGTAGATTACCATCACGAAATCTGAGTCACGAAATCAGGGTACCTACTAATGGATTCCACGCCCTTCTGCCTCGTTTCATATTCAGTTATTAATTCAGACCTTCAGCCTGCGCTAAGGTCTGTTCGCTTTAAAAGGGTCTGTAGATGTACCTGTTAATGTAACTCTTGATTAATATGACGTGCTTTAATTTGAGTTTGTAAAGTCGTTCATAAAATATAGAAAACTGAGGGTTTAGGTAAGGTAGCACGCGTTAAAAAAAATTCAGCCGAAAATGTTAATCGCATAATTTGCAATAAGTATTAGGCGTTAATCGACAAACGAAATTCAGATGTCATCTTAGAACAGGATAGAAATAAAAAATTCAAATCCTAAGATAGATTGTCACGCAAATTACATTTCCTGACGCCAAATAGTTACTGCATATTTTGTGATAAATATTTTCGGTTGTATATTTTTGACGCGTAAGTATATGGTACCTGTACCCAAGAATGACATAATGACAATAATAAAATAGACAGAACCTAAAACTGTCGCGGAAAGAGGATGCACTTTGTCAAGCAGTCAGACTTACCAGTAATCAATAGGTATTAAAGCAACTTCAAAGAGTACATCTCGCAACATCACTTATAAAGACAAAAACTGATTTTGATGATGCGAAGCCAAACATTTAGTTTTTTTAACTTGTTGCGGAACTTCCTTGATAAACATTTTCATGAGTCACATAAACAAGCATCTGTTATATTAGTTGAGATTTTTTATATCGGATCGAATATCGTTTAACCTATACTCGATTTCACAAACAAAAAACCGAGTTCTGTATTTCATTCCCAAAAATAATAATAGAAAATTCATACGAACGCGGAGTGTTGTCATGACAGCTGAAGGAATTTATTGCTGAAAGTGTCATATAAATCCGATTTAGGCTGCTCAATCAAAATAGTAAATACGACGTATGAATCTGCGATGGATTTCTGCGAGAATTATTCGGGTGAACATATCATTTTTATTTGGTTGGCGTTCGCCCGGCCATTTGTTAGCCGCTGGTTGAGCCGCTACTGCGGGCTAGAGTTATGGTGGTACAGTTTGACGGATAAAAGTGCTTCTATACTACCTACGGTCTCCGATCCTCGCTGGCAATCCGTGTGAGAGCTATCTGACTTGAATTGGACGTAAGTCAAATAATTGCAAGACCAATGTATAGGTAGGTCTTGACGGTTCAAAAGTTGCTTTAAACAACGTAAAAATTACAAAATTAAATTAGAACGAGAATTATATTTTTATTTTCAAAAACTAGATTGAAAGATATTGAAATAATTCTGCCTGTGGACCATTATTGAACTCTACCAAAAAGCTATAATTGGTAGATGCAATGCGTGTCAATTTTGTGAGACAATATTATTAAAAGAATTGTCAGCAATTTCGCTCACAATTTCTGCCTACATTCACACTTCAGTAAAGTTCCTCCCTAGCGCAGTCGCAACGAACCGGGCCGAAATAAATCAGGGCAAGCCACGCTGAAATATGATCGCGCTTCACTCTAATCCGCCTTTTGTTCCAGCATAGAATCGCACCATCCCGCCATCCCGCCATCCCGCCATCCCGCCATCCCGCTAGCCACCGGCCGCCGCGCCAAACCGAAATTAGCTGTCGATTTTAAATGAATATCACTTTTAGCACAAAATAGAGAATTCACAGGACAGCTGGGCCCTTTTTCCGATCATTTATACCTACACCTTAGGGTTTCTAATTAGGCTTTCTGAATTTTTGAAATGAGCTTCCTGGGTTGAACCACAGAATATATAATAGTACTAGGGTACAACATACCTACTATTACTTACTATTTGCTTACTTATTCACACTTACTATTTGACACACTACAAACATATTTGCAATTGCGAGTAGTCATTTTGCCGTCCACCCACTCAACTACTAGCCGGTTTGAGGCGGTTTGGTTTCGTGCGTTATCGACGACGGCGTGTAGATGTGTGTGTGAGTGTAGTCTTCTTCTTCTTCGTCGAATCGATTGACAACTTCAAATTACTTTGCACCAATGTTTGACGACAGATACTCCATTTGGGTTCGCTTCCAGCAGGTCTTGCAGCGTGCATATACTGGGGCTCTTAGGGCAGTTTAAAAGGTGAGCCTTGAATGGTCTGAACAGCTCCACACTCACAGCTTTTGCTGTTGAATAAGCCCCACCTCTTCCGGTTTTCGTGACACCCTCCTACACCAGCCCGGAGTCTGTTTAGAGACTTCCACACTGCCAAGGGAAGGTCACCACCCGGTAGTAGCTTCTCGGCAGGTGGCACATGAGTTGCAGTGGGCGGGTAATTTTTTTTCCATTGATCTAGGTGAACTTTGGATGGGTCGTTTCCGTCGATCTGTGGTTGATTTAGAAAACTCTTGCGGCTCTTCAGACGTGAAGGAGGTGGTTCGTGATTGTGTAGGGGATGCCTGCTATCTTCCATTTGTTTTTTCATTTCCATCCAACTTGCAGCATACCTATGAGCTCTACGAGTGTAGTGACGTTTCCTTGTAGCCGTCTATCTGTATTGGGCGCCCGCAAATGCTTACTTTGAGCTTTCAGTAATGAATGATTTTTGGGACTGTAGAGCTTAGTGGATTTGGAATTTCATCCAGTCGTGATTTTTTATAAATGTACCGGGTTGAATGAGTTGCATCTGTTAATCAATTTACGTCATTGTTAGTTTTCAAAACAATTCTCAAAAAACAGATAAATAAAATGATTTTTCGAGAATAATACCTGGCTAGATTGATTTATCGCCCCGGAAACCCCCTATTTACGAAGTTTCGTGAAATTGGGATGATGCTATTCAAAACTGGCACCACACGTTTACGTCGTTTTCTCCTTTATTTAGCTCAAAATGCAGACATTTTCGTTCAGCAGACAGCAGAGGTTAGAGTGAGCCGAAAGTCCCAAATCTGTTATGGATAGAGCACGTTAAGCCAAGTCAGGGATTTTAGGATGGACAGCTTTTGACAGAACTGTAGCTAGGATTTTCTACAAGGATTTTGTCTATCAACTTGTAGGTATATTATTTTATCCTACTCATTATGATTTTATCCAACCTGTCATGATAACTAAAATATGTATCAAACACGACTGTATAAAAGTATGGTATTCTGAATGAATAAAATATATTGACATAAGTTACCAATTTCAAAACACTTAACCGTTACTTTCCCCGTAGTGGACTGTGTCACAAATTAGGGAAACGGCGTGTGGGGCGCCTGCCTATACAGATCGCTCACTCAGTACTAGCGACGATTCTGACGCTTACTGACTTTAACTGGAAATAATTGGAATCTCAGGGCAACTCAAGGTAACTAAGAAGATGGTTGCCACGAACGTCATATTTCTTGGATTAAAATTGGCTCAGAATCATATGAAGTTCTTGTACCCGATGTTCCTGTTTTGATATTCTTCTATTTTGAGATTTTAGCAACTCTGGCTACGCAACAATTGACAGTCGCGAAAATCCTAAATGGGGTCGAATGAACCTTCTGTATACTCTCTATTTTGTGATACACAGGTGAAGACTCTATGTATGTTTGTTCCGTTGTCAACTAGATCAACTAATTATGCGCAGTGTTTGTGTTTGTACGTTGTAGGTAACTAACGCTGTCCTTAGTAAATTACACGGCAAACTGATACTTGACGCTCTCCAGCCGTTTGCTAACAAGGAAAGTGATTATTGTGTGTTCACTTAGACAGAGTTTCATTAACATCTCTACACAGTCCACTGCTGGATAACCAATAGTCATAAATGAAAATTAAAAATTAAAAAATATTTATATGGACTAACCAGAATACTTTCTACACATGGCGCTAGATCGTCGCGTAGAGACGAGCATCAAGAAATTGAAAAATATGGCAGGCATTTACCGGTGCTTCGATAGCTCAGTGGCAGAGTGGTGGGGCAACTGCCTTCGATGCAAAAAGTTCTGATTTCTTCCCGGTCTGGTTTGGACATTGCAGACTGAACCATCTGATTATCCGAAAAGAAAGATGGTTCCATGTTTAGGAGGGCACGTTAAGCCGTCGGTCCCGGTTGCTGTCTATAATGACTTACAAACTCTTAACCAGACTGGAAATAGATTCACGAAGTAATAAGTAAATATTGACTTTGTGACTGACTCACAGAGAATTGAACCTGGAATATTTTGCACTGCGCCACATTAGCCTTGATAGGAATAGGACTACTGTGTCTGTAAATATTTTAAAGTTACCAACCCGACGAATACTATAGTTCTTTTTTTTAACACGGTTATAATTAACTCAGCACAACTGAATACAAATTTATTTTAGTAGCTATTTCACCGCAGAATTTGGCCAAAATGTGGTCAGTCGCCATTGGTGAAGTTGAAATTATTAGACTAATTAAATTTAGTGGTAAAGCATCATCCATTTACCGCAAATATCGATCATAGTAATTTGAAACCGCTGTGAAAATTTATACGCCGTACATTTCAATACGTTGCTAAATAATTGTCTATTACTAATATTTGGAATACTTGGGGCCTTGCCATAAAAATGATAGACCAGTGTTGAACGCGTGTTTAAAATTAAAATAAAAGCTAGACACGCGTTCAACACTGGTCTAACTTTTTTGTGGTGAGGCCTGTGGAATTTTTGTCTGTCTTTTTGAACAAATAGGCTTAACAAGCACAATTATTAAAAAACTAAACCCGACTGCAGAAGTTTCAAAGAGTGTCGATTGAGCCTGTGTGTCAGTTGCGGGACGATTCAAACGACACCTCATTTGTCAAAATCCACCCAGCCGTTTGGGCTGTACCTAGCCCGTGAAATTTGCTTGTCGAGATACATGCATAGGTACATCTTTCTTTACTGGGTGCCCGCCAATACGTACTTTGAGACTGAACTGGCTGGCTACAGGCAAACATGTGTCATCCTGCGAATTCTCTCCGAAATTGTCAGCAGCCAATAGATTGTAAAAGTACGGGCACGTCTGGTCGTAAACCGCAGGTGCAGCAGCATTGCACATTCATGCCTCTGCATCGCCGCATCCATATCCTTGCATGCTGCGTTTGCACTCAGTCTAGTATACTTGACAGCCGATATGGCGCAGTGATTAGTATGACTGCCTGCCACGCAGAAGGTTCCGGGTCCAATCCCGGTGGGGTCACTCACAAAGTTGATTTTTATCACTTTGTGAATTTGTTCCCAGTCTGGTTAGGACATTGCAGGCTGAACCACCCGATTGTCCGAAAAGTAAGATGGTTCCGTGCTTTGGATGGGCACGTTAAGCCGTCGGTCCCGGTTGCTGTCTATGATGGTTACACGACCATCTCAGAAACCTGCTACTTGCAGTAGGCGGTTGAAAAACTCTGACACCAGGGTTCATCGGGTCGTTGAACGACTCGGTGTCCCACACGAAGGGAGAGAGAGCTGAATCCATGTCCTTGCATACTGCGTTTGCACCGGAAAACTCAAACAAGGAATTTATTTGCAAAATTATTACTAAATGTTACACAAATATAACCAACCTAACATGCACCATAGACCCTATAGAATATTCCACGTTATTCCAAACAAATAGACCACATTCAAGGCTCCAGTAACTATTCTATGCACTAGCCTAGAACACTGGCAAGCCACTGAACGAGTCTAAATATTTTAGTGGTCCTACAGTGTTCAGCTATGCATAACGGTACTGCGATGGGACATAAAAAGAAAATATGGCGTTTCTGCTGATCACGACTTCTGAGAGAACTTTGGTTATTCATTGAATATTTTAAAAGACTACGGCTACTTACTACGTACTATAAGGTACTTGAATCTTTAATGTTACTACATGAGATCATTTTCCGGTGCATACTATTTTTTATGTCTAAACAACTGCCATGTATATGCGAATAACGAAAGCGAATAGATTCCTGTACCAACCATAACCATAACAGCCACAACAGTCCACTGCTGGACATGGGCCTCCTATCGGGGGGTATTTCCATACTCACCACGCTTGGCAGGCGGATTGGCGAGCGCAGTGTAAGACGTTGCATTTACAGGGAACGCTGCTGCCCATTCCCTGGATGAATTCCCTTTAGTCGGTTTTTACGACACTCACGGGTTGAATTGGGGTGATGCTATTCTAAGCCGGCATCACACGGATTCCTGTACAACACAGCTCTATTTGTGTTTTTCGTGGCTCGAAATGCAGCTTTAAATTTTGATATTATAATTGTAAGGTACCACACAAAATGGCTAGAAAACACTGCACGTCTTATAGCTCATAGTCTGTCTGTCTCTTTCATGTTTCCCTGTATTGTTAAATTTCAGTGTCCACATTTGTATCTGTTTAGTAAAATATACCTAGCTATGAATCAAAAATTGTTTGTGTATTTTTTCATATTTTCTATTTGTAAAAAATATTGTTTAAGCTAATATTGGGATACGTTCAAAGCAAAATATTAGCCCAGTTTAAATAAAAACAAAAATATTGACTCGTTATACAAAAAGCATTGCAATTGGCGATATTAATTGGCTGCGATACAATAATCTATACATATAATAAAACAGTAACAAGTAAAAAGTCTGTACATGAAATAAATCCAAAAAAGGCTTTTTGTTTTGGATTATGTTGCAGATAGCGATCTCAAAACAATAGCTAAAAAAATTTTTGTCTGTTTGTCTGTCTGTCTGTCTGTCTGTTTGGTTGTTATTCTTTAACGCAAAAAGTACTGAGCAGATTGTTACCAAATTTTGTACCGTGATAGCTTATTACCCGGGTCAACATTTAGGACACATTTTACTTAGGGAAAATGTCTCATTCCCACGGGAAAACGCAGCAAAGCTTTTTACAGTCTATCTTATTGAGTGGGGTATCGTTGAATAGGTCTTTCAAAAATAAGTGAGGTTTCTTAGAAACAAAATCGATTAAATGTTTCTGTCTCGAGATATTTCTTTCTAATGATTAATTTGTAGTACATATTTGGGAAAATTTGTATGAAAGAAAACCATCGTGGATACGAATGCTTGGTAGATTAAAAAGTTAGGTGTAGTGTCTATGTGGGTATTGTTGATGGTTATGTCACGTTGCCGTGTGATGCCGGCTTAGAATGTCAACACCCTATATCTTTCCCGTGGGTGTCGTAAGAGGCGGATAAATTCATCCAGGGGTTCAATCCCTGGATAATTTTCGCAATAGCATTGCAACATCTTACATTGCGCTCACCAACCCGCCTGCCATGAGTGGTGAATATGGCACATTTCTCCTACTAGAGGGAGACCCATGTTCAGTTAGTGGACTTTATTGTGGCTGTTATATTAATGTTATGGTAGTAACAAGAGAGTGAAAGATGAAAATAAAAGCAAGAGCTACAGATGAGCCAGTGTTTTCGATACCAGAATAAATAGTTGCTGATGCCCAAAACGAGCATAACTAACTACATACAAATTATGTATTTCATTTAATAATTTACGTGTTGTCAATTACAAGAGAAATGTTGGTTTTAGCCTTTTCCTACCATGCAAAAGGGACAAATACCGTGATACGTGTATGAACGTACCGTGTTGTATAGGTAAATTATCACATTGTTGACTGAGATTTTGTTATTTGTTTAGGTAGTTCTAATATCTTAACTTTATATTGCAGCAAGTTTGTTTTAACCGCCGTATTATATTATAAGTACATTACGTCTAAATGTCTCCAAAACAAGCGGCTGTTTACATTGCAGCGGGTCATCGATAAGGCGATATAAACTGATAATGACACATAAAGAAAAATAACCTTTGAGTGTGTATGTCTGCATAGTCGTTTTCTTCTTCTAATACTGAAAGTTAATTTGAAAGCAGCTGTTTTTAGGGGCTATAGATTTGGTGCAAACTGAAATATAACATCAATTTCAAAATTCAGATGTTCTGCTTATAATAACTAGAAAAACAAAAAAACTATACACCAGCGTAATATGTCTGTTTCAGCCAGGGGTACCCCATTATATCTCAGCTTCTGGATCGAAAGTTTAGATGTGGTATGCGAGTACGCGACTCCGGTTTCCCGACCTTCGGTCTATGTTTAAGTACCTTCCAGTAGAATCTTACAGCTTACTACCTGTGTTCCTGTCCCAAGCTCAACACATTCCTTTCCACTCCTGTTCCTACTTTCCCTTCTCTCCTAGATCCAACAAAAGCAGCTCGCTCCTGCAAAATTTGTTTCGGCGAAAAAGGTAACCAAATGCAGATAGTGCGAATGGGCTTGGTGGACTCGGCGACTCAGTCAGCAAGGCAAATTGGACAACCTAGCTAGGGCGAAGGTAGAGGGCGCTTGCAGTTACTGTCGGCCAGACACTGCATCCGACCTCTTCGTCAGTCGCAGCGGTTCTCCGTTCCACTGAATCAAGGAGGGGACGACTAAGTGCCTGCACTTGCGTTTGCGCAAACGTCTGTGCACCTTAATAATATCCCGTGCAACTGACCTAATGGACTACGATGTAGGATACAAAACCACCAACAGGCGAATCAGTGTCGACTTGATTAGTAGTAGAAGTGGTCGACATGGCCAAAATCGGTCGGAGAGATAATAATTTAGGAACGTGTACCTAAGTGTCTGAAAGGTTGTCAGTCTACGATGCTAGGATTTTATAGAAATAATCGGTTACAAGTAAACCATTAAATTATAGCAAGCTTAACAAAATTTGCTACGGTGATGAGCTTGATTCGTTCCTTTGAGTGCTACAAGAAGCATGGATGTAAAACGTTCGAAAAAATCAGGCTAAATTTCCCTGCCCTCTAACCCAAAATGCGATGTAAGTCCCGGCGGATAAAAGTCGCACAATCACCATCCTGGTAAATACAAGTTAGCAAAGAACATGATCAACCAACAAGATTACCAGGTCATCGCAAGCGCCGCACTGAGTCTCGGGCTTCCAAGATTGTGTCTAAGATCTTTTAGTCCTGGGGATACTCATATACTTAATTATTTGCCTTCAAATGGTACAATAATATCCTAGATTAGGTGATATATCGTTTCACATTTAATGCCATTTGTAGGCACAGCAAATGCCAATGAGTGGAGCTGATTACCCGTGTGCGAGCGTCCTGCCAAGCAGGGCAGGCATCCCACCCTAAGGAAGAAGAAGAAGACCTATTCTTAGTTCGCGCACCCGAAGAAATTTGACTCAGCCCTAGCCGCACATTTAACTTGTGGCTGATTTCAAAATCACTGATTAACAGTGTAAAAACATGTAGATATAATATAGCTAACACAAAGCCTCAAACACCTTGCGTACGAAGTCGCGGGCACCAGCTAGTTCAAATAATAAATCCACTCTTGTAAATAAAATAATTATTCATTTCGTCGTCTGCTGTTTAGGGTTCAGCAGAAATGTAAAGTAGTTACTGAAACGGTGACGTATGAATTATTTGTAACTTAATAAAGATTTGTGTTTGACCAGAAAGTTAACTAAAAAAACCATACCATGAAATTTCGTTGGATAGCTGTGTCCGTGATAGACAGACGGATAGAAAAACGCCAGAGCCCACAGTATTTAGTACTAAGCACGCATTGGTTATTTTAATTGTCATGTATGAATAATATAGTGTCTCTTCTTCTATGGATTATTGTGTACAAATGTATAAGTAGGTACATAAAAATAGTTTTGAGCTATCTGAGATAGATCTGACACGATTTCCTCAAAAAACGACGCTTTTGATATTAAAGGTACAATAACAAATGTGTAAAATAATCTATCACATACCTCACAGATTCTCCCCGAACGAAATATGACCAAGATCATTACAGTAATATCGCGTATCCATTTCTCGCGACCTTTATAAAATTATCGGGAACCCTCGGGTGACAATCGGATTCATACTCACCCAGTTTTTACAGGTGATAAATTGTGTCTGACCGCCATTCATATAGAGGCTGTGCCTTTTTTACTGTTTTTAAATACTTTCGGTAGTATTTGTAATGCTTTTATGATGCTGGTTCAGCATAGCATTACTCCTGCAGCTATCACAAAAGACGATAACGGGATGAATCTTGGGTATAGGTAGTAGCGTTACCTTTGAATAAATGACACCTTGCACTGCGCTTGCCAATCCTCCACCCAAACATGTTAGATAAGTATATGGTATTTACCACCTTCCAATAGGAGAGGCCCAGTGTCCAACAGTAGAATTCACGTACCTACGAATAAAAATATCGGGAACTCTTGGATGAATATCGGATTCATTCTTGCCCACTTGTTCCGGCTGATGTATGTGTCTGACCGCCAGTCGAATAAATCAGCCGTTGGACCAGTCGACACCTTTATGAGCTGCTGGGCTTTTTTATATCTTTACAGTTCTTATTTTCTACTTTTAACATTGTTTGAGAATGTCGTTATAAATATCTATACCGTTACTTATTACCTATTTGTAACAATAACTTCAACTGATCTCACACAATAAGGAAGAAGAATAAAGATACATTCCATAAAACTATGGAATTCCTTGCCAGAGAGCATCAGGCGAGCGGCATCCTTAGAGGTGTTTAAGCGGGAGATTAAGAAACATTACCTGTCAAAAAGCTGAATCTTTCCTATTAGTTCATAGTAAATATGTATTAGTTTATTATATTTTATATATATTAGTATATTTTATCTTGCTTTATTGTAGTATGTAGTAATATGTAGGTAATTTGTATTTTATGTAAGTATACTTAATGTAAAATATGTTTTGTGCACTATACCGCTTTCTATCTTCGCATAATCCTACCCAAAGGTTGCCTGGAAGAAATTGCTACCCTAGCAATAAGGCCGCCTGTGTTGTACTTTGTCTTTTCATTTATGTAACATTGTTTTTTTATTTTCTTGTACAATAAAGCATATTTGTATTGTATACATAAGTAATTAATTATAGCAAGTTTAGTTTACATTATTTTAGCAATTACGAACCTTCTGAATAAGAGTATCTGCTATCTGAGTATAACATGTGCCAAGAAAACGCCTTTTTCCCGCGGGAAAATGAGTTGCAACGGGTGCTGCTTATGGGTTATAAAGTGTCAAATATGTATGACATACTCTAGTATTCCGCTTTAGATCGAAGTTTTAATAAATATTGGGAGGGATCAGGGTAAGAGCCAGATAGGTATTTGTTATGTTTCACATTTTAAACAGTAATTATTGTGGAATGCAAAACCCCTAATATTAAACATGGCAATATGTCGCAAAACATCTCGTATTTTGAATTCACCACTGTTGTGGTTGTATTAACTTTTACCCGACCAACAAAGTTGGGAAATGAATAATTTTCGGTCATTAGACTCCGTTGTATTTAAAACGAAATACGATGCAAACGGGTATACAGGGTCTTACTACTTTTTTTATTAAAAAGAATAAAATTCTTGTGGTCTTTTTTTTGTGAATATCTGTATTGTACCACGCCCGTGAGAATCAATATTTGTACCGAATCAATTCTGAACAAACATTATTTTATTTTTTGTCTTCTATCTCACCTGTAGGTAGATACTTACGAACAGAAGTAGCTACTCAACAGCATACAAGTACCTAAACAGTACAGTACATATAATAATAAATATTACACACTCATTTTCACTTATCAGCTGCTGAAAGATGTTGCATTCACGGATAAGGCTGCCATTGTCCATTGGATGAATATATCTTTTGGCCACTTTTTACTATACCTACGAGTATAATTGGGGAGATGCTATTCTAAGCTTTCGGCAAATCATAAATATTATAATACCTTTGTAACAAATAACGTAAATTAGTACCTTATATCCGCACGATGTTAGCAGAACGAAAACCAAACTTTGATCATTATATCCTCATAGTAATATTTACCTACATTATAACTATGCAAATTGCTGGTTCCCCACTAATTCTGAATTATGTATGAGGATTGTATTATTACCTCAAAGCACCGTCAAATATTGTAGGTAGGCATACGTATTAATTTGATGTAGGCTTAGAGTATAAATAAGCAAGCTATAGAGAGCGCATATCGCCCCGTGCCGTACTGTTAAATGTAAGCAGTTGCTCTCTAGATACCAATGTCAAATGCATGAGAAATAATAGAGGTCCAATAGTATTGTCATTGGCGTTTTGCGACAGATGGATAGAGAGGTTCTTTTCTGTTGTCTGTCAACCGTTCTAACTTATTAGGCGTACTCTAAAGCTTATATAAACTCTAAGGGTGAGAATCCACCAGAGCTGTGCGAGTAAAATGTGTCGTACACATGGTCGTACAAGGATGCGTAGCTGTGCTGTGGAAATGTGTAGGGGTTTCCACCAGAGCTGTGCGAGTAAAATGTGTCGTACGAGGATGCGTAGCGGAGCTATCAAAATGCGCATTAATGTGCGGAGCGAGGATGCGTTGCGAAGATTCCCTGCCGTCTATTGACTGGCAGGGAATCTTCGCAAACCTCGCAACATATTCCTCGCAGCACATTTCTCGCAACGCATTCCTCGCAACGCATTCCTCGCAACACATTTCTCGCTTATTTTGTATGTAGAATGGCCTCGCTTCGCTAAACCCGATTCCACCAGAGCTGAGCTGAGCGAGGCTAAGAAAATGAAGTGATTCTATTGGTGGATTTTTTCCTCGCACACCGCTTAGCTACCTCTCACAGCTCTGGTGGATTCTCACCCTAAGGCTGTAGGCATCTACGTCTACGCTCACGCCTACATATGCGATACAAAAGTAGGTATCACAAGTAATTTATAGGTGATTTACCTGCCTCCATAGTTCAGTTTTCAGCGGAGGCCTAAGGTTATGTAAGTGTGTAATCTGATCACTCACTTGGAGTAGGCATCCAAGTGATGTAGGCTGGCCTTTGTGTATAAATAAAACATTTATAGGACTCATTTTGTGCTAGACTATTTCCGCCACTTTACTCTCACCGTTCATGGGTAATTTCTTTATTTCAGTTTGTTACTTCACAGGGCTCTCTCTATTCTTTGCTCTGAGACCGCACAGAATGATTTTCCACTCATCAAACCGAATAACTTTTGTTCCGCGACTTCCGAAGTTCCGACTTGGCTGATCAGCTGCTTTGCAATACGACCAACTTCGGTATATCTCGCCAACTTTCCCGCTGATCTCCTGATTTCAAAGTACTTCACGATTTATGTTCCAAGTGGCATTGGCTTGTGCATGAATTTTGGGTTTACATATACATTCTGTAAGTATCAGTCAACTTGCGTGAAATTTTGTTGAGGTTCTAACATAGTTATGAAAAAAAAGATGACAGACCAAATGCATCTCGGCCGAGTATGTAACTTTGTTTTTTGTACAAGCTTAAGATAATTTGAGAAATGAGAATTTGAGCGTTTATTAATGCGTATAAATAGTCAAGTCACTGCTGCCACTAAAGTTCATCAGGTCGGGTCCCGTACGAAGAAAGACAGGGTTTCTTTTCTTACTTATAAATAGACGATATGAAGAAACAATATCTGCCCATCAGAGTATCAGTAGAAGTATCAGAGTAAAGGTAGAGGACGGTGTACAACGATAAAAAGTCCAAGTTCACCTTCCATTTTTTCTCCAGTATTATTGAAAGACAAACTAACTTTTATTCCTGAGGATCACAATAGTAAAACAGCCACACTAGACGTCAGCGACTAAAAACCGGGTCAAAGAGTAAAAAACAGCAAGTTCAACTAGCAGAAAACGGCGTTGTAACAAGCAGCAAGTCGAAGTTTTTTACCTTTTTCACACATGCTCCGAGTGAAAGCTGCTCGCTCTCGCGAACTCGTCAACTCTCGAGAAAAAAAGCAGTACTCCACAGGTGTTCCTTTTGCTTCTTTTCTTGAACTTGGTGTAGCAGAAGCGGGTGTATTGTAGTCGGTAATATAAGTAGCTGTTAGAGGGCTTGCATTATCTTGAACTGTTTTCTGCGGTCGTAGACAGGAAACTACAAGACCGGACGTGACAGCCAATTAAAATGGTGTGGGAGTAAGGAAGCGTCAGCCTAGAGTTGGGATAATTTTAGCTGTTAAGGTTGATGATCATCACCTAAGATCCCCTAAAGATCCATTAAAGAAGTTTCAAAAACTTCTGTCTATTCTGATATTGGGTCACGTTTTGATTGATCTATGTTTTGATCTCAAAATGCTCATAAAACAGTAGATTAGGGTTTCTGCCCGGGAATTCTCGAGGCGAGAATTCCCGGGAACTTTCTAGGTTTCGTCCCCGGGAAATTAATGTCGAGAAAAATCGAGAAGTCGAGAAATCATAACAAGGCATCTTCATTTATAAATGGGATAATTTTGCTTACCTCACTGCTATTAACTAGAGTATTTATATTTACACCTATAAAAAGGCGGCGTTGTCTTTTGATAGCAGTCCACTGCTGGACGTGTAGGCTACACCACAAGGCACTATCTTCCGTTTTCGCCTTACAGTCGCTCTCTTCAATTAATTAGTCCATCTGGTCTGAGGACGCCGAGGCGTGACCTGCACTTGAGGACCCGCTTACTCCACCGTCCACTGGTTTTTCGACAGATGTGACCAACCTATTGCTAAAGTAGGTCATCATGTCCATTACTTCGGTCTATTGGTGGATAATCTCGTTTGAAACCTTATCATTAGCAAGATAACGAACATAACGCTTTCTATAGCCCTCTGCATGATATGTAGCCAGTGGGCCAGTTTTACTCTTCGGTTCGACGTCTCGGCCGGCCCCACAAATCATAACTGGTTGGACCTTGGTATTGAGGCATAGTGGCAAAGTTGACTTCAGAATATGATGTAACTTCCCAGATAATGTTCATTCTAACTGCTATGTTTGCCCAAGGCCAGGAAAACATGCTTCTGGAGGACTGGAGAACTTCATGGTCTACGCCGTCGACTGACACTGGCTCAGGGATTGCATGTAGATTGAATATGACCTTGGTCTTGTCCAAGTTTATCCCATGTCTAATACGCTTCGAGGCCATATCTAAACTGGACAGCACTACAGTTTTTGAAGAACGTTGTGTCTCCTTTCTTGAAAAATATACTGGCGAAGAGTACCTAGAGACGACTTTGCGATGGTGGACGCCGACGCCCGTTAGGGCATGGCACTAAAAAAAGAAGAACTGCTGCTCCTTTAGGTTGTATATTTTTCAAGGTTGTCCCATTGGCTATCAAGGAGTTGAATAGCCTTTTTAGCCCTTCAATGGTGAATTTTTCACCAGCTTTAAGTAGCTCAGAGGCCTAAGAAACGCTTCGATTTCGTCTATATCTTATATTTTGTTAGACGGATGATAATATCCGTGTTAATGCATAGTAATAGTTCTTGTTAACAATGTCTTTTATTTAAAAGTTTCATAAATCCCTTAAAAAACGTATATTGACTGTATATTTGTGAAGATTTTCGTGGTTTATATGGAAAAATATACGTAAATTAAAATTTCTCGAAAGACCCGAGAAGACCCGAGAAGTGAGGCTCGAGAATTCTCGATTCCCGGGAAATGAAAAAGCTCGAGAAGTCAGAAACCCTACAGTAGATATTTTGTTTGAAAATTGGGGCGACAATTATAAACTCGAGGCAGCTTATCAAGTATACCCTGAACGTATTCAGCGGCCGTACGTTTTCAATGAGGCTAAATTGGCACAAATCAAAGTGGGACGCACACAGCTCACCCGCGGGGGCGTAGGCTAAATAGGGGTCGCTCTCAACAGTACCAATACCGCTGATATCCAGATGCGAATATAGCGGAACTCTGGTTCTTTTATTAATGATAGATAACACCATAAAAATATTCTTTTTCAGTCCATTACTTAGGTACAAGCATACAACTTTACAGTTCATACATATCTTGAAATCAAACAATTCTGTATCCTTACATGAAGAGACAGACTGAGAGACAGAGAGAGAGAGAGGGTGTGTGGTGGCATGTGTGACTGCGGTAAATCTAGCCACGTTGTGCTTGACAAAGCCCTATGTGCTCTTTCGTCAAGACTCGTATCAGTTCCTGAATGTCAAGAGACACTATAAAAAAACTGAAATCACAAATCTAGCTCACGAATTGTAGATGATGGTAGCAACCCCTCGCCCTGAGGCGCACCGTTATTAGACTACGCGTGGATCACATGCAAATATCGTGGATTTGTGGACGCGTGACTCGCAACCCTATTGTATTAGGTTATGGCGAGGTGACGAGATTTATACTGGAAACAGACACTAAGTCACTGTCCAATACCTGCGGGCGGAAGAGCATAATAATATGAAATTGCAACGTCGCTCGAACATAATATGAAATTGCTCTAAGTGTCCAAATTGATCGCGCATGTAGTTTTAAATTCACAGCGCGCCACGCACGCGTCCACGCAAACAACATAAAAGCAAATAAAAAAAGTCTACACAGGGCGGCCTTATCGCTTAGGTAGCGATTTCTTACGGGATAAAATAGTAAGTGTACCTAATAATTCCGTAGATGAATGAACTGACTTACGCGTAAAACTTGTTGATTGCATTGTAAAAATCGATAGCTCTGCATTCTCGAAATAACTCAAATTGATTCGTTCAGCAAGCACGGCCAGCGCCTAAAGGTTGTATTTATTTGACCGGAAAATAGCGAATTACGACAAGCGTGGTGATTTTAGCTAACGCCTCGAGCTGTTTGGTGCCGGCTTAGAATGGCATATCTTTCCCGTAGGTGTCGTAATAGGCGACTAAAGGATTTGAGATTTGATTTACATTGCTGACTAACATCCTGTCACTATGATGATAAACAGTCTTCTGATAGTCTCTCAAACTTTTGTGAAACAAAGTGTAATGGTCTTTTTAAAACTGTTTACGCTTATCCTATCCCTCAAGAGATCATCATCATCTGCCTGCCCTTATCCCAATTTATTTGGGGTCGGTGCAACATGTCTTTTTCTTCCATTCATCTCTATCACCAGTCAAGTCCTCACTTACGCCTTTATTTTTCATATCGTCTTTTATACAATCCATCCAAACTTTTTTAGGCCTTCTTCTTCTTCTGCGTCCATCCACATTCATGTTCATTACTTTCTTTGTTACATGCTCTTCATCTCTCCTCATTACATGCCCATACCAAGATAAACGATTCCCTCTCATTTTCTCTGTCACTGGCGCTACTTTAATATACTCATTTCTTATTTTATCCCTCAAGAGATATAGGTGTGATATAATAATGTATGTGCCCCAAATATGCACAAGTTGGTGGCCAGCAGTTCTTCCTAATGATATTAATGAAGTGTGTATTATATGAACCTCTCTGTACCGCGAACGCGTACATGCATGTATTACATCATCGTAAAGAAGGCATAAAACGCGGAGTAAAGCGCGCATGAGTCCCGCTGCTGATCCCCGCCGTTATTGGATGTATTAAGGAGGATGTCGGTGCCGGCAGTCAGTGGAATATTAAAAGAAAAGTCACCGCTGTGCACAGACCAATCATTTTGAGACCACATGTATGGTCATATCCTGTGGGAAAACCAGTCGAAAAACGATCGGTGTCAGGGTTGCTATTTATGAGAGTTTCGTGCGCGTCTCGCGGATAATTGAACCCCAGAAATGACAATCCACTAGGCTATAGAAGCTATTATAGTAAGAAGGATGTCGGTGCCGGCAGTCAGTGGAATATTAAAAGAAAAGTCACCGCTGTGCACAGACCAATCATTTTGAGACCACATGTATGGTCATATCCTGTGGGAAAACCAGTCGAAAAACGATCGGTGTCAGGGTTGCTATTTATGAGAGTTTCGTGCGCGTCTCGCGGATAATTGAACCCCAGAAATGACAATCCACTAGGCTATAGAAGCTATTATAGTAAGAAGGATGTCGGTGCCGGCAGTCAGTGGAATATTAAAAGAAAAGTCACCGCTGTACACAGACCAATCATTTTAAGACCTCATGTATGGTCAATAGTTCATATCGTTTGGAACACCACACGAACAGCCTCATTGATGGCATCCCAAAGGTCCTTAAGCGAGCAGTTGTTGGGCAAGCCGGGCAGGTCGGCTGGTGGGCCATGTCTGGCAGTGTGGCACCACAGGAACAATGATTGAAAAGATGAGCTATTGGAATAGCCTAATAACCATTATCTTATGTAGCGACAGATCAGGCGAAAATACGTTACGTGGGTCAGTAGCATGGTCTCTTTGGTTACCAACAGGAAACATTTCATTCATTGCCCCACAATCGCAAAGAGACTTCGCAACAATCTCTATTTATGTATACCATGAGCCTTCATTTCTGCAACTGATGCTCCGCCATACACGATTTGTCTTTGAAAGTCAAGTCTATAAAAGATAAGAGGTCTTTCTGCTTTAACACATAAAAACTTTGCCTGTATTATTCTTTGAGATAAGCTCGTGGACTGATCAAACGCTGGCTTCGGGCGAGCGGGATTTGCGCCCGTTTTATGTTAAAATATGCATATGTGTTGAATATTATGATTCTTAAATTTATGTCTGCTACGCCAGAAGTCAAGAATTTCGTGTTAAGCCGAATATATTCTGGTAAAGAAAAGTATTTTTGAACAAGACGAATTTATTTTTAAAGTACATTTTAACCGTGGCGCGTAGCCGTCGGCGTAGGTGATAGCAGTGCTACGAGGACTCGTAGCTCAATGATGTGCGTAGCTAATGTCTACACAATTAATAATCTCACAACTATTTCTTTAAATAGAAGTTAGGTCCTTTTTGAGATTAATACATACATTCATGACGTCTTCATTTCTTGCGTGGTATGCCGAGTATAAATGGCTGTAAAAAGCAGCCATTGACACCAAGTCTGACGAAAGAAAATTAATACGTTTTCATTTTAAGCAACAAAGGGTTTAACCTATCGAAAACATCAATAAATATCGCATTTAACTTTCATAGCCCTTCAAAAAGTTGTCAAACAGAGTTTCAATATTCATTCCATATCTCACCCCATCAGTATAATTTCTGGCCCTAAAAAGGCACGGCCACGATTTTAGCTGGAGCGAAAGCGGGGAAACTCATATACACAAACGCACTGCATCTTTTAAACTCTACTACAAAGTACTTACCGTAGAAGCGCCCGTACGCCGTTTCCCTAATTTGTGGTAGAAGGCTTGTTATCTACAACTCGGTATAGTAGGGCAAGTCATAAGATATCATTAAGTGCAAGTTTACAGAAGGATCATCTGTCAGACAAGTGATCATCGGCTATCATTAATGCGACGCGCGTCTCTAACGGCATCTCTTCTGTTTCATACATTTTATCTTATTTAGGTTACGCGTGTCGCAATGTCTCTCAGCTCACATCTCATGGCTCATAATGTGTGGAGATAGGCTCTAGGGGATCGCAATGCAGAATGTATTTAATAGAAAGAGTAGGTCAATTCCGCGCATTTGTTACTTGAGTAATTTTTAATATTATACTCATGAAACGGAACGTTTGATAAAAAAGACTTAGGTGAATGTATCTGGATCAAATCGGGGACGATGTAAAGAAAAGTCAGGTCAAAAGTACCCTAAACCGACGAGAGTGCATGAATAGATTGATGAATGTTGAAGATACAAACGAAATAGGTATGTCAGGATTGTAGCAAGTGGAAGGGTGTAGTCTATGCTTGCCTACCCCTCCGGGAAAGAGGCGAGATGTATTTATGTAAACAGGATATAAAGAAATCAACTGCAAATGTTTTAAAGAGTGGACCAGCCCATAAAATTTAACAAATTTCCTCAATGAACATAGGTCAAAATATGAAAAATACAATTCGACCCACCATACAAATTGACTCGGCCAGCTGGTACATTTTGTTTGGGAGGTCCAGATTTTTTTTCATATCTGGACGTATGTTCCTTGTGAAAAGTTGCTTAGTATCATACCTAGGGATGGTTCACCCCTTAAACATTTGCAGTTGATTTTTTACACCTTATATGTATGTATAGGTACTCATAAAAAAGCATTCCCGCTCTCGCCTCTCCTGATACCGTGAACACGGCCGCAGGGCGGTGCCACCTGTTCCATACCCTTGATTAATTATTGAAGTTACAAATACGAGTTCCATCTGAAGTTGCCCTTTTGTTTCACTGAAATTAAGGGCTGAATGTTTGAAAACGTAGCGCTAGTTAATATTGGAAATATTTTTGATATTCGAAACTGTGCACTGATAAAAAAAAATCTTTTGTTTTACTGTAAAAGGGTAAAATGCAATCAGAGAATTTAAGAACTTAATTAGAAATGAGATGTGACGCGTCCCACAGTGTCTCACCTATTTACTACAATATCATTTGACTACCCTACCTCACCATCATCATCTTCCTGCCCTTATCCTAATTAGGTACTTGGGGTCGCAGAAACACGTTTCGTTGAACACAAAATCGTGCTGCAAAAGGATTTGGCTGATTTTTACAACCGGCCGCCTGCCAGACGTCAACCCTTCTTGGGATTGCTTTTGTGGCCCTGGCTGTTTGGGTCGGGTTTGTCCCTCGGTCGCCTCTTACAACCCCTACGGGAAGAGAGGAGGTGGTGCTATCCTATTCTGCCGGCACCATACTAACTACCTAGGTATCTACTTACTACAATATCATTTTAAAGGAATGTTAACGGGTTCAACCTTACGTAATCTCGTGAGTGACGGCTTGCTACTCGCGACCGCAACGTAAATAGAGATGAGATGTGACGCGTTTTACAGTGTCCCATTTGAGGAATGCTACGGAGAAGTTAAAAGGGGCAGTGTGGAAAATATCCACGGGCTTTGCGTAAACAACTAATAACTCATTTCTGCTTTATACACTGCCTGATACTTACACATTGCAATGGCTCAATGACCCGAAGAGGATTTTAGCCTCCAACCAGACGTCTTCAGCTGTCTCTGTTTTGATCTGTCGTTCGCCAGTCCGGCTGCTGAAGCTGCAGGAGTTTTTTTCCTCTTCGTCGGCCCAGCAATATCTGGCGCGTCTAGTCTGATCGGCCGCCGTGTGCCGTTCGGTTTTCCCAAGAATGCTCTCTTCACGGTGCTATCCTCTCTCTCTTACTCTCCTGCCTGATAATTCGGCCAAATAAGGTATGAAAAACTTCTCCTACTCCACTGAAACTCATGTTTGGCCCATCTCTACCAACAAACTTGGGCGCGACCGCAACATGCAGCGACAAGAGCGAAAACTACCGCCAACTTCCGCCGATCCGCGTTAATTGCGTCGCAACTTGACGAACGGATTGCGGCCGTGTTATGTATGATGCGGCGTGTGTGGGAGTGGTGGTAACCTTAGAGTTCGTATAAGCAAGCTATAGAGTTCTCTTTACTGAGATTGAAAGGGTGGCACTACTAAGAACACAAACTCTCTGTCCATCAGGTAGCCAAACGGCAGTGACAACACTATTGAACCTCTATAGCGTGAAATTTTAATAGTGACCGATAGCAAAACCTAAGAAGCGGTTGGTGATGAGGAACAACTTTCCCCAAGGAACATAGGTTGAAATTTATTATTATTAATAGCCTATTAGTGCCCCACTGTTGGCTGAAATATGAAAAAAAATATGACCTCCTATACAAACTGCAATCTAGCTAGTATGGAAACGGAACGTAACAGGCAATAATATTATTTTAAAGATATTGCGTCGCGACTTGACGAACGGATTGCGGCCGTGTTATGTATGATGCGGCGAGAATATAAGCAAGCTATAGAGTGCGCCTGAAAAGTTAGAACGGTTGGCAGTAGTAAGCATACAATCTCTCTGTCCATCAGTAGCAGAACGGCAGTGACAACGCTATTGAACCTCTATACAAATCATACTTTTGAGATAGGTATCTATGGAACTATAACTTACGATCTACGCGCACTCTAGCTTGCGTATACATATTCAGTAGCTAGCTTGCTTGTACATTTTGAAATAATACTACACGTCTAATTTAAAGTGTGTTTGGTCGGGAATCCAAGGACCTTTGAGAGTTTAAAGATGCTTATCAAATAACGCAAGAAATTCTCTTAAACTTAAGATATTATTCATGCTTAGACACGTAACAGGAAATAAAATCATGTTTCCGATATTGTGTTGAAGCTCTACGAACGGATTGCGACCGTGTTATATTATTATGTAGGCTAGTCATCTCGCTTAAACTTTGTAATTAATATATATAGGTCATCATCATCTTCCTGCCCTTATCCCAATTACTTGGGGTCGGCGCAACACGTTTTATTGAACACAAAATCGTGTTGCAAAAGGATTTGGCTTAATTTTACAACCCTCCTTGGGAATGCTTTTGTGGCGGATTAACCGCCACCATACGATTGGCCCTGGCTGTTCGGATCGGGTTTATCCCTCGGTCGCCTCTTACGACCCCCACGGGAAGAGAGGGGGTGGTGCTATTCTACTCTGCCGGCACCACACGGAATTAATTCATGTACCTATTCCCAAAATTCACAGACTTCTTGACACCAGGGTTCATCGAGTCGTTGAACGACTTAGTGTCCTATACGAAGAGAGAAAGAGGTACAGAATGACTGACTTCTTTCTTCCACATCCTTGAAAAAACATCCCTTTTACAACTCCATTACTGAACAGTAACAAAATACACCAGAAAATCGTCTCGAAAACAACTCAGTCAATACTCAAATCATTAAGAAGACAAATTACCCAATTGAAGTATCGAAGTTACATTATAAGAGACAAAAGTTGGAACGACTTTTACTCCGCCCCGAGCGACGCTAGTGAATGTGAAATCGGGCAAAAACCGGTAACGATATTTCTCAGAAAATACAAAGATGTATATTGTTTGAGTTTTATTGACCGGCGTAGAAAAGCATCACCTAATGCCGTTCGAAGCAACTTAGTGATTTGAGATATGATGTGTATTGTAATTTTAGGCGACAGGCTGACAACCTTTTTATAAATTACGATAAATTTTCGTCAAACGTGGTGTAAATGACCGCTTTTTACAGCCGTTTACACTCTGCCTACCACGCAAGGGATATAAGTTTGATATATTATGTATCTATGTAAGTATGTAAAATGTGTATGTTACTCATTCCAAAGTATCTTCTACAAAGAATGTGATCTGACATACGTTAAATAGATTCATAATTTTAAAATCATGAACTGAAAAGAAAGATGTGAAAATGTGTCTGAAATACTTAACCGTTTCCCAGTTTTAACCGGTTAAAATATTCTGCCAACGACAAAGTCCATTTTCCTACAACAATATTCGTTTTAATTAGCTTTCAGTTAATTGGCTCTTTTGATGAAAGAAAGATAGTAAGGAAACGAAGGAGACTCTTAACTATTATCTTATCCTGGCAATTTCTAGCTAACATTAAGATATCTACAGAGAATATCGCTATTCGCAGTACCTAATGACCCAGATCTGTGAAGTAATACCTACTTGTTTAGGCGAGGCCCACACAAACCTAGCGTTCATTGTTACTGCTATTTTAGCGCAATCCTAACGCATGAGTCTGTCAGATGCAAACATTAGTTCTTAGTAGTTCTGGCAGTCTTTTAAATAACGCAGCAACTGAAGTTACGTGTGGGTCTCGCCTTTGATCCAGGCGATTGGCTATTTCATTATCACAAGGAACGAATTTGAGATTTGCATAGATTAGCCATGCAGGTACCCGGACAATGTTGCGATTCTTGACAGCCTCCAAAGCAAAGCATAATTACATAAATGATAACCTAAGCTAGGACAGTGGTAATTTTATGTGGCAACGTGTGTCATGCTTGATATCCAGTTTTATAATGTATGTGGGATTCTGTGAAGTACTTATTTCAAAAACCATATCCGGTAAATCACCGGACAAATGTAGATACATTGAGTATTTAAAGGTGCGTTCTACTGAACAATTTTACTCCGTCTTTTTTATTTTTGCAAATAGGGTCAGGCGGGGTAATTATGAAACAAAAATATGAACTTTACAAATTTAAATAAAATAAAGCGTCTTTATACATCTGCAAAAGCATTCGTATTATGAAATGCCGCACTATCTATCTGGAATTACTGTCAGTTTGTCACTATGCGCACTAATTAATATAGTTTGTCCACAAAATGTGTGTCTCATTTTTTTCCACCCCTATGGGGAAAAAATGAGACACTTGAGTTTAAAAATAAGACAGCGAACAACTTCTATAGTTTAAACATTTTTAAAGCGGTTGGGTAAATTTAAGACAGAGTGGGAAAAAATGATACAATGTGTATAAGTAAGTTTCAAATATCTTTTACTACGAATTTTTTTTTTCATAAATCAAAACTTGAACATTTTGCTTAATTCTTTATAAGTCTTTGAAATGCAATTTTTAGGAAATAGAATATTATAAAAAATAACAAACCAGATACATATACGACTACGTTATTGAGGCCACATTTATTAATCGGAACTAGAAAATTGACAAGAAAGTTTTTATAAAATCAAGATTTTCCAAATGCGGTCAATTATAAGACATTAAAAATCTATTTTATATTATACTTTTCAAGGTCTAAATCGAACATTAGGGCATCTCTTTTATTTTTTTGCATCGGTGATGGCAACTTCATGACGATTTCGTCTTTGTGTGCTGAATAAATAATGTGATTATCAGGATAGACGAAGAAGATCTTTTTGTTTGCTTCAAGTATATAATTTTCAAATTTTTTTCATCATCTGATCCTTCTATTCATGTTATATAATAGTTTTGTTTCTTTTTAATTGTATAAACCACAAGAATGAAATCACCGATTCCAAATTCGAGAGCAACTACCGGTTTCTTTACTTAATTCCGAGGTATTATGATAAATTCGTTTCACTTGTCTGTCTTATTTTTACACTGTGAGGTGACTTATATTTTCCCGAAGGGGCGTCTCATATTTTCCCTAAAATTTGAAACGTCCGTTCCGTGCTCTAGCGCATACGAGACAGAAATGGCGGCGCGAACACGGGAGTATCATCCCAGCCGCGAGCACCGGACGGTAGGTAGCGCGCACATGACGCACCGTCGAGGTACAAGGTCAAAAGTTTGTTGACCTTAAACGAAAGTTTTCGCGCCAAAAATTGCAAGCAAAAATAAAATCTCATAAAATTTATACATAATAATGAGATAATGTAATATAAATTTTGTACCTTCTTGTATAAACACTAAGGCTTGTTTTTGTATGAAAAGAAACTAATTAATGATTAATTTTAATTGAGATTTTCAAGTGTCTTATTTTTACCCAAAATATTGGGTGTCTCATTTTTACCCCACTTGACCCTACGTAAAATTATTGCGACCCCTTACAAAGCAACAAATATTTGTGTGACCCATTTTTTTTTTTGTTTGGGCTGGTACATTTAAAAAATATGTAAATTGTGTTATGAGTAAAAAACACCTTGAAAATGCAAGATCCAACTGTAAGTGGTAATCAAGACAATATTTATTTTATGCCCTATTCCAATATCAGCTCCCCCTCGCTCTTTTCAATTAACTTGTTAGAGTAAAGTTCCTCTTTCAGGAAAATGCTAATACGGTCCGGACCGATCCGGATTCAAGCTTGCATTTTTAAAAGCTTCTGTTGAGGTTAAGGGTTTTCTAAAGGATTTGACACGTTGCTTTTTAAAGTCTTTATAAGGGTTGGTACCGGTTTTCCGTACACCGGAAGGCACGTTAGAAGCTGTTCATGATTATTTTGATAGCGAACGCTACACAACCACGACAAGGGCCTATCCTCTCTCTCTTTCTCTTCGTGTGGGATGCCGAAG
The DNA here is from genome assembly GCA_024500475.1 of Phthorimaea operculella. Lineage (NCBI taxonomy): Eukaryota > Metazoa > Arthropoda > Insecta > Lepidoptera > Gelechiidae > Phthorimaea > Phthorimaea operculella. The sequence continues at coordinate 1,519,577 of JANFCV010000109.1, forward strand.
AGTTCAACGACCTGATAAACCCTGGGGTCCATCAGGTTATTATTTATCGTCAATCCTTTAGAAAATCATATAATTTTTACAAGTTCATACCTATATTTGCCTATGTACCCAACATAAAAGGCTTTTTAGTCTACTGAATATTTTAGTACCTCAGCGTAAGAGCTTCAACAAATGTCTACGTTTAAGATAAGAGTAAATACTTAACTGAGTGAGTGTGAGTAGGTAAATAAGTTCATGCGTACCTTTTACTTTTAAAGGTCACTTCTCAGAAAATCATGAAGGTAGAATGTTCACAAAGATTTTCAGATACACAGTTTTTCAACTTTGTATTACAAAATTCAGTAGTTGAAACATTAACTAGGTTTCCATCGATTTTTAATTTTTATTGTAAGTAGGAGTTTAGGGGTATGGGACTTTAAGTCTACCACCGATAATTTTGTTTGAGATCTTTGCCCAATAAACATAAATTTTTACCGAAGAAGGAAGGACCCTTAGAAGAAAGGGTACCTATGTTTTTCAAGAGTATGTATTTATGTATGGCATCTTATTTTATCTAGGTACCATACCATCAGTCTAGCTGTTGGGCAAAAACTTCTTTCTCATTATTCCACTGATCGTGATACTGCGCTTTCGTGCATCCCATCATCATCATCATTCTCAGCCCACATCCACCCACTGCAGGGTATAGGCCTCTTCTCTACAGCGTCAATCATCACGGTCCTGTGCGGTCTGTCTACTGACCTTTTCGCTCCTCTTGGCCACCTTTGTTCACCGATCGTCACTCCGTCTTACCAAGTGTCCTGCCCATCTCCACCTTAACCTCGTTGTTCGCTTCCCTACGGCTTAGACTTTCATACATCTGATGTCAAATATCTTGTTCCAGCCTCAGAAGCGCCGCTCGGCATGGGCGGTCTGCTCGGCGCGATGGGCGCTGGCCTCGGCGCGATATGCGCGCTGGTGGCCGGCGCTTGCGCCGCGTCCCTCCGGCGTAGACGGCGCGCGCCGCACGGAAAGCCGCCGCCCGCGCCGCTCGTGTCGAGAGACGTAGTCACGCCGAAGGTTCCCGAGCATGACGACGCGGAGCCGGACTTAATACCTAATAATTACTGTGAGTAGTAGCATATTGAAAAAATTATTAGATAATCATACAGAAGCCACATAATTGCTTCTGTGTGCCATGTTTTTAGCTAACTTTCGGTCGCTTTTTAAAAATATGAGAATAGTCACTCTAAAAAACACTGAAAAGTCTTACCTACTCGGTCTAAACAGTCTACCAAGTGCGATATGCGTGCTGGAGGCCGGCGCGTGCGCCGCGTCCCTCCGGCGCAGACGGCGCGCGCCGCACGGCAAGCCGCCGCCCGCGCCGCTCGTGTCACGAGACGTAGTGACGCCGAAGGTTCCGGAGCATGACGACGCGGAGCCGGACTTAATACCTAATAATTACTGTGAGTACTAGCATATTGAAAAAATAATTAGATAATCATACAGAAGCCAAGTAATTGCTTCTGTGTGCCATGTTTTAGGTCACATTTAAAAAGTAATAATATAAGAATAGTCACTGTAAGGAACAATCCAAAATACTGCTCGGTTTGAACGGTCTACCAAATGCGTTGTGCGTCCCTCCGGCGCAGACGGCGCGCGCCGCACGGCAAGCCGCCGCCCGCACCGCTCGTGTCGAGAGACGTAGTCACGCCGAAGGTTCCGGAGCATGACGACGCGGAGCCGGACTTAATACCTAATAATTACTGTGAGTAATAGCATATTGGAAAAAATAATGATAATCATACAGAAACCACATGATTGGTTCTGTGTGCCAAGTTTTCAGCTAACATTCGGTCGCATTTAAAAAAAAATATATGAGAGTAGTCACTCTAAGGAACACTTGAAAGCCCTGCTCGGTTTGAACGGTCTACTAAGTGCGTTATGCGTCCCTCCGGCGCAGACGGCGCGCGCCGCACGGCAAGCCGCCGCCCGCGCCGCTCGTGTCGAGAGACGTAGTGACGCCCAAGGTTCCGGAGCATGACGACGCGGAGCCCGACTTAATACCTAATAATTACTGTAAGTAATAGCATATTGATAAAAAAAGTAGATTTTTATACAGAAGCCACGCAATTGCTTCTGTGTGCCAAGTTTTTAGCTAAGTAACTTTTAGTTGCATTTAAAAAAAATGAGAAGCGTCTCTCTAAGGAACACTCAAAAGTACTGCTTAGTTTGAACGGTCTACCTAGTGCGTTATGCGTGCTGGTGGCCGGCGCATGCGCCGCGTCCCTCCGGCGCAGACGGCGCGCGCCGCACGGCAAGCCGCCGCCCGCGCCGCTCGTGTCGAGAGACGTAGTGACGCCGAAGGTTCCGGAGCATGACGACGCGGAGCCGGACTTAATACCTAATAATTACTGTAAGTAATAGCATATTGATAAAATAAGTAGATTTTTATACAGAAGCCACATGATTGCTTCTGTATGCTATGTTTTTAGCTAAACTTCGGTCGTTTTCTTAAACAAAATATGAGAAAAATCACTCTAAGAAACACTCCAAAGTCCTGTTCGGTTTGAACGGTCTACCAAGTGCGATATGTGCGCTGGTCGCTCGCGCGTGCGCTGCGTCCCTCTAGCGCAGACGGCGCGCGCCGCACGGCAAGCATATTGAAAAAAAAATAGTAGGTACTCATACAGAAACTACATACCTAATTGTGTCTGTGTGCCAAGTTTTTAGCTAACCTTCGGTCGCATTTAAAAAAAAGTATGTATATAGTCATTCTAAAGAACACTCTAAAGTCCTGCTCGGTTTGAACGGTCTACCAATTGCGTTATGCGCGCTGGTGGCCGGCGCGTGTGCCGCGTCCCTCCGGCGCAGACGGCGCGCGCCTCACGGCAAGCCGCCGCCCGCGCCGCTCGTGTCGAGAGACGTAGTCACGCCGAAGGTTCCGGAGCATGACGACGCGGAGCCGGACTTAATACCTAATAATTACTGTAAGTAGTAGCATATTGATAAAATAAGTAGATTTTTATACAGAAACCACGCAATTGCTTCTTTGTGCCATATTTTTAGCTAACTTTTGGTCGCATTTTAAACAAAATATGAGAACAGTCTCTCTAAGAAACACTCAAAAGTCTTGCTCGGTTTGAACGGTCTACCAAGTCCCTCCGGCGCAGACGGCGCGCGCCGCACGGCAAGCCACCGCCCGCGCCGCTCGTGTCGAGAGACGTAGTCACGCCGAAGGTTCCGGAGCATGACGACGCGGAGCCCGACTTAATACCTAATAATTACTGTAAGTAATAGCATATTGATAAAATAAGTAGATTTTTATACAGAAGCCACGCAATTGCTTCTTTGTGCCATGTTTTTAGCTAACTTTTGGTCGTTTTCTTAAACAAAATATGAGAAAAATCATTCTAAAGAACACTGAAACGTCTTACCTACTCGGTCTAAGCAGTCTACCAAGTGCGATATGCGCGCTTATGCGCTACCAAGTGCGATAAGCCGCCGCCCGCGCCGCTCGTGTCGAGAGACGTAGTCACGCCGAAGGTTCCGGAGCATGACGACGCGGAGCCGGACTTAATACCTAATAATTACTGTGAGTAATAGCATAGTGATAAAAATAATTAGATAATCATACAGAAGTCGCACAATTGCTTTTGTCTTGTGCCAATTTCTCAGCTAAACTTCGGTCGTATTCTTAAACAAATATGAAAAAAGTCATCAAGGAACTCTCAAAAGACCTGCTAGATAATTACTGTAAGTAATAGCATAAAAGAATATAAACCAAACATAAAAAAAATCTACGCGATCAGGCAAATGTTGCTGCGTAAAACAAGAAACCTGTCAATCACCAAATAGCTAGATACCTACATGTACATACCTACATTCATAGCGAATGCGACATGCGTAGGTACATAGAGAATGCGACAGAAACGTCAAATAATCCACAAAGATAGATCTATTTGAAGATGGTTCGTAGTCTTTAGTTACAACTACGATCAAGGCTAATGATGCACTGTAATAGAATAACTACTTCAAACTTTGACCCCGTCCAATCTATTTGCGGTACAACAAAACCCAATTTATACTAATCTGTTATTTGTCTCCGAAACAACGTTAGTATAGTTCGCAAGCTAATCCCGAACAGAATTCGACGAATTCCGCCTTTGAGGTGGAACGGAACGTCATAATTCGTAATTGCGTTTCGAACGCCCGAAGCGAAACCCTATAGAGTCAAAATCGCTATTTCACTTTGACATCTAATTTGAAGTACATTGCTGCGTACATAGACTTAATTGTAAAGACGCGCAAATGATAACCAGCAATGTATTCTAAAGCAGGCCCTGTCTATGTAGGGTAGTGGAACAGCCATTTTAGATTGATGCTGAATGAAGGGATTGTGTAGGTACTTGATATATAGAACTGAATACGTGATGTATGTTTGTAATTTGTCGTTCTGTATTCAAATGAAGTGGAAATTTTGCTTCTTTTATCTACAATAATAATTTTATCCTACTTAATTTAGGTTTTCGTCACATAGTAATTGGGATAAGGGCAGGAAGATGATGATGTATGTAGGAGGATCCCGGGGTAGTCTACGAGTATCATTAAAAAACCAGTCTGCTATGAGTCGAAATCCTTTAGGGTTCCGTACTTACATACACATTGGGTTTCACGGGCACTACCCTATTACTGAGACTTCGCTGATGTATGTTCGTCTTTCTGTCTATTTGTCCGTCTGTCACCAGGCTGCATATCTCATGAACTATAACACAAATAAGGGAATCGTCGCTTGGCGAGCTTTTGTGACTATAATTAGAAAGTTGCCATTTTATTCTGTTCCTGTTGCCGCTATATTTATAACAACAAATACTAAAAATTAGAATTAAATGAGATTTTAGGCGGGCTCCCATAAAAGTACGCAATTAATTTATTTGCTAGATTTTATCTCTGCTTATCATTAACTAGGCTGTTTTATATCTTAAGAGTGATACTACTACTTCTACCGCCACACAAAAATGACAGCGATCAATAACGCTTAAGATAACTTTCCCTTTGTATTTTCTCCTAGAAAAGCCTAATTAATCAACTTTAAGAATAGCACGTCAATCTTCTTGAATGAAATCAAGCTTGAAGTTTATGAAATGAAGCAAAATTAGGGCTGAAACATTTTGAAAGCAAATTAAGTGCCTAAATCTTGGAATATGTCTAGATAGCTACTTACCTTTCTCTCGGAATATTTCAGGGTTCGTCTACCATTTTCTTTCCGATCAAGTTTGGAAAACGATAAAGACAATTGTAGTTCAATGATGTTTATTAACACAAGTCGGTGCCAAACGATTGATTTTTTGACACATACTGTTAACTGAACAACTGTCTACTAGAAAAAAGACGAAAGGCTTTTAAGAACGTTCAAAGAAATCATCTGACCGAAATTGTTCTATGGAAGGTAATTTTGTTTTTTAATCTTTGAACTATGCATTTTACGGAAAGTCATTTAGTGTATTCTGTGAAAGGTTTTCGGAAAATTTCATTGTTCGGTACATTCCTGCACGATAAAATATGATGCTCCATTCTAAATCTACTTTATTTTTGTCTCGGAAGTAATTTAAAAAGATAGACAAAAAATCGTATTTTTATAACAAAACATGTTGCCCACTGTCAAGAATGGTTTTGAAAGATTGTACATTTTCAAAGAATAACAGTAGCTCTAAAGTGTCCAATGTTCTAAGAGATATAACGTAAAGTGATGCGAGCAAAATACAAGTGCAGGACATTTGTTAGATTGCAACGTAAGTTACGTAGATTTCTTTTCAAATCCATAGTAAATAGGTAGGGCGACGTAGAGTTTTGACCTCGACTGAAGATCTGTCGACTATGGTCAACCGCATGGTGGTGGTGGTGATACCACCTACAATAGCATTCCCAAAGAGGGTTGACGTCTGGCAGACGGCCGGTCATAAAACATAGCTAAATCCTTTTGCAACATGATTTTGTGTTCAAACAAAACGTTTTGCTCCGACCCCAAGTAATTGGGATAAGGGCAGGAAGATGATGAGTAAATAAATAGGTAGGTAGATTTATTGAGGACATAGATGCAACTACTTTATTGATCACAAAATAAATAAATAAATAAAAAAATAATTTCTAAAAATCCTAAAATCGTTGTCTGTGGAACACCTCAAATCTCTAAGGAAACGTCTCCGGGGAGCCTACCTACTACATGTCCAAAAGATGTCTCTTGCACGGCTAACAATGATTTTATTACCCGACTGCCTCAAAAAGAGGGTTATGTTTTTCGGGAGTATGTATGTATGTATGTACGTATGTATGTGGACAAGAAAATTCTTTTTCACAGGCTACAGCCTAAACAGCTTGTAGGATCTTGACATATGAGGTATCGTTAGATTCGTCTCAGCAGCGCGAGTGACTGACTGGCAATATCAAAATTTCAAAAATTAAAAATGGCGGACTGTTAACTCAAAGACAAACTTTGACATAAAATAGCAGGCGGGTTTTTTCTTTTTAATGAATTCAGCTTGTCGTGTTTCTTTATTTCAAAAACTACTTTAAATCACTAGCTAAACAATTTAAAAGCTCATCTTAAAAAGCAAATCCCCCAGCAGTTTACCATACAAATAGGTTCGCAGCCTCAACCATGGCTACACCGCCGCTTCCTTGCTAATGGTTGAATTATGGGAAGTATAAAGTTTCCCTCGCATAGGTAATGGGGTGAGCCTTTAAGCATTAATAGAACGGTGCGACAATGGGTATACGCCTTCCATGCATGCGTAATGGTCGGTAGGGATGGGCATTTCGGTATAATAGGTAGGAAAACCTTTGAAAACGCTTCCCGTATTAGGTATGCAATTTATGGAAAAATTTCGTAATTTTCCACCGCAACCAGAATTTGTACCTGTGACTTTTGGCATCTGCAATGCTGACGCCTCTACAAACTGGGCAACCAAGGCTCAATCTTATCCTGCAAATTAGTGCAAATGTATCTTGGCCACATATACAGCCTGCGGTTGAAAATTTTGCAAGCTTTCCGAAAATAATAGGTAGATCTTTGATAACATAGTATTTGCTATGGATTTGCAAATGTTTTTTTAGGAAACCGATGGCAGAGACCCGACAAAATTTAACAATAAAAAAAAAACTTCCACACTATATACGAGTTTACCGAAACTGCTTTTAAGTTGCAACTTTGCCAGTACCGTACTACAAATTAAAAACTGAGTACTCAAAATTGAATTTCTTACAAGCCAGTTTGCGACAAGCGGTCTAAACAATTTCTCCTCTTTTCTTACCTGTGACACGAGTGACGCTTGATATGACAGACAAGAGGTAAAAAAATATTGTGCAGTCTGACGAATACGAAATCAGATTTCGAATGATTAATAAATACGCTACCAGAAGCGACACAACTCCTCATTATTACCACAAACTCCTACACCTAACGTTACTCAGGCTAATATTGATGACGATATACGAGAGCACCGTACCAGGTGCATTAATTATTTTAAGTGGTACATTAGTACATAATACCCATTCATCTCTCTGTCATTGTCCCATCTCTAAGGTGCTTGCTACTTGTAGCTAGGGATGCCACGATACATTGAAATTCGATAAGTTTCGATATATCGACGAGTCATACGTACATGTGGATATCAAAATCTCAAAAACACATAGGGCTGTCAAATTCACGAGAAAGGGGACAGTGTTATCCATACATAGTAGTGGCAACATTAATGTTAATTATACGACACCAGGCAATAAAATTGTATTCAAAAGCTACAAAATGTGTTTTAACTTTGTGTGTCGTAAAATATTGAGTAATTCATTATGAAGGTAGTTTTTGTTATAAATAATAATGAATTTGATAAGATCTAAAAAATAACGATAATATATCACGACGTTCTGAACCAAAATATCGACTCATAACATATCGATATCGACTGAACTCAATATTTTATCGATTTATCGATAGTTTGATACATTTTGCATCCCTACTAGTAGCTAATGTTTGCGGGTTCATATTTAGATGTTGCGAGCTGGGAGGGCGGCTCAATTATTTAAAAAGGTTTCCTGTGTTACACTTGTGCGAGGTATAATTGTTGCCACCGGGATACTACTGTGTTTAGAATAACCACAGCAGACAGGGACAACAGGAAATGTATTGGTGTCAAAGATCTTTGATGAAGAGTTTAGAAAAACAAAAGGTTTCGTAGTGCATAAAAGAAATAACGTATAATACGATGGAACAAAAGTATTCCTTTTTATTATCGCTTTTCTGGACCATTTTTAGGCTATGTAAATTGCTTCTTAGAAACCCTTTGTCTTCTATATTGATGCGCCAAAAAGACGAACGACAGTCACGTCCATTTGCAGACGCTCTACACAAATGTGAATTCGTATGATATCGAAAGCTCTCAAACAAAATTTTCTAAAACATACAAAAATTCCATACCAAAAACCACAAAACTAAATCCTTAACAATACCGAGCGCACGCTAAAACGAAAATGGGCTTTTGACATTGCTTTTCGCAAAACTCATTGCAATTATAACAGGCGAAAAGCGACGGTTTGAAGCAGGCACTCATAAAAGCTAAATAGAAGTTGGAATTGGGCGGACCAGACTCACATAAAGTGGTATAAAGTGGTGCCACGCAAAAAGCGGTCTGACTCCAGACTAGTCTCATTATTTTAGGTTAGCTCTGAAATGGGGTTGTGTTTGGTTCTTCTAAAGTGTTCGCCGCATTTTATTTAAATATACCTACATGCTGAAGTAGGTACCAACATCTGAATTTAGTTATCACCGCGGAAATCAAAAATACGTCGAATGGTGGTCCGCCTCTTCGAATGGGACACAATGTCGTCCAACGACCCGATGGTGGTGCTTAAACTAATTTTCTTTAAAAAAGAATAGCCAGCAATTGGACACAGTGTAGGCTACAAAAAACCACCTAGAACGTTGAATTGCAAATTTTACCTACAATACATAAAAGACCTACAAGAAATAAAGATCTTATTTATAGGGTATTAGACTCGCTTAATAGTGAAATAGGATTGTAACTCTCATTTTCTTTGGTGCTAAAATAAAACCATAAGTATTGAAAAAAAAGTCCATTAAAAATTTCTAAGGCGACAAAATCTGAATCTGATTTTAAACATTCTGCCATATCTTTAGGTACGTAGGTACCTGTTACATCACACCTGTAACCATTAATTCAATGGTTGTCAATATACTTGCTATCGAACATGTAACAAAAGCAGTACCCAACTGAAATGCCTACGCGTCTAGACGTTCGCAGCCACACATCAATGCGATTAAACGCTGAATACACTGAAAAGGCTTTTTCAAACGATGAATTTCGATAACTCAAACAGCAGGGTGAATGATTTTGTACTATGCCAATCGCGTCATGTTGTAAACCATTATGTCACTCATAAGGTTGATATTTATCACTTCGTGAAATTGTTCCCAGTTTGGTTAGGACATTGCAAGCTGAACCACGTGATTGTCCGAAAAGCAAGATAGTTCCGTGCTTCGGATGGGCACGTTAAGCCATCGGTCCAGGACCAGGTCCAGGTTTTGGTGTCCCACTCGAAGAAGATGATTTATGTTGTTCGAGTACGTAGCTACTAATTTTAATTCTTCTTCACCAGTCCACTAATGGAGATAATTCTACCCCCCTTGTTAATTCATACTCACCACTCTTGACAGGCGGATGACGCGCGCTACTACCATTCTGTAAGTTGTGCTATTGTTAATAGTTTTTTTAAATGTTTTTTCATGGGTTTTAGACCTTCAGGTAGGGCAGTGAGGTTCAAAATCACTGGTACAAATGCTGTGCCATAGTAGAAAAGCGAGTAAACTAGTACCCATGTATATTTTTGTTTGTTCGTTCGTGCGTTTATTGAAAATCATGCTCTGTAGACGCTTCATATTACAAACCTCGTTTCACCAATTTTTCAGATCGTTTATTCAGAATCTTTTTCTAAGAACTTAGTACAAAATTGGTGCGAACAGCGGCAAATCGCTTAGCTGAGCTGGTTGAAAGGGAATAACTACAGGTGTATCAGAATTATTGGAATTCTCCACACTTGTAACTCGTAAGTGTAGAGTTCGTTCTGTGGATTCCAAATTGTAGAATTTGTGGAATATTTTTTTGTAAGAATTCATATTCTTCTTCTTCTGCCAGATGAACCCTGGTGTCAAGAGTTTTTTAACCTCCAACTGCAAGCCTCTGACATGGTTGTGTAATGACCGCCGTCGAAATGATCATAGACAGCAACTGGGACCGACAGCTTAACGTGCTCTCCGAAGTAAGGAACCAACTTGCTTTTTGGACAATCAGGTGGTTTAGCCTGCAATGGCCTGACAAATGGGAACAAATTCACAACCCCACCGGGAAATGAACCCGGAACGTACTGCGGACCACTGCGCCGCATCTACAGTCCAATAATTCCGTCAAAAACTCTGCTACGTCACCTTTGCAAAAACCCTAAGTAGAATAGGGGTAACACAATTCTTAGCCGCTACCACACAAAAATATACATATTACAATTAATTTGTTTCGAACTAAGTAGTAAAACATGCAAGCACGTCCTGTTATGTGTAATTATCGCCGAGGCGGTACCAAACTTTGTCACCGTCAACTCGCTAACGATCTCGGAATAAGTAGTTTCGTGTAAAGTTTCAGTTTGCTCCCGACAAAGGTACAGGAACAATGTAAGACTCCTAATTGCATGTCTTGGGCGCTCAGTCTGGCGGTCTTAGGTTCGAATTCACTAGACGCTATACATGATGTTAAAAAATCAACTGAAAGAATTTTAAGGGGTAAACAAGCCTATTAGAACTGAACTGAATAACTTTCCCCAAGGAACTTAGGTCGAAATATGAAAAAGTAATTTGGACCTCCCATACAAAAGTACCAGCCGAGCCAACCGAGTCAATGTATGGGAAGGCCAAAAATGTTTTTTATTACCTACATAATAAAACAAGAGGTTTAAAAACCAATTACACACTACACTTGACATAACCGTTACACACTACACTTGACATTGCCGGGCAGCTTTTTTTTTTTTTTTATGTTGGACTCTATGTTTTCCGGTCCCGGGACCGATAAAACTACACCTGACTATTTGGTGGGGAGCGAGGGCTCACCCGGATGTGTTTGGGTGGTTGTTCAAACAACCAGCCCAATCACGCCCTTGGGGCGAGACTGGGCTTACGAGTTGTTCTGGGAAGAACGAATCGGACTATGTCTACCGGGTATATGCCGGTAGTTGCCAAAGAAGGGCACAAATGAGGGACCTCCGCGTCCCCGCCGGCGGGGACGGCGGTTGCTTGAAGAGCTTGTGGAGTGTATGAGTCTACTCGCGTTGGCTGCAGCGGTTGCTAGTGTGATGGGATCATCATCATCAGAAAGGATATGCCTGGGGCGGCGTTTGAATTTCGAAGTTGGATGGGGGAAGTAATTGGATGCTTTAACTATGAGGGGATTCTTATGATGGGCAGCGTTGTCGAAAAATCGACGGGACGCTTCTTTCATAAAGTCTTTTATGGTGGGGAGACCTAAGTCGATATGGAGGTTGGCGTTGCGCATGTACAGGGGAGCTCCAGTAGCCATGAACCGGTTTTGGATGACCTGCAGCATATTCAGATGCGAATGGAAGGTGTGAGCAAATGCTACGCTAGCGTAGGTCATGATTGGCCTGACGCAGGTGGTGTAGATTCTCACCTTATTTCTAAGGGAGAGTTTGCTCTTGTGATTCAGCATCGAATGTAATCTGCCCAAAACGAACGCCGCGCGGTTGCGTACTTTCATAATGTGGCTACGGAAACTTAGTCTGGAGTCGAGTGTGACTCCCAGGTATTTGGTCTCATTTACCCACGGGATGGGTTGGCCGAAAAGCTTTACAGCTGGGAGTGACCGGTTTGGTCCCCTATGAAAGTGCACTGCTGCACTTTTTTCGGGGTTGACCTCGATTCTCCATTTGCGGAACCAACTCCCTAGGGAGTCCATTGCGCTTTGGAGAAACTTGACTAGTTTGCCGTCGTCCTTGTGAGAAGCATAGATAGCTGTATCATCGGCGAACATGGCAAGATGACAGAGCGAGGAGGTTGGTTTGGGGATGTCGCTAGTGTATAGCGTGAAAAGTAGCGGAGATAGGACAGAGCCCTGGGGGACTCCTGCCCGTATGGAGTGAGGGGACGACAGAGTGCCTTCTACTCTGTAGCGAAAACTGCGATCAGACAGAAAGTTTCGTACTATAAGCACGAGACGATCTGGCACACCGAGCTGATACAACTTGTATATCAGTCCGTTGTGCCAGACCTTGTCGAAGGCTTTCGCTACATCGAGGAAGATTGCTCCGGTGGGGGTCGGTTTAATCGAGTCATTTAGCTTTGAAGATATGTGTTCGACAATGCGGTGCACTTGTTGGACACAAGAGTGCCGTGCCGAAAGCCAAATTGCTCGTCGGGGATGAGTCTGTTGGTCTCCGCATGATCTTGCAGTCGGGCGAAGATCATGCGTTCGTAAAGTTGGCAATGGGGTTGAGAAGGCTGATCGGGCGGTAGGAAGTGGGCTCGTTGGCCGGCTTTCCGGTTTGTGAATGCCGATGACCGTTGCCTCTTTCCAGCTAGCTGGGAAGGTGCAATTTGCCATGGCGGCATTCAGTATCATGGTGATAAGGTTGATCAGGTGGTCGGGGAGAATTTTAAGGACCCGGTTGGTGATGCCATCCGGGCCTGGGGCCTTTCTCGGTTTGAGTGCCTTAAGGGCGTTTCGCACCTCCATATCAGAGATAGCTCTGAGCGGGGGGCTAGTCGGGGGAAGGGAAGTGAGACGCGTGACTTCGGAGTCGACGGTCGAAACAAAAGTCTGGTCGCATGGGAGCGTGCTGGGGGTGCACTGGTTTTCGAGACTGTCAGCCAGACATTCGGACTTTTCGTCGTCGTCAAAGGCTTTAGTCTGGTCGGGGCGGTTAAGTACAGGTAGTACAGTTACGGTCTCTTGTTTTAGAGTGCGTTGAAGCTTCCAAAACGCGTGGTGGGATGGTTTCAGCTCCTCCAGGGTCTGATCCCACCCGTTGTTACGCCATTCGGTTGCGCGACGCTTTACGTCCCTGTCTAAAGCGCGCCAGAACCGTTTGTTCTCAGGCGTTGGGAAGGATTCGTACGCTCGTCTCGCGGCGTTCTTCTCTGTTATCATAGCACGAAGGTCGCTCGGAGGGTTAAACTTACTGTCGTCTGTAATTTTAACCGTCCTTGAACAGCTGTCCACGACGCTTTTAACGTGATTCGTAACAGAGGAGACGGCTAGTTCTATGTCGGTCTCGGTGGTGAGACTAGTCGGTATTTGGTCGAGGTGAATAGAGCTGGGAACTTTAAGGCTTCGCCTAGTTTCGCCCAGTCTATTATAGTTTTGGTCGGACCACACAGGCCAGAGGGGCCGGGAGGTCGTTTCGCGGGTCTAGTTGGAGTAGTACAGGACGGTGGTCAGAGTTCGTCAGTTCTTGAATCACTTCTATAGAAGTCAGGCGTAGCCTTATGTTCTGTAGAAGTGCTATGTCAGGACGTCGGGACGGTGACCTGCCTTGCGGGGAAGTGGGTCGGTACGGTCGGGGCGACCAAGTCGAAAGTCATGTCATCCTGCCAGGAGAAGAGGAGGTTGCCTTTAGTGTTGTTGGCGACACAGTTCCATGACTGGTGCTTGGCATTCAAGTCACCTGCTATGATAACTGAGTCGCTGAGATTGAATAACGACACGAGCTCACTTTGAAGAAGTGGCTTTCTCGTACTTGGAGACAAGTATACCGACACCAACGTGATGGATTGGTGCCCCGTCATGCCAATGCGGCATGCGGAAGCCTCGATGTAGGAGATGGGCGGGTCTCCAGGGGCGAGCAGTGGAGTGCTCGCCTGTAGTAGATGAGGGTGCCACCCTTTTCGCCCGTTACGCGGTCATTGCGTACCAAGTTATAGTGCGCTATGCGTGGAGGTCGCATATGGGGTTTGAGGAACGTTTCTTGTACAAGAAGGACGTCCACATTGTGCTCTTTCAGGAAGAGGCTAACTTCCATCTTCTTTGGGCTAATGCCGTCGGCATTAAAATAGCCTATTTTGAGCGACCGAGGCTTGGTCCTACCACTACTGGGGTTCCCTAAGTTAATTGACCTATCCATCATTGGGGTTTGAAGTTTTTAAAAGCGAGAACCAGACCGCTATAGCGGACGGCGACTTGCATAAGTGCGGCAGCATTGCCGGCATTTGCTTTTATCTCCTCAGAGTACGCGATAATCTCTTCAACGTCGAAGAGACTCGTGAAGGAGGAGACAACTGAAAGCGCGTCGGCAAGATCGCCTTGGGCGTTCGCTTTAGGAGGAGGGGTTGGCCTGGGCGGAGCAGGCGGCGGAGGCGCCTGCTTCGCAGGGGCGGTTTTGGGGGGCGCCAAGGGCTTTGGCTGGGGGCTTCGGACCCGTTTTGGGGCCCCAGGCGGGCCTGGGGGGCGGGAAGTTGCAGTTATCGGCGGTGTCAGAAGGTTGCTTCTGAGCACTCGCCGATTTGTTGGCTTGAGCGGCCTTCGCGAGAAGTCGCGCCAGAACTTTGGGGTTGGCCTTAGGGGCACGGGGACAGCCACGGTAGTTGGCTGGGTGGCCAGTCTCGCCACAGAGGACGCAGACTGGTGGTAAAGCGGGGGTGGAGCTGTCTGCCGCGGGCGGGTCCGTCTTTTTAGGACGGGTGCACTGGGCAGTGCTGTGGTTATCTGCGCACTTGACACACCGTGGGATGGCATGACAAGTGCGAGAGGAATGACCGTAAACCTGGCAGTTGTGACACTGGCCAGGGATACCGGTCTTTCGTGGGGCTTCCAAGCGAATGCCCGAGAGGTTGCATACGGTTTTTACACCGTATATGGCCTTGCCATTGCCGGGCAGCAGCATTCCCTGTCAATGCACCATCTTGCACTGCACTCGCCAATCCGCCTGCCAAGCGTGGTGAATATGGCAATACCCCCCAATAAGGAGAGGCCCATGTCCAGCAGTGGACTGTTGTGGCTGTTATGGTTGACATAACACTCCACAAAATATCTTATAAATCACGCTCGGCTAAATCACTCTCAAAACACCTATATCTCACACCTCTCCAAACCCGCTGCAAAAGCTACTTGAATCTGAAACTTAATGAGACTTAATATCGGTCACAAAGCCGCACCGGGCTCAGAGTGTGCTGCATAAATGCAAACGCTCTTATCAACTGCGATGCTTTTTCTAGCGCTACTTTTGCACTCATCCTGAGTGCTTGCGTAGGTGTTTGTGAAAACAGAATATTTTTTGAGTTGTGGAGGTATAAAAAAATTATAAACATTTTTTACGAATAGGCAAACATTTTTTTTAGGAAATTATTTCAATACCGCTTTTTCAACATATTATTAATTATATACAAATACAGGAAATATAATTAAGCCTAAGAACAGCAAATCGGATGATAAAATTTATAACAAAAAAAAATGCGCAAGAGTAAATGCGAAAGTATGCAAGAGGCAAACAAGCCTATTAAACTAAACAATTTATCCTCATAGACGAAATAATATACAATACTACTACTTAGTATTTTATTCATAGTTTATAAGTACCGTAAAATAGTCCAATAACCACTTTATCATCGGTTTAATAAAAATCTATAACAACATTCCTAGTATGATTAAATCCGAAGAAAAAGACACAGTATTTAACTCTAGGCTCAAGACCTACTTAATTCAAAAATCTTTCTATACACTCCAAGAGTACTTTGATAATACTTTACATCATTAATTAAGTTAAATCTTTGTTTGATATAGGTATTTAAGTTTAGGATAGAATAAAATGTACCTATAGCTCTACTTACATAAATGTTAAAATAAGCTAAATATCTGAATTTTCCAGTTAAGAGAATACATTGTAATTAATTTATATAAGTCTCTAAATTAGCCAAATAGGATTAAACTGTGTCAATATAGATTTAGTATACCTACTTTAAAAGAAAATTGTAGTGCCCTACCAGGGTTCACGCATGGAGCTATGTATATATTTAAGACCTTTATAAAACCCGTGAATACAATAAACGAATATGAATATGAATATGAATATTTATAAAAACATTTGCTTCTACAACGAACCACCTAATAACAGCGCAATATTTTCAGAACCGATAACTTTTTGGGCGAAAATAGCTTGTAGCAGAGTTCCCGGTAATAATAACTTTGCATAGAAAATCTCCGCAGTAGCACAGTACATAGGTATATAAGTTATAGCAGTAGCAACACTCGACCCATTTTTGGGTGTAATTGCGTACTCTGTTAGTTCAAGAGTAAATGTTACAACTTTCAGTTACTGTAAAATTCAAGTATGATTTTCAATTTATTTTTGACCTTTTACCGCTAGAGTAGCTGGACGACTCGGTGTCCTACACGAAAAGAAAAATAACCTCATGGAATCCCTTTTTATGTATAAAATGCTAAAAATAAATCAGTTCTGCTTGACAACATCTACCCACCTATTTCATTCCAACGTTATTATATCGAAAGTGAAAAAATCTATAGTCATTTGTTTATCCAAACATGCCAATAATAGGCTTTTTTCCTAGTTTTTAAAATGTCGTTATATTATTTGTACGGAGGCTATAGAAGCCAGTTAAAGCTGATTTTGTGCATTCTGGTGCATATTTGCAGAAAAATATCAATTTAGATTTTGAATATTTAAATAGCGCGCCAAAACGCAACGTTGACAAAATGGCGGGGTCGGTGACCGCCGGTGACGTCACTTGCTGGTAAACAGCTGGTATCTGTGGTACACTATATGCAAACAGACTTGAAAACGCGATTGTATTTACATTTTACCCGTGTTTTATGTGACAAAATGAGTTACAAATGGTGTGCAGTTCCTAAATGTACAAACACGTCGATAAAAACACCGGAAAAACTATTTGTCAGCGTTCCAAAGGATGTCAAAGTGCGTCGAAAGTGGTTGCAACTTGCTAGGAGGGATCCTAGACACATATCGCGTAATACAAACGCATTCTTGGTTTGTATTACGGTTTGGTTTAAGGCTGGCTGGAACACAGAATTAGAGTCATTCATTAACTGCCGCCCAGTGAGAACCAGTGTGATGCAATGCGTCTGTGTATGTTTTTGAGAATTTGTCTCATCGTTCAGTACTGTTTTAGCCTATATCTTTACTGTGGCAGTAGTGAACGCTATTTTGGCTGTACTGGGCTTTCCGTGAGGTAAGTACATAGAAGTGATTTATGCCGATATTGGAAACACCCTCTATTATATTGTAGCTTTACTGCACGTTTTCAAGCCAGCAGCCAAATAATTTGACCTACCGACGTTCGCAAAATGTTTTGAAAACGTTGTATTCACTGCAGAAAACTTGTATAACATACTAACGACGAGCTGTATAAAGATAACATTGCATTTTGTTCTGCATACAGAAAAGTGATAGTCATGGTTATAAAATTTTACTTCAACATAACGTATTGGTCTTGACTTCTTAAAACAAGGTTAGTCGTTGTAAAGTAATACAAAATCTGGTCCGGAAATCTGGCAATGAACTATAAATACGTGTCAAGTGAAATCCCGACTTACCTACCCTATTTTTTATTAATATGTATACCTAAATATCGGATAATCATGGATTGCGTGTGAGAGCTAATGTAATACATAAGCCGTAATATATGGTAATCTGCAGAACAATTTTACAGAAAATCCATAAAAAGAACCTATTAATACTCGCAGCTGTAAAAAACTTTGAGTTACAAGTTACAACTTGCAAAAACTTCACCATTTGCTACGCTGAAGTGCTACAAAATAGCTACGGGCTACGCTGTAGCTGCTTGCTACAATCCGTCTTGCAGCTTACGAATCACATGTTTTTAACTGAATTTAGAAAAAGAGATCATCGATTTAACTCAACTGCATCAGTAATTTTAAATGAAACTGTTTTAATATGTTGGCTTTTAAATGCTTCTGGGAAGTCTATAGAAATTAATTTGATCTGTTTTTTATTTTAACATAAATTAGGTATGCGAATAAAGTGTATGCTATGATAATACTTGAAACTGATATTGATTTGAACAGTTCTATAGCAAGAATATCTACCTAGCGATTGCTGGAATTACGAACTAAAATTTTTCGTGTGGATTCTGATGTCCTTGGGTAACTTCGCGGCAAGATCATCTATCGTGTTAATATTCAGAGACAATCCATGTTATGTTATATACCCTTGCTCAACTATGCGTAGGCGGTTTTGACTCATAATGTAGGTCAAGCGAAAACAATACCAAAAATGTTATTTCAACAAACGAAATTCTTCAAACAATTTCTGACGCGTGCTGAAACGCAAAAACCGCGTATCAACAGCTCTCGATCGAAACCTTCGAATTCAGTAAAGAACCGGCAAAATTACCCACTCAATTTCACCAACCAATAGACGCTTGGTAACGAATAAACTTGGGCAAATCGGCACCTACTTACCCAGCCACTCTCGCACTTCAATATGCAATAAAGTAGTCACAGAATGAGGTTCGCAACTAGTCACATATCGGGCGAGGGGACGCATTTGCGAATTGTCGCCGCCACAGACTTCCTCAGGTAGACTGGGGAGATTTGTTGGAGTGTTTGTTAGGTGATGAGATGAGTAGACAGTTCAAACGAGACGGTTTGTTAAGAATCTCTGAAACTAAAGTTGCACTGTAGGTGGTACGTAATTTCTTCCGACTAGCAATTCAAATTAATGTCTCGATTTCTCACTCAAAGTAGGTTAATGAAAATCATTGAAATATAAATCATATCAGAGTCCGTTCATAAACGACTTCTTTTCATATTAATTAAAGGCAAAAAATATGCTCGCATGCGGATACTGAATATGTGTTGCGCGCTGTGCACTAAGATGAATTATCCCCCATCAGGGGCTGAAGTATGTGTGGCGTGCTGAGATGTGTGTAGCCCCTTCGGGCGCAGGACTGGACTATATGAGGCTCGCTGAGATGTGTATGTGTAGCTTACCTTTCGGGCCTAGAGTATCTGTGGCGCACTAAGAAGTATTATTGCCATTTAATTTACTCAAGATGGAAGTTCCTAAACACGTTTCCTTTATTTTTAACATTTTTAGGATATTCAGCGTCAAAAGCTCCATTTTTACATTATCTATTTTTTGTCCCCGGTTCAGCGCGTGGCATACACTCATACAGATTATTTGTGCCGTCTGTCAGTGCAAGGTGTCTTTTACTTGGAGGGAAAGATTCTCAGGATTCTTATAATTTTACGACACCCACACGTCGAAAAAAACTGATTCTATTCTAAGTCGAGATCAAGATATAATTCCATAGTTTTTACGCGTATAAGCTACGATCAAAAATAGCAAAAAAGATTCCTAAAACCTGTGTTTGTTTATTGGGTATACAAAATTTTAAGATATGCACCACCGGAAGCTACGTCTATAGGTTATCTATTTTGTGTCCTCGGCTCGGTAGCGGGGCATAAACTCGTTCGTTTTATTCGTGCCGTGTGTGGGTGTCTGGCAACTCCGCCTTCGAGGTCGTTCTCAATGAGTTTCAGAGCAAATTACACTGAAAATGATGTAAGGGCGGTGAATGCTCTTATCGTGGCAACACCATGGACTGGAGTGTATGCGTGATGAAATTTCAGTTGCTTTACAAGTAATTTCTGAACAATTTTTTTTTCATCCTACTTACATACATACAGAAATCACGCCTTTATCCCTTACGGGGTAGTCAGAGCGCCAACAGCCGCAAAAATAAGGTCGAAATCGTGGCGATTTTGTCTTGTCGAGATCGTTTGACACAAGTTGAGGGCAGTATTATTTATTTCTGTGTATTACTATAGCGACAAGTCGTCAGCTTGTCGCTTAAAATTGCATTACACGTGAAACCCTCGAGTCCCTTAGTCGCTTCTTACGACACCAACAGAAATGGGGTGATGCAATTATAAGGCATCACAGGCATCTCTTTTTATCTTATTTCATACCATGTATCTGGATATCTTTGTCAAAGATTCAATTTATGATTTGTTAATTCTATTTAATATTTTGCCTATGCTAGTTAGAAGGTCAGCTGATTATTCCCTTACAACACTTCTCAAAATGTTATAACACTTTTATGCAAGTAGCTAAAGAATCAAGTCATCATCTCCTACTTTTACCTCCATTCCAATCCACATTTTAGGAACTGCCACATCATTGCTCGCAAAATAGAAGGTGTAGAAAATTAACTGCAAATAATTTAAGGGGTAAACCAGCCCATGACACTGTCCCCAAGAAACATAGGTCGAAAATATGAAATATCGGGCCTTCCATTTTTTATATGTTTCTAGGGGAAAGTTTTTCAGTTTCATGTACTGGTTCACCCCTTGAAATATTTTCAGTTAATTTTTTTACATCCTGTATTCGACCTACATAGCCACCGAGACTTACCTCCCATTATTATAAGTTATTTGATCGCTAGGGACCCAAAGCGTAAATATTATGCAAAATTATTCCCCAGCTAAAGTGGAAAAGTTAAATTGATACGTCTGGTTTTGCCGTAACAATGATTCCCTGATATCAGAGTTTTGGATCTAATTACAATAGTTTCGGCCCTTCCGAGTCGAGTGTCAAAAGATATCAGTTTCAGACGAGATTTCGAGATAGATGAGAGTAATCTAACACTCGAATTGACTATATCTACTGTGGATCTAATTTATAGACGTAACTATGAATTAAGATATTACAAAACGTTCACTGCCTCGAAAATGCGACCCAGGGCGTAAATGTCTAAAAACTCGTTATTTACAGAAAATTGAACGAGCTTGAACTATTTTTCGGAAACCTATCGAGTTTAACGTATTTGTAAATTGTAACGGCGTAGTTAATGGCGACGACATTTACTACAATTAAATCAATGGCTAACTTACGTGCCCACACTGTGCACGGGAGTTTACTGCCAAAATCGGCTACAATAGCCACCTACGGGCGCATCAGCGCCGACTTGATCAAGAGTAGAGTAGAAGTTGTCGCCATGGCCGAAATCGGCTGAAAAAAATATCATCATTATATTTTTTTATTTTAATTTTATTTTGGACTACAACAGCCTTAAATACTGAGTACATAACATTTGGTAATAAATATAACAGCAGTCTACAGATTAAATGGGTGTCATCATGTTTAATGCATTATGATCAAAATGTAAATAAAATGATAATAAACTTTATTCACACGTAATATTACAACAACAGGTCAAACATTATTTACATGGAGCTGTTTAAATGTTTCGGATCGGCATTACATTGTCGTTTCCGATGCAATTAATGTCAAACCGATGCAAAACCTCAATCGACATTTTGTGACACATCTCATATCTACGATCCGATGTGTTAATGTGGAATAAAACTGATAGGTACATTTAAATCATGTTGAAACTGTATTTTTTTCCATGATTTCAACATAATTATCAATAAAGTATCTGTTAATATCAAATCAATACAAGGTAATAAAAGAAAGTTGGGTTTTGATGAAGCTCTCTTATGGACAGAGTGATTTAAGAGGAAGGTGTATTTGTGCACAAAGCAGCAAAATGATCAGCACCTACCCTAAAAAACGATTCTAAGGGAAATTGCTTTGAGTAAAATGGTACCCAATTGG
Source organism: Phthorimaea operculella (assembly GCA_024500475.1). Taxonomy (NCBI): domain Eukaryota; kingdom Metazoa; phylum Arthropoda; class Insecta; order Lepidoptera; family Gelechiidae; genus Phthorimaea; species Phthorimaea operculella. Next base: position 1,541,246 of record JANFCV010000109.1, read on the forward strand.
CGAATTAATCAATCAAAATCACCAAGCCCCTAAATGCAAGATTCAGAAATTCCCTTTTTTAGGAAATGGGCAACAACCCTCACTATTTTATACCGGGAGTAACGGAAAGGGTATAACAAGCTGAAAGGAGGTCAAGGTACTCGTGAAACTGAACAACTTTCCCCATGGAACATGGGTCGAAATGTGAAAAAAAATTTTGGACCTCCCATACAAAATCGCCAATCAGCTGATTGATTTACTATGGAAGGTCCAAATTTTTTTTTTCATATTTCGACCCATGTTCCATGGGGAAAGTTGTTCAGTTTCATGAGTACCTTGACCTCCTTTCGGCTTGTTATACCCTTTCCGTTACTCCCGGTATAAGTTTACCAATTTGCAATTAAGTGTATTAATATGATGCTCTTTAAGAAATCTTCATTAAAAAACCGTATAATTGTGAGCCAACTGCATCTAACAGCTGCCCGCAAAAATAAAACCGACATGTTTAAACTCCATTTCAAAACCTTCCGACCCTACATCAACTTCCGATGCAGTCTTTCAGTAGTTATGATTACTATGACCATTAGTTACAAGACCAAAGAGTAGTGAATCGCCTATTTCATTTATATTCCGACCATGAATCAAAAATTTTGCTGGACGTTCACTCTTTTAATGTATTTACCATTTTACGAACGCCCGGTTCACGGGTTATTATAAAAACACGACGCGAACACTGGAATTATTGGGGCAACAATTTGTGACGTCACGCCCACCGATCGCGCAAAAGAGCCATTCACTATACAGACCCACTGCTGGTTAGACCCATTGCCTTGTGATAGCGGCTAAGAATACTGCCACCCCTAGTCCACTCAGGGTGTTTCGTAAAAGGCGACGTAAAGTTTTTGACCTCGGCTGCATATGTATCAACTATGGCCAACCGCATCATGGCATTGATACTACCTGCAATAACATTCAAAAAGAAGGTTGACGTCAGACAGTCGACCAGTCGTAAAATAGGTGTAGCCAAATCCTTTTGATACATTATTTTGTACCTTACTGATTAGGGTGTTTTACTAGCTACTAAGTCTGTCGCTAGTCGCTAACGAGACTGACTAATAAAATAAAGGGAATATTTGGTAAAAAGTACCTACAGTTAGTATAACGACGAATTAAAACAGAATAAGTTATGTTGTGTAATAAGTCACAAAGGAATGATGTGTTTGGGCACAGTCGCACCTACTGACATCTGCAATATATTCAGTTGTTCTCCCCGTTACTGACGGATTCAGAAGATAAATTACAGTGTCACAAATAAGGTTAAATTAGAATGTGACTTTCTTGTAAATTCCTACTAAGGAATAAATATTTTGACTGGACTTTGCATTAGGCCCACTAGGTCCAATTGCTGGTGGGTCATATAAGTTAAAAACTCACACAAAAGAGCAAAATACGATCATAAAAATATTTCACGCGACGATTGCCAATACTTCAATGCGGGTACCAGTTTTTATCACTGCCCATACAGAATGTGTAAATATGTACGAAATTTTATTTTACATTATCAACCTCTCAAGCCGCAACGTGATTTTTCTTTTATTATAAAAGGAAATAAGGTATTTTACCAGTCGAGGCCTGTTTTCCAACCAAAAATGATACACTACAAAATGGCATTAATCACAATGATACAAAATGACATAAATAACTTATTTCAACCAAGTCCTCCGAGATGATTACTAGTTAGGTACTATTAGTAACTAGTACCTTACCTTTACAGCCAGAACCACAGCCTAATAGTTACTAGTTAAAAAATCTGTCACCATTACGTCGTTCAGTAATACAGTGTCCCACCCATACCAATAATAATTAGTTAACTACGTTATAAATTTTTGGACTTAGCTGTGATTCTATCAAAACCTTTTTTTTGTGTTATGCTTCTTATTCAAAACCTATTTTAAAAATGGATTCACTTAAAACATTAAGATATAAATGTTGTATCTTCCCAAGTACATCTTCCTAAAGAGCATGATGAATCTGTCAAGCCAAATTATATCCGGCCCAAAATATGTGCGAAAATTTCCCATGAAAATGTGGGGCCGTAAAAATTATGTCAACAAATTCGCAAAGTTAACGAACGAAGGAAAATGTGATTTATCGAATATATTGAGTTAAGGTCATCTCATAATCATAACTATAGTATCACAGGGATGAATAGTATCAAAAGGCACCTTCTACCAACCACCTGTTCTAGACTAAAAAGATAGTCTGGAAAATGCTTCGTCAAAAGAGTATCTACTAAAATAAATAAATACTTATCCGAAATTACTGTCAGTCACACGCTTAGTCAAATTATAAAGCAAAACTTTCTTTCAGCAACATGTGCCCTCTAGTTCAACTTTCCTCCAAACCGTGGCTGAAATATTCTTTGCCCATATTTTAATAACCTAATCTCGGCCCATCCAACTAAGCACCTGATGATCGCTTTAAATAGGAGGGCGGCAGATCTTCCCTTGCCCCGTCCCTGCAAAGGCCAGGGCAGACCAAAGTGGCTCAGGAATGGGCCCCCGGGCAATAAATCTCACTCTAATGAATGCCGTTCTCGCCCTAATAAAAACTCCTGCTTTTATATGATACAGCGGCGATTTATATACGGCTATTATGACGGTGAGAATTTCACGAGAGCTTCTACGTTTAAGTTTTAGCGGGTATCAGAGCGCTGCAGTCCCGTTTCGGACGTAGGTAGACGTTTATTCTTATTTTTTGGTTCTCACCTTTTTCCAAACTAGAAGCCAACCCAGTGGTTTTACCTATTTTCCTGTAGGAACAAGATGTTCCCTGTGTATAATTACTGTTGCCCGACGATAACTATTTTTTTTTATTTGCTTCGATTAAAAGAATTTGACTCATGCGAACAACTTTAGCTGGGATGGATAGTCTTAGGATAGCGCAAAAAAGGAAATAGCGATTTCATAATGAAGGTATGGCTGTAAGAGGCCGGAGGCTTTTGAGACAATGTCAGTCTCGAAAAATCGCAAACCAAGAATGCTAAATATTTTTAATCTTAAGATTATAATGAAAGTCTAGCTGATCTTATTACCGAGTATAAAACATCCGGATCCACGTCGGTTTCTTTGCCCGGCTATTAAAGCACGCGCTGAAATATTTTAATATCGCGACCCGCCCTAATGCCCTATTTATATTCTCGATTCCCACAGGTGACTTGTACGAGGGGACAAAATTCTGTTATTTTTGTACCAATATCGTAACTAGATTCGCCCAAAACCAGTAGAAGTATTTACTTATTTTTGAATCACAAACTGTGAGTAGGATAATAAACGTACAGTACGAGACAGCAAAAAAGCTCCAGAAATACTTATTTCACTTTGGACAAATATAATAGGTATCAGAAGTATTATTGCCATCTCTCTCTATCGTCAAGTTTTAGAGCAATAAACAAGATAAGCGTAAGGTACTGCAAAAATGAAGCTGCGATTTATACGCAGACTAAAATAGTTGTCAATTCTTTAAAATAAAATAACATATAAAAGATGTTCATCATACGTCAAAAATATTTTATGTCATATTTAAACACAAAGTCGGGGTGTTTTCAGACTTAAATCTTTTCAAGCTGATTGCCTACTATTAAAAAATACCTGTCTCACGCAGATTTCGCTTCAAAAAACTTCCTCTCTCTTTAATCATTTTTCAGATTCTCCAAGAATAAGTATTTTATTATTTTCTCGCTCAGATTTTGCAAAGGAATGCATGTTTAGCGATGTGGAAGTAACCACAAGCTTATTACAAAGGCAAACAAGTTTCCGTGCTTATTGAAATAAAATTAAAATCCCTTGACGGAAAATGAGCGCATATGGTAATAAAATTCAGGTGAATCTCTTTAATTTTAAATCTGCTTTGCTTAACAGTTTAAAAGGATTTGCTTTTAAGAGGATGATTAACACTTAAGGGGCGGCAGGAAGCCATAGACGTTTTACATCCTGATGCGTCTTGAAATTTGATTAGATAACTTTCTGGAATTGGAGAGGGGTCACAAAAAACTTAAGAAGTAGGTCATCGCCAGCAAAATGACCTACTTACTTGCCAATTTATGGGATTAACTTATACTTATTTCTATTGGTGTTTGTATGCAAATCCAGTGTAAGTTGGTCCCTTACAAGAGGAGGTTGATATACACGTCTGACATTTTAAATATAATCCTTAATTGTTACTTTTATCGCTGCAATAAAATTTTATATTTCTACCAAAATAGACATATAAAACTAGATATTATTTTAAACACGCGCCGCTTAAAATTAAATCTAACGGTCAAACTTAAAATTCCAATGCTATTCCAGTCGTGCAAAACTTAAATCTGTTCCAATCACCCGAAACAAAGGCTCGAATTTTAATAATAGTCTGCTATTACTGATTTAAAATTCAAAAATCTTTGCATAAAAGAGATATGATAATAAATGCAAGTCTGAAGTTCGCAAGTCGATACAATCGGCCGGCGCCCGTCGATTTCTCAGCATTGAAAAATATTTTGAAACAGTGGAGGCAGTGTGAGGATTGCGGTAGGGTTGCCATGCGTGAAAATTATGTAGAGTTTTATGTGGTTTTGTACTGGGTACTTGATTTTTATGCACATTATCTGATAAACGGACGTCAAAACTTTCTTTAGTATTTTTACTTCATGCTCTCTATCATATCCACCCAGCATTTGCGAAAATACGTCTTCAGATTCTGGTCTATTCACTACACCAATAATTTTAAATTGCACAGTTTTTTAAGTTTTGTCAGAGACCTTTGCTTGTCTCTAAAAGGAAGAGAAATGCTGTGTTACTTAGTACAGTTTCATGCATTATTCTTATTACCTTACCTTACCTTAACAGCCACAACAGTCCACTGCTGGACATGGGCCTCCCCCGTATTGGGGGGTATTGCCATACTCACCACGCTTGGCAGGCGGATTGGCGAGCGCAGTGCAAGATGTTTAATTCACAGGGAACGCTGCTGCCCATTCCCTGGATAATTATCCCTTAGTCGCTTTTTACGTCACATCACACGGCACTATTCTTATTATAAAACAATATTATTAGACTGCATATTTGAGTGTTAATAGCAATTACTTAGCTATTCGTGTTGCGGCTCGCCCGGTGCACAAGATGTTTATACCTGGCAACCCTGCCGGGGGATTCGTTGTGCAGGGGGGTTATATTCATGAATATTGATGCGGCATCGTGAATATTCAGGGGCGACACTCGCAATTGAAAACACGCCGCAAACCCGCACCCACGGGGCGTCGAGGCGACCGCGGAGGAAACGCACCATTGACACAATGTTGACAAACGTCCAATGCCGAGTTGATTAGAGTGAAAGGGAGCTTGTGTCTCTGTGAACCGGCAATGTATTTAGTAAGAAAGTTAAAGCAACCACGGGGCGTTGAGGCGAGCGGAGGAAATGCGCGATTTACACAAATTTTGACGAAGGTAGGAAACGTCCAATGCCCCGTTGATTGGAGATAGCAGGATCAAGTTTCCTTGTAAACTGGCAATGTATTACATAAGAAATGTATCGAACCCACGGGGTATCGAGGTAACCACGGAGTAAATGCGCAATTGAGACAAATTTTGAGGTAGATAGGTAGCCGTCCATGACTTAGTTCATTAGATAGGTGGATCACACAGGCACCGTTAGATATTCTGGCTCGTGACAGCTACAGCACAAACGAATGTACCTGTTTTATAGGCGGTGCAGAAGGATTTTGGTACTACTTAGTGTTTTTGTGGGATATCCGAATCTCCTTTCATCAAGCAAAACACCGGAAAATTATGCAGTTCATATGCGAATCGCAGTAGAGTCAGAGAGAACTTGTTTCTTCATAAATAAGATTTCTTGTTAAACCATGACGTACCGCAATCCATACCTAAGCTAACCATGCGCATGGATCGTCTCGATAAGGTTTATAAAATGGTGCCAACAACTGCCATGCTACACCGCACAAGATTGCGATACTGAAAACATTGCGCGTATCTGTGAAACACTGTTACTGTAAAACTTTTGAATCCTCAAGAACAAGACAGAAGAACAGTTTTATTTCTCTTTCTTTTTACACAATCTCGTTTCCGGCTCAACCGAGTAGAAATCTTTCAATGAAGAAACTTAATCGTACCCTCGATATGCTGAAGTTTGGCTTCTGAGGAAACGATAAGACTGTTGAATAACGTTCTTGAATAATCTTCTTACTATTCTTTATAATATCTTTAATGTGTGGTCCCGGTTTAGAAAAGCATTACCCCATAATTTTTCTGTGGGTGTCGTAAGAAGTGGTTATGGTATTTGAGAGTTATTTGTATTGGAATTTTAGACGACAGGCTGTCTACATGTAACTATTTTGATACACAGTCTTCTGAATGAATCTTAAACTTTTGTCAGACGTTGTGTAAATGTTTGTTTTTACAGCAATTTACGCTCTGCCTACCCCTCAAGGAATAAAAGCGTGACATATGTATGTATGAAAATGACAGCTTAGGCATGCGGGTATCAAATAAATTGATTGATTTCTGTTACTACGATTTTCGTCGCATCCGTTACGCACCCACCCTATTCCTTTACAATTAAGGTGGAAATTCGCATATTCCTAACGCTTTCCCTTATCCCTGCGAATGTAATAATAAAATGTAGTCAACGGACACGTGTAATCCCAGGTGTCAAAAAATCAACTGCAAATATTTTAAGAAGTGAAACCGCCCATGACACTGAACAACTTTCCCCAAGCAACAAAGGTCGAAAAATTAAAAATATTTTTTTGGACCCCCTTAGGTATACAAAAAGTAACAAGCCGGCCGAGTCAATTGGTATGGGGGATTTTTTTAACGCATTTTTTTGCGAATTTCGATGACTTCACGTTTGACTTTGATGACTCAGCTTGTTACCAATTTCGTACGTACGAGAGAACTTCGAACAATCCCCACTCACTCGCAAAATATCGATCAGAAATGCCGCGAAGTTTTGGTTGCGGTTTGGCTTCCAAAATTAGAACCGGCGGTTGTGCGCCACGTATCAGTACCAACTTTCATAAGTACCCCAATAGAAGATCAATACTTCGGAAAATACCTATAAGTAAAGTATTCAGCAACCGGAAGATATAACCACAAAACAGAGAGTTTACAGAAGGTTTACTCGACCCTGTTTAGGATTTTCGCAATTGTCACTTGTTTCATAAGCAGGTTGTCAAAAATCTCAAAGTATACCCAAAGGTATGATGCCTACAAATTCAACGTAACATATCCACCAATAAGGTGAAACGTAAACGGAAACGCAATTTCCTAACGCATGCGTTAGGGATGCGATAAAAAAATTCTGTGTGATCTCCGCAATATCACGTTTGATGCAAGTTTTTTTTTTCACGATATTTGATGACTGTGGCTCAGCTTGTTATTGTTACCAATTTCGTACGTACGAGAGAACTTCGAACAATCCCCACTCACTCGCAAATATCGATCAGAAATGCCGCGAAGTTTTGGTTGCGGTTTGGCTTCCAAAATTAGAACCGGCGGTTGTGAGCCACGTATAGGTACTGAAAGAAACCTGCCCTCTGGAGGTCCTTATAAGTTTAGTAAAACAGTTAGACTGTTTACTTAGAATTGAAGATGGCCAATATTAAGTGTGATCGTCTATTGGGTTAGGAATACATTGCGTTAAAGTAGTGACTTGTTAGTTCTTACGAAGTGGAGCAGTGTTTTGCTTGAGATGTATAGAGAGGAAACATTTAAGTTTAAATACAAAAAAAAACTACAAGAATACGGGGCTCCCATCCATCCTACACACCCGTCCGAAAGGGGCCAAGACGCACTCATACGACTTTCCTAAACGACCGAAGAATTTTGAATTACACGACGCTCTGCATATTGAAGAAGAAAGCCAAAAGATCAAATACTCCTAATATTATAGAAACTAACGAAGTTAATTGCGCTCCACTAGGAAGCAAGTTAAAAGGGGTCTAGGTTGGGGAACCAGGTCCGGAGAGACCTGGTCCATGGCAACCCCGGGGATAGTCCCCGTGGCCAACCAACCCGGATTCCTACCTATCTAAGCCTACCTAACTAGCTCAAAGTCAAAAGACTGAGCATCCGCGTACCCTAAGGCCGAAAAGTATTTTGGGGACAATCTTTACAAGAAACCCAGAAGGTGAACTGTAGAATAATGGGTGGGTGGCCAAACCCTTCGTGTTGTGTGTCTTTGTTGAGGTATGGAAGCCTTCCCTCTAAGGCACCAGGGCCGGGAAAGCTACGCACCTCAACGCGGGGTAGTCTGGACTAGACCATGTATAGTAAATTATGCTTGCAATACCAACCCAGGAACTTAGAAGTAGATCTTGTAATACTAGGTGTTGTGGCAACTAGCATTACCTCACACCCCTAGTCCGAGAACAGGTATAGAGTGTAGCGCTTACTCTACAGTTCAAATCAACCTCTGTACGCGCGGTGGCACTTCACAGCATACATACACAGGTTAATAAAATTTAATATTTAAATTAAATTAGAAAATTCGACAGTCCCCTTTTAAAATTTGTTAAAACAATTTTTATTATAATTTGGAAGATTAATCCGATTTAAGATATATTAGTGTTATAAAAAAGGTTGTAACGTTTGGAATAATTAAATCATTAATTTACAAAGGCATTCCTAGCTGAAGAGTAAGAAGATCTTGGCATTGAAGTAAGTATGTTGTGACTGTCCTTCATCCATATCCATTCACAGAAAACATTCATATATCAGCATCCATGAGTCTCCTAGATAAAAGATATAAGGTTGAAAACGTTCACTCCTTTCCTTTCTTTCCGATTTTATCAAAATGTTCCCAGTTCCAATTTAGAAAAAAATCTCAACGTTGGATTATTATCTAATCTAAATATAAATAAAATTGAAATCATAATTCAAAAATAAATTAAAAGAATTTATACTTACATTTTCCTCTTTTAATTCACTCCTATAAAACACGAGTATATTGTTGCACTCACTTTCAAAGAATGATATAATTGCTTGTTGTCAAAAGGCCGAGTTGACGCAAATTTTCAAATTTGAAATAAAAGAATTATAAATAAAACTAGACATCTGAATGTCAAAGTGTCAAAGATAGTTTATTAAAGAAAGAATAAAAGTGTCAAAATTTGAAATATTTCAAAATATTTTAACTTAAGTGTCAAACTTGTGATCTCTTGAAATATTCTATGTTAAGTGTCAAACTTGAAGACCCTTGAAATATTCTATGTTAAGTGTTAAACTTGAGAACCCTTGAAATATTCTATGTTAAGTGTCAAACTTGAAAACCCTTGAAATATTCTATGTTAAGTGTCAAACTAGAAAACCCTTGAAAAATTCTATGTTAAATGTCAAACTTGAAAACCCTTGAAAAATTCTATGTTAAGTGTCAAACTTGAAAACCCTTGAAATATTCTATGTTAAGTGTCAAACTTGAAAACCCTTGAAATATTCTATGTTAAGTGTCAAACTTGAAAACCCTTGGAACCTTAGCTAAATAACTAGGTTGTAATATCACACAAAAGGGAAACCACTCAAAAGTAAAATCTAAGTAGAACACTTTAGTTTCTCAATCTTAAATAACACAACACTACACTTGCACGATATCTCCAGCTCAACGTTAGGTTCGGGAACCGTTGCTCCTGCGGAATATGACACGAAAACCAAAGGGTTCACAGGACGTTACACGTACGATAATAAATTAACACAACGTTACACTAGTTGTATGTCACTCGCACAATAATGAATTCACAAAACATTACACACGCAAAATATCACTCGCACAATAATAATTTCGCAAAACGTTAGACACACGGGATGTCACTCGCGCAATAATAAATCGCAAAATGATGTACACGCGGATTGTCACTCGCACAATAATAATTTCTCAAAACGTTAAACACGCGGGATGTCACTCGCGCAATAATAAATCGCAAAATGTTAGACACACGGGATGTCACTCGCGCAATAATAAATCGCAAAATGTTAGACACACGGGATATCACTCGCGCAATAATAAATCGCAAAATGTTAGACACACGGGATGTCACTCGCGCAATAATAAATCGCAAAATGTTAGACACACGGGATGTCACTCGCGCAATAATAAATCGCAAAACGATAGATTCGCGTAACACATAACTTTACGATCACTTTGCCTAAGCATTAATTTTGGAATTTCCTTCACGCTTATTTGATACAAATGGTAAGTAAACACTTACGTCTGCAGGTTTGGATCTCAAACCTGGCATTCCCAAAGTAGTTGCCCCATCATAATCCAGTTCTATATACAGGACGATTTTTCATTGTTACAAGACATTTTTACTTCTTCCTTTACTCTGAAAAATACGAACAATATTAGTATTTCTTATATAATATAGATAAAAACATAATTCTAGAAAGTTACAATAAACAATTTTTTGTCAAATTCACGTATTCCAATTTCATACCACCCTTTGTTCGATCTCCGCCCTACAAATCCAAATGAGATTGGTCACTTTATAGGAGCACCCTAGCAGCGATTTGCAATAGAAGATATTACTCCATTCTATCTTTCCTAGATATAAAAAAAAATACTTATCTTTAAAATAGAATTTCACAATGCTCCCAGGCAGGTGGAGCACCTCCAGTTTAGCAGTTTTCACCATTTTTTTTGACTTTGTTGAGCACTGAAAACACGTTTTTCTGTAGCTCCATTTTGCTCCTTCCTTCAACACATCCAAAATTTGACTCCATCTTTCCTGTTCTAAAACTGTCAGAAAAACTTTCAAACCAAAAACGTCACACACATTTCAATTTTCTATGCCGCCTACAACATTTGTCGCCTTATACTTTGACATGAAGTCTTCATAAAGAAGTTCCTTACTCCAACACGGAATATAAAACCAAAATTAGGGTTCGATCGGTCAAATGGGTCAAATATTTAATGTTTTAGCAAGATAAACATTTTCAATTTTTATGTCGAACGACGTGGTTCTCTACAATCCTCCCCCAGATTTTGGTTCTATACCCATAGATTCAAAATCTTATACCTCAAAGAGAGCTAGTCGTTTATCATAAAAATAAAAGAGGAGAAAAAATTTAAAACTTTAATTATAATTAGAAAATTAACAAATATTAAATATTTATCTCAATCATTGACAATGCTAAATGGGTTTCTCTAAACATAATATCGAGATAAATGTATCGCACTAAAAGTTCCTCGAACTGTTAATCTATCTGGATCAACTAAAACATAAATATTTCCAGGCTTCCTAATTAAAACTCTATAGGGACCTTCGAATCTAAGTTTAAACTTTTGAATAAAGATTTCCTAGTATCTGATTTATTTAATTTTCGAATTTTCACTAAATCTCCCACTTGAAATTCTATCAATCGGTGTGTCTTATTATAAAATTCCCTTCTAATTTGTCCTGCCTGCCTTAAATTTTCCTTAACCTCTTCTCTAATAGTCTCAACATCCCTAGTATTTTCAAAATGAGGCAAAACCCGATCAATGGTTACCCTGGCCGAACTCCCGAAAACTATTTCCTTTGGGGAATATTTTGTCGAATTGTGATAAGTGTTGTTATATAGCTCTTCAACATCTCCCAAAATCTTGTACCATCCTTTATGATTATGATGACAAAAAATACGAAAGTATTTGGATAACTCCTTATTCACCCTTTCTGTAGTATTGGGTCTCGGATTCCTAATCGAAGTATAAAGTGCACGAATTCCCAATTCTCTTAATCCAGTTCTCCATATCATACTAATAAATTGTCTTCCATTATCTGTCATAACTATTTTGGGCTTGATGATTCTAACAAACTCTTTTAATTTCTTTAAAACCGCTCTAGAAGTAGCCCTGCTTAAACCATACAATTTAATGTATTTGCTAAATGAATCTTGTAATACAAAAATATAAGAATATCTTGATTGAGCTCTAGGTAATGGTCTGTACAGGTCTCCCATTACAAGATCTCCTATCCCTTCTGTAACAATCGAATTACAAGGTCCAACATATTTAATAGGATCATCCTTCGATAATTGGCAAACTCTGCATTTCCGAATAACAGATCTAACTGTTGTTTTCATCCCAATCCAATAAAACCGTTGCCGAATGTAATGATAAGTTTTATAGACTCCCAAATGTCCCATCTCAATATGTACTTGTTTACAGGTTTCCTCCCGTAAAATTTCCGGTAAGAAAATCACTTGACGATCAACATTAGGTGGGTCATAGTATAGAATTCCATTAATCAAAGAGCATCTGGGTGCGATTCTACCCAATCGGTCCTCCCCCAAACCATTCAATTCTAAAACTCGTTGTCTAATATTCATAATAATATTATCCATCATTTGATATTCATTCAAGCGTTCTAATTTCTCATTTAAAGACCGGCTTGAAGAAACTCCCATATACATAATATTTGGGCATTTCACCTTTTCTTCCTGAATAACTCCCCCAACAGGATACCTCGAAAGTATATCCGGTACTATATTTTCCGTCCCTTTAATATGTTCGATTTTATAATTGAACTGTTCTTAAAACAAGATCCATCTAGTTACACGGGCATTAAACAATTTAACATTTTTAATAAATATTAATGGTCTATGATCGGTCTTAATAATTATCGGTACTCCCCTTAAATATGTCTCAAACTTTTTCAAATTGTAAATTATAGCCCACAGTTCCTGTTCAGTAACAGTCCACCTCAACTCCGGTCCACGTAAAGCTCTACTACAAAACCCAAGGATCTTCATATTTCCCTCATCATCAATTTGATATAGCACTCCTCCAATCTCTATTCCCGAACTATCCACTTGTAAATAATATTCTCTGTTTTGATCTGGATGGTGTAGTAAAATAGTTGACAAGAATTCCTTCTTCAACTCATCCATTGCCGATTGTTCCTCTTGACCCCATTTCCATCTTTGTTCCTTACGTAAAAGATTATTAAGAGGAATCGTCAAAAGGCTATAGTTAGGAATAAACCTCCGATAGTAATTACATAACCCCAAAAGGCTCTTAGTTGTTTAACTTTCTTAGGTTCTGGGAACTCTTGGATCGCTTCGACTTTAGCCGGGTCAGTCCTAATCCCATCTATTGAGACTATATGTCCTAACATTTTAACTTCTTCACAAACAAATTTACATTTTCTATGTTACAGGTCATACCAGCCATTTCTAACCGATTTAAAACCTCGTCTATATGATGAAGGTGTTCAACCCAAGTCCCTGCTGTCAGAATAGCCAGATCATCAAGATAATTTACGCAAAATTCTCTAACTTCTATCCCTAGAATTTTATCCATGGCCCTGCTAAAACTTCCAACCGAAGTTTTCAAACCTTGGGTAATACGTTATAAACATAAGATTTCCCATTTACTGTAAATCCTGTGTACCTCTTACTATTTTCCGAAATGGGAATTTGAAAATACGCGTTATTTAAATCTAAAATCGTAATAAATTTCACCCCATGGAAAGCATTCAAAACATCTATCTGAAGTGGTGGTGCTTCCGACTCTGCAACCATGAATTTATTTATTTCCTTGCATCTAGAAGAATACGAACTGAACCATCAGGTTTTATAGCAAAGGTTAGCGGACTACAATAAGGAGTTGATGCTCTTGAAATAATTCCCATTTCAATCATTTCGTTAATTTTATCCTCGACCTTTGATCTATAAGCATAAGGAATTGGATAAGTTCTATTAATCTTTGGTGTTGTTGTTTCCATTTTAATCTCATGAACGTAACAATTCGCCCTTCCTAATTTTTGTGAAAACACCGCTTTGTGTTTCTCCAAAAGTTTAAACAAAGAAAGTTTTTGTTTAGACGAGATTTCCATTCCCAATTTAACTTTCTTTCTATAGCTATTTGACTCAATTGTTTTAGTTTCCTTTGAAGTACTTCTTTCTGAAGATTCACTCCTGGAGAATCCTCGTACACCTTCTCTAAAAATGGTACAACAACCTTGTTACCTCCCCCTGTGTTTAAGATTAGCGCCTTCGGATCACCTAAATCAATCTTAGCCTCATTTGCTATTAACCAATCAAACCCAAGGATCATATTTTTAGCCAATTTAGGAATAACTAATAATCCGATCTCAAATTCACAACCCTTAATCTCCACGGTTATACTAGTTAAGAAATTTATTTTTAAGCTTTTCTGTCCTACTGCCCCTTTTATAAATAAAGGCTTTATTGGGAGCTTGGCCAAGTTTTGAATTGAATTCAGTTTGAAAAAGAAATCCTCAGCTATACAAGTTATTTCGCTACCCGTGTCTACTAACACCACAAAGACCTCCCCCAGAAATTTCACCTCTATTTCGGCTGTAATCCTAATATTCTCTCGTGTGATAAAGCTTTGATCTACCTCTAATTCATCTGTAAATAACGAGTTGTTTATATTGAAAACACTTAGATAATTATTATCATTTCCCTTTATGAAATTTTTTAACTCCATATAAGGTCTTATTATCTCATTTAATTCTAAATATCCAAGGCCACGCCTATCATTTCCTACTCTATAATTTTTATTTTCAACAGGGTGACGCCTTCCTTGTCTTGATCTTCCCAATCCATCTCCAGGCTTCCATCCATTCTTAATGAGATAATTTACTGCAAAGTATTCTTTATTGCCTCCCCCAATTCCAGCTGACTCCGAGGCTAAAGATCCAGCTCGTTCTCTTGCTTCCTGGTTGAGTCTTGTCTTGGATTGTACTTGCAACACGCTTCGATCCTCCTTGGGGATGATTCGAAAACTCCACATGGGTCTTGCATTGACGTCCCACATCATCAAGTTCTCTAAGAAACTCAGCTGCTTGTATAATTTTCCCTGACTTCTTCTGTCTCCAGACATATTGTACCTCTATCGGGAAATGATTCATTAGATCAGCCACCAATTGATCCTCAGGGATATTCCTTGCCAACATTTTTGCTTGACTCGCCAGATTTATGAAATAACTCATCATTGAAGGTTCTCTCTTCTCACTCCAAGTGCCACAGACTATTGACCGGCGAAGTTGATTTTGTTCTGTTTCAGACCAAAATGACTCAAGAAAATCCCTTTTGAAGTCTTCTTCATTCATCCACCTGTCCTTATAAATCCTTGCCCATTTACGGACTTCCCCTTCCAGACAAGCTATAATCTCTTCAATCACCTGGTCTTTTCTTGAAATTCTATTCAAATAGGCAAAGAGGTCTTCGATGAACGTTACCGGATGCATATTCGCTTTTCCGGGGTATTTCGGTCTTTCTAGTTTTGCTTCAGTCGCATGATAAACAGTTACAGGTTCCACGGTGCTCCTGGAAGTTTCTTGGTTTTCTTTCTCCTCATTAATCTTGCGTTCGAACTCGCTTATCTTGTGCGACAAACGACCAATAGTAGTCCGCATCAATTGGAATAAATTCCTCCTCTATTGGTTTTCACGACAGCACGTTGAGATGTTTCTGTCCGTCCTTGGAGAATGCCCTCCTGGGATAATCCATCAGTTTGTTGTGACCCGCCTGTCTGTCCTTGAGGTCCCTCTACTTGGTGTTCAATCATTTGTTGAGAACCCTCTGCCTGTTCATCTTGAATCTCTGGTTGTTGTGGAAGGTCTACCATTTCAATCTGATCTTCTTGCTCACGTTGTCCTTCTCCCCGTCTACCGACGACATTCCTTGTAATTCTTTTGGCATGCCTATGATTTCCTTTTATCGAATTGACTGCAACAAAATTAAAAAAATTCAACCTTCCATATTAAAATCTAATATTTTCTTTAGGATCTTCCAATGTTTCTAAAATCTTGAAAAATCTTTTAGAACTTCGGTTTCATTTTGATTCCCATCTATTATTTTTACTTCTGTATTATTGATTTCTCCATTCATTCTTCCTTCTAGTAACCATGCTTCATGACTTTCGTGTATTTGTTTTAGATAAGACAAGGTTAGTGAATTTTCGCCTTCTCTTTTCCTTGAGGAGACTCTCTGTAAAGCTATCTCTGGAGTGGTTCTAAGATAGACTATCAAGTCTTCTTGAACCCAAGCCTTTTCACATATAAAGTCATACCAATAGTCTAACATTGTTTTCTCAACATCGTTCAAATATCCTTCTTGAATGAGTGTTTTAATGAAACAATTCTTCGCAGAAAAATACTTCGCTCCATGATCCTATATTTAGTAGTTATAGGTTCCCGGTGGTTCTCTAATAATGTTAGGAACACATAATTTTGGAAAGTATAACTCCATCGCTCTCTATCTTCCGAAAATGCTTTAAATAGATTGACCCCTCCAACATCTTGCCATTTTTCAATAGGCTCTTTCAAAACAGTAATATCCTTTTGTAATGCTAGGCCATCTAATAATGAAGATTTCCCAGAAGCAATATTTCCTTCTAATAGGATTTTGTATTTCCTCATGGATATAAATTTTATCAAATTTATATCAAAATATTTAATATTTGTTCTGTAACAAACAAAAAGCTAGCATCAAGACCTATACACTATAACTAACTGATTTTTCTTATTGTTTTCTCCCAACATCTCAAAAATACACCGCTCACTTGCGACTCCGATATCCTGGTCACGGCACCATTGAAAGAAACCTGCCCTCTGGAGGTCCTTATAAGTTTAGTAAAACAGTTAGACTGTTTACTTAGAATTGAAGATGGCCAATATTAAGTGTGATCGTCTATTGGGTTAGGAATACATTGCGTTAAAGTAGTGACTTGTTAGTTCTTACGAAGTGGAGCAGTGTTTTGCTTGAGATGTATAGAGAGGAAACATTTAAGTTTAAATACAAAAAAACTACAAGAATACGGGGCTCCCATCCATCCTACACACCCGTCCGAAAGGGGCCAAGACGCACTCATACGACTTTCCTAAACGACCGAAGAATTTTGAATTACACGACGCTCTGCATATTGAAGAAGAAAGCCAAAAGATCAAATACTCCTAATATTATAGAAACTAACGAAGTTAATTGCGCTCCACTAGGAAGCAAGTTAAAGGGGTCTAGGTTGGGAACCAGGTCCGGAGAGACCTGGTCCATGGCAACCCCGGGGATAGTCCCCGTGGCCAACCAACCCGGATTCCTACCTATCTAAGCCTACCTAACTAGCTCAAAGTCAAAAGACTGAGCATCCGCGTACCCTAAGGCCGAAAAGTATTTTGGGGACAATCTTTTACAAGAAACCCAGAAGGTGAACTGTAGAATAATGGGTGGGTGGCCAAACCCTTCGTGTTGTGTGTCTTTGTTGAGGTATGGAAGCCTTCCCTCTAAGGCACCAGGGCCGGGAAAGCTACGCACCTCAACGCGGGGTAGTCTGGACTAGACCATGTATAGTAAATTATGCTTGCAATACCAACCCAGGAACTTAGAAGTAGATCTTGTAATACTAGGTGTTGTGGCAACTAGCATTACCTCACACCCCTAGTCCGAGAACAGGTATAGAGTGTAGCGCTTACTCTACAGTTCAAATCAACCTCTGTACGCGCGGTGGCACTTCACAGCATACATACACAGGTTAATAAAATTTAATATTTAAATTAAATTAGAAAATTCGACAGTCCCCCTTTTAAAATTTGTTAAAACAATTTTTATTATAATTTGGAAGATTAATCCGATTTAAGATATATTAGTGTTATAAAAAAGGTTGTAACGTTTGGAATAATTAAATCATTAATTTACAAAGGCATTCCTAGCTGAAGAGTAAGAAGATCTTGGCATTGAAGTAAGTATGTTGTGACTGTCCTTCATCCATATCCATTCACAGAAAACATTCATATATCAGCATCCATGAGTCTCCTAGATAAAAGATATAAGGTTGAAAACGTTCACTCCTTTCCTTTCTTTCCGATTTTATCAAAATGTTCCCAGTTCCAATTTAGAAAAAGGAAATCTCAACGTTGGATTATTATCTAATCTAAATATAAATAAAATTGAAATCATAATTCAAAAATAAATTAAAAGAATTTATACTTACATTTTTCCTCTTTTAATTCACTCCTATAAAACACGAGTATATTGTTGCACTCACTTTCAAAGAATGATATAATTGCTTGTTGTCAAAAGGCCGAGTTGACGCAAATTTTCAAATTTGAAATAAAAGAATTATAAATAAAACTAGACATCTGAATGTCAAAGTGTCAAAGATAGTTTATTAAAGAAAGAATAAAAGTGTCAAAATTTGAAATATTTCAAAATATTTTAACTTAAGTGTCAAACTTGTGATCTCTTGAAATATTCTATGTTAAGTGTCAAACTTGAAGACCCTTGAAATATTCTATGTTAAGTGTTAAACTTGAGAACCCTTGAAATATTCTATGTTAAGTGTCAAACTTGAAAACCCTTGAAATATTCTATGTTAAGTGTCAAACTAGAAAACCCTTGAAAAATTCTATGTTAAATGTCAAACTTGAAAACCCTTGAAAATTCTATGTTAAGTGTCAAACTTGAAAACCCTTGAAATATTCTATGTTAAGTGTCAAACTTGAAAACCCTTGAAATATTCTATGTTAAGTGTCAAACTTGAAAACCCTTGGAACCTTAGCTAAATAACTAGGTTGTAATATCACACAAAAGGGAAACCACTCAAAAGTAAAATCTAAGTAGAACACTTTAGTTTCTCAATCTTAAATAACACAACACTACACTTGCACGATATCTCCAGCTCAACGTTAGGTTCGGGAACCGTTGCTCCTGCGGAATATGACACGAAAACCAAAGGGTTCACAGGACGTTACACGTACGATAATAAATTAACACAACGTTACACTAGTTGTATGTCACTCGCACAATAATGAATTCATAAAACATTACACACGCAAAATATCACTCGCACAATAATAATTTCGCAAAACGTTAGACACACGGGATGTCACTCGCGCAATAATAAATCGCAAAATGATGTACACGCGGATTGTCACTCGCACAATAATAATTTCTCAAAACGTTAAACACGCGGGATGTCACTCGCGCAATAATAAATCGCAAAATGTTAGACACACGGGATGTCACTCGCGCAATAATAAATCGCAAAATGTTAGACACACGGGATATCACTCGCGCAATAATAAATCGCAAAATGTTAGACACACGGGATGTCACTCGCGCAATAATAAATCGCAAAATGTTAGACACACGGGATGTCACTCGCGCAATAATAAATCGCAAAACGATAGATTCGCGTAACACATAACTTTACGATCACTTTGCCTAAGCATTAATTTTGGAATTTCCTTCACGCTTATTTGATACAAATGGTAAGTAAACACTTACGTCTGCAGGTTTGGATCTCAAACCTGGCATTCCCAAAGTAGTTGCCCCATCATAATCCAGTTCTATATACAGGACGATTTTTCATTGTTACAAGACATTTTTACTTCTTCCTTTACTCTGAAAAATACGAACAATATTAGTATTTCTTATATAATATAGATAAAAACATAATTCTAGAAAGTTACAATAAACAATTTTTTTGTCAAATTCACGTATTCCAATTTCATACCACCCTTTGTTCGATCTCCGCCCTACAAATCCAAATGAGATTGGTCACTTTATAGGAGCACCCTAGCAGCGATTTGCAATAGAAGATATTACTCCATTCTATCTTTCCTAGATATAAAAAAAAATACTTATCTTTAAAATAGAATTTCACAATGCTCCCAGGCAGGTGGAGCACCTCCAGTTTAGCAGTTTTCACCATTTTTTTTGACTTTGTTGAGCACTGAAAACACGTTTTTTCTGTAGCTCCATTTTGCTCCTTCCTTCAACACATCCAAAATTTGACTCCATCTTTCCTGTTCTAAAACTGTCAGAAAAACTTTCAAACCAAAAACGTCACACACATTTCAATTTTCTATGCCGCCTACAACATTTGTCGCCTTATACTTTGACATGAAGTCTTCATAAAGAAGTTCCTTACTCCAACACGGAATATAAAACCAAAATTAGGGTTCGATCGGTCAAATGGGTCAAATATTTAATGTTTTAGCAAGATAAACATTTTCAATTTTTATGTCGAACGACGTGGTTCTCTACAGTACCATACTTTCATAAGTACCTCAATAGAAAATCAATAGATACTTCGGAAAATACCTATAAGTAAAGTATTTACAAATCGGATGATATTAGAGGTAGCTGTTTGTGATAGCTGCCATACAAGTTACAACCTGTGACTTGTATGGCAGTAAAATTTGATGCGGCATCGTCGTCTACCACGATACCCGGTTGGTATACCTATGAAATATCGTGATTGCCAAGTGGTAACGGCTAAGAAGTCTGCCACCCCTATTCTACTCAGAGCGATTCGTAAAACGCGACGTAGAGTTTTTGACCTTCGATACAATATCTGCTGACCATAGTCAACCATACAGCCGATGTGGCGCAGTGGTCAGTATGCCTGCCTGTCACGCAAAGGTTCCGGGTTCAATTCCCGGTGGGGTTACTCACAAAGCTGATATTTATCACTTTGTGAATTTGTTCCCAGTCTGGTTAGGACATTGCAGGCTGAACCACCTGATTGTCCGCAAGTAAGATGGTTCCGTGCTTCGGATGGGCACGTTAAGCCGTCGATCCCGATTGCTGTCTATGATAGCGGTCGTTACACAACCATGTCAGAGGCCTGCTACTTACAGTAGGCGGTTGAAAAACTCTGAAACCAGGGTTCATCGGGTCTTTGAACGACTCGGTGTCCCACACGAAAAGAGAGAGAGAGAGAGAGAGTCAACCATATGGTGTGACGGGTGACCCTAAGTGGATAAAAATAAGAGAGGGTACTCGTCATCAGTTACAAAGATTTTATTCAAATATCAAATAAAACAACCGGAAGGGTCGCGGTAGGTACGGCCTAAGTAGTCTGTTTTCGCTGGCGTAGAACGGTACTCCCCTGGCGAAGAAGGTCGACAGGCGGCTGGGTCTTCACTTCAGTGTAGAGGTCTCGCAGTCGCAACTAATAGTGAGCTGGTACTGCAGGAAGCGTCTTCACTTCGGAAAGTCCACCGTCATGGGTGTAGTGCGTAGCGGAGATATTCTTCTGGATGTTTCTTAACCCGTAGGGTAACAGTTCCGTGGGTAACAAACCCGAAGGTAATCCCCTGTGAATAAATGTTCACGCTGTAGAATGGTGCTAAAATTCCTCCGCTGATAGTGAACCCATGAAGTGCGTCTTCTTAATAAAGGGAAGTAGCCGAGAAAGCAGAAGGTGTAAGCGTTCACTATCAGAACGGAGATTACAAGGTTGCAGTTTGAGTGACTTGCAAATATTAGTAGGTATTTGAGGAAAATGCTAGAATGAACAGTTTATCGATGCACAAGCATTAAATGGAAATAGCATTTCTACTTATCTATGCATTAATATAAAATGCACTAATATAAAATTACGGAATAACTCACTAATAAATAAGTAGCGGTTAGGAACATTTGAATAGCTAGCCTGTGCTGAGCGTTACTGTACTTGTTTGTTACGACACAAAGTATATAGGTACCTACGCCGGGGGGCTTGATGCTTGGTAGCAGAGATAACATAACATATAACAAAGCTTACATAAGCCTACAGCAAAAATGCTTCCGGTGGAAGCCACAGGTATTTAATATGAACACTAAGTGGTGAATTCTAGAACTAGTACATGGAATATACTTGATCAACACTTACCCAATTGGGGTTTCCTGTTGCGCGTAATAACTATATAAAACTATGGCAATAACGTGCCGATGTCGAGGTACGTTACCGGCGTCTTTTACGATAACGGTTTTATTTGTTTATGGGAGCGCGTCACGTCCTAGTGCGTGAGGCGAGATTTTCGGAATGGCCAGTAGCGGTCAACCGTAGCTCCGACACAAAGGCACGGAGACAGCCGAAACATGTCGATAGTTTCCGAATGTGGACCCGGCGGTTGTTAAGGGCCGTCTTGACCAATCAGCTTGCTTAAAATATCACGCCATGTTTTAGACAAAGGCTGGAATGTGGTACCTGGCATCTACTGACGCCGATCGGTTAACAAAGAACTCGACGGCCTGAGTATTATAGCCGCATCTCGACTTGGAATTTGTAAACAGTGACGATTTCAGATTTGATAATATCCTACTATGAAATTATTTTGTTACTAAGGTATTAGGTTTGTAATTAGGTTTAATTAGAACACTTTAGGTGTTTAAGTTAAATTAGTAAGAATATGTAACTGCAACGTTACATTACCCGCTACAAAAGGATTTTATTGCATCTTTCCGCAATAAAATCCGTACTATACAGTTGCTTATTCGTGTTAGCACTTTCATATCTAACTTTCATACTTCTCACAAACAAAAACAAACAATAGGAACCACAATATGGGTTTCTAACGCATCCATTCATTAGGTTAGGTTACTAATATATTAACTGATTAGAACCCGCACGAATATGTTTAGTACTTCCGGATAGATAACCTGCGCGATAGGTAAGTAAGGACAGTTAGTTAGTTGCCTAATGATACCGTGCCAACGCCAACCGACCCTTCTGAATTGTCCTATAGTCGCCTCTTACGACACCCACAGGAAGAGTTGGGGTGGTGCTATTCTTAACCGACACCACACGGGAAATGAAAATCACAATTATTTATACAAACTAACCGATTTAAGATCTTTAATATGCCAAGTTCCAATGTTTTTTCTTGACATATCTTCAAGCACATAGACCAGAGGGGACTTCTTTGCAATAACTCGGCACTTAATGAATTTGGGTGCGAGTTTTTTGCAAAAATACTTGTCTTTGTTACTTAAAACGTAAGTACGTTTCATCACAAGATCACCTACTCTAAATTCCAACGGCTTCCTGCGAGTGTTGTAATGAGATGCGTTTTTTATGTGAGCGTGCCAGAGTTTTGATTGAACATTGGTGAACAGTTCCGACAGGCAACCCAAGTTTTCTGCATAGATGTCCCGTGGGAGAAATAGTATTTCATCACCCAGGTCATTATCAACGTAATGTGAACCGCAGGTTACAATTTCTCTGCCATAAACCAAGAAGGAAGGCGTGAAACCAGTCGCCTCACTGACGGAATTGTTCATGGCAAATTGAATTTTTGGCAGGAAAATGTCCCAAGACCTGTGATCATCATCAACATATGTTGACACGCATGTTATAATTGTGCGATTATAACGCTCAACGGTGTTAATTTGTGGGGTATATTTAGGTGTGAAGAAAATATTTGGGATTTTATACCTTTCAAAGAGTGACTCCGTGTGTTTGCTTATGAACTGGCTTCCATTGTCCAAATAAACCGTTTGGGAATTCCGTGAACTAGAAATACCGAGTCCTCCAGGAATTTGCAGACGGAAACTGCTGTTGCAGCACGTAAGGGAGTAATAAGACAAAACTTCGAAAAGCAACAAGTGACAACCAAAATGTAGCTGTTTTGCTTCCGAGTGACGGGTAGTGGGCCCATGAGGTCAATGGAGATAACCTGAAAGGGGCGACTGCACTGTTTTGGACGACCCATTTCACCTAAAGTCTGATGATTTTGTGCCTTATAAGAGAGACACTTTGAGCATGTACTGACGAATTTTACGACGTCTTTGTGCATACCCGGCCAGAAATAACGCAAAGCAAGGCGATTATATGTCTTAAAGATACCAAGATGACCCGCCGTGGGCTCTGCGTGGTTCTCATTAATTACCTGCTCACGCAACTCGCAAGGAACAACCTCCTTCCAAGAGAACTCCGAAAGTAAGCCCGATTCGTGCTTGTTCTTCGTGAGTCTGTACAGGGCATTGTTCTTTATTAGATAATTTGAATAATTTTGTGGTTTTGTTAAACAGGAATTGTATATATTTTTATACCATGGGTCGTTGGTTTTAGTGAAGTAGTCAGAAGTGCTTATGGCATTCACAGAAACAGCCCTCGATAAGGCATCAGGAATGACGTTATCAACGCCTCTGCGGTGTTTGAGCTCAAAGTTGAACGCGGACAATCTAACGCCCCAGCGAGCTAGCCTCCCAGTAGGATTATTTAGAGACAGGAACCACTTTAAAGCGCTATGATCTGTATAGACCGTGAATGGCTGTCCGTTCTCCAAATAACAACGCCAGTGCTCTAAAGCGATGACAACGGCCAAGGTTTCTCGTTCTGTGATGCTGTAGTTCCTCTCTGCCGCTGATAAGGATTTGCTCATGTAAGCGATTGGGTGCTCCTTACCGTCTATGACCTGGGTGAGCATAGCGCCTACACCGTAATTACTGGCATCGGTATGCACCTCAAATGGCTTGCTATAGTCAGGACAGCAGAGAACGGGAGCTGAGACAAGGCATTCCTTCAGCTTCTTGAAGGCAGCGTCAGCTTCTGGTGTCCAAACGAAAGCTGGACCACCTTTTTTATTCGAAGTCAGCTTGTTAAGTGGGCCTGAGATTGTGCTGAAATTGGGGACGAAGCGTCGATACCAAGTTGCGGTCCCGAGAAAACGCTTAATGTCCTTTCGACAAGTAGGTGTCGGATAGTTAACAATAGCTTGCACTTTCTCTGGATCGGTACGAAGCCCACTACTGTCAACAACATAACCCAAATATTTCAGTTGACTTCTGAAGAATTGACTCTTTTCTTTATTAATTGTTAAGTTTGCCTGTTTCAGTTTCTCCAGGACACGAAGTAAAAGAGAGACGTGGGTATTGAAATCATTTGAGACGATAATTATGTCGTCTAAATAAGCAAATACTTTAAGATCGAATTCCTAAAAAGTAGGTCCACGAGACGTTGCTGCGTAGCAGGGCATTGGTCAACCGAACGCGGTTCGTTTAAAGCAAAATGTACCACGACTCGGAACATAGAATGCTGTCTTTTCTCGATCTTCGGGAGCTATGGGTATTTGCCAAAAGCCTTAGATAAATCTATGCTGGATAAGTAGCGAGCATCACGTAGATTATCAAGGATTTCGGACACGTAGGGTAAATTGTACGCGTCACGTTTAGTCACCGAATTGAGCTTCCGGCTATCGAGACAGAAACGGGGCTGTCCATTCTTCTTGTTGACGATTAATACCGGGAAGACCAAGCGCTTTCGCAAGGCTCAATGACGTCGAGACTCAACATTTCGTCTACCTGTTCGACAAGAATGCGTTGTTTTTCGGGAGACATTCTGTAGTAACGTTGCCTAACAGGCAGAACGTCCCCTGTGTCAATCCTGTGAGTGACCAATTTTGTTTCACCCAAACCCTTGTTCTCTGTAGAAATATCATTAAATTGCGCAATAATATTGTCAGCTATAGCCTTCTCTGACTGACTCAAGTGATCATAAGCTTGTAAACAGGAAGAAGGAGCTGAATCAATGCTTGCAATAGATGTCACGTCCTTGAGAAAAGAAATGCTCTTAAGATGGTTAGGGAAAGTTTGAACTTGAGCCAGAAATCAATGCCCAAGATGAGATCTATTTTTATGACAGTCACAAACAAAGCCTCTATAAAACGCGTGGTAAATTCAAATTTGGCGGTAAAAATCATATGACCAATACTATGCATACGTTGGCCACCAGCAGCGGTTACAGTAAGACTTTGGCCTTGTTGTAGTTTAAAACCTTGCTTTTCAAGATCAATATGCCTATTGTTACCTATAATTGTTACTACTGCACCGGTATCCAATAGACCTAACATAGAAATGTGGTTAACGTATATGGTCGCATACGGACGGGGATCATCAGTTGGTTGATCCTGCAGAATTGTACACACTTTATAAGAATTGAAATAAAATTTTATAGTTTGTAACCATTTAGACCAATCTTCACTGTCTGACTTATTTTTTTTTATTCCGGTGTTACAATTCTGCAGTCCCACTAGTTTTTGACGGAGGGCTATGTTTACTAGTATTACATTTAGGGCACGATGGGGTCTTGTAACCGACCTCACCACATACGAAACAGATTATTTTACTCCTATCTGCCGTGCACTGGCGTAAATGGTGTGTGTTATCACGACACCGTGGGCAAAATTTAGGTTTTGCATTTGAAGTGTGCAGAGCATGTACATAATTATTAGGGTTTAGCTTATTTACATTTGCTCTGTAGTTTGGGTAAGACCTGTTTCTATCATAATTATTACCAACATTAGAACTTGGTTTGTAATTTTGATTTGAGTTATGAGACCTATTAGATGAATGACCATTGTAAGCGTACTCCGGTGCCAATGTTTCTGACGAAGGTCTTGGTGGTTCCTTATAATTAGCAAGGCGAGCATGGATGTTCTCATAATTACGGCAAAGAGACCTCAAGGTGTCAATATCTGGGATTGTAGTTGCCGATGCTAATGTACTAGCATAACATGGTTTAATGTTATGGAGGAGGATTTCTAATTTATCCTCGTTGGACAATTCGGAAGATAAACGCGAAAATAGTCCGGACATAATAGAGAGATATATGGTAATATTCTCATTTTCACCCTGAGTTCTAGCACGTATTTCCGAGAGCAGCCGGTAATCGTAATCTGTTTGATCGAAATCTTTTTTTAGACGAGTAAGTAAGGCATCCCAATCAGAACTGTCATCCTGACCGTCAAGACCACGGAACCAATGCAAAGCGTCACCCGTGAAAATCT
Source organism: Phthorimaea operculella (assembly GCA_024500475.1). Taxonomy (NCBI): domain Eukaryota; kingdom Metazoa; phylum Arthropoda; class Insecta; order Lepidoptera; family Gelechiidae; genus Phthorimaea; species Phthorimaea operculella. The sequence continues at coordinate 1,567,776 of JANFCV010000109.1, forward strand.
CTGTTGCATAAGACAACAATTTCGATGATGAGATATCCCTAGCTTTGCGAAATTCCGTAATTCGCTGAATAAAGGAGCGAACACACGACTTCCCGTCGAACTTAATCTTAGTGAGTTCGCCAGCTATAGCACGCTCGCATGAAACGTTAATATTTAAAGGTCGCATAGACGAGTGTTGATCTAAGTTTATGTTTGCGATAGGTGTAATTATTTTGTCCTCTACTGGTGCTTCTACAGCTGCATTGTACCGAGTGAACAGAGACTGATACTCCCGTAAGCAAGCATTATGAGCAGAAAGTGTACTCTCATCAGGACTTAACCTGTTAAAACGATGATATAGGTGGTGCAATAAATTTTGGACACGAACTGACGTCTTTTTTTCCAAAGGAGCATCAAGAAGTAACTTTATCTTCGTTAAAACATCGGAAATACCCTTTAAATCTTCCTCAATTTCTAAGGGACTGTCTGTAATATCCTCTGAAGGAAATTTGGGACCCAAGTCCACGATTTGTTTACGCAATTCAATAACCGTCGAACCAGGCTCGCTGCCTCTAATGAGCACCTCGTATTCTAATTCCGTCTTTTGTAACGATAAAAATTTTACTGGGTATTCCATAGTTATAGGAAAAAATGAGATTGTTTAAAAGAGAAAAAATAAAAAATGTGTAGCCTCTCAATTAACGTAAGTGTTGATCAAGTGTCCCTACTCCGTTCTGTTACAGAAGACTAACTAAATAACGTTATGGTTGATTTAAAATTAAAAATCTGAAAATGTAAAAACACAACACAAAACCAAAAAGAAAAAACAAAACATAAAATTCAGCTAGTGTGTACACCAACAGTACAGTGTATAATTAAAATACAGCTGCTGTGCGTAACAAAAAAATTGAGACAGAGAGAAGAAAAAAATATGACGTGAAGAATTTGGTGGTGACTTCGACGACAAGTTTCCTCTGCCGGTTCTTACGGCACCCTCGGATTGAAAAGGGGTGGTACTATTCGTACCCGGTACCACACGGGGAAAAAACGTAAAAATACATTCGTTAAAAAAAAAACAAAATCAAAAAATTTTACTGAGACGTTACAATACGAAACAAACAAAAAAATAAATGCAGTGTACACCCTAGCTGACGGCAACCAAAAAATAACGTTTCACAAACACAAAAACAAAAGAACACTTAACACACAACTACTACTACACAGCAAAAACAGACTCTTGTATACCACGTTAATGGGCGCCAATGTGACGGGTGACCCTAAGTGGATAAAAATAAGAGAGGGTACTCGTCATCAGTTACAAAGATTTTATTCAAATATCAAATAAAACAACCGGAAGGGTCGCGGTAGGTACGGCCTAAGTAGTCTGTTTTCGCTGGCGTAGAACGGTACTCCTGGCGAAGAAGGTCGACAGGCGGCTGGGTCTTCACTTCAGTGTAGAGGTCTCGCAGTCGCAACTAATAGTGAGCTGGTACTGCAGGAAGCGTCTTCACTTCGGAAAGTCCACCGTCATGGGTGTAGTGCGTAGCGGAGATATTCTTCTGGATGTTTCTTAACCCGTAGGGTAACAGTTCCGTGGGTAACAAACCCGAAGGTAATCCCCTGTGAATAAATGTTCACGCTGTAGAATGGTGCTAAAATTCCTCCGCTGATAGTGAACCCATGAAGTGCGTCTTCTTAATAAAGGGAAGTAGCCGAGAAAGCAGAAGGTGTAAGCGTTCACTATCAGAACGGAGATTACAAGGTTGCAGTTTGAGTGACTTGCAAATATTAGTAGGTATTTGAGGAAAATGCTAGAATGAACAGTTTATCGATGCACAAGCATTAAATGGAAATAGCATTTCTACTTATCTATGCATTAATATAAAATGCACTAATATAAAATTACGGAATAACTCACTAATAAATAAGTAGCGGTTAGGAACATTTGAATAGCTAGCCTGTGCTGAGCGTTACTGTACTTGTTTGTTACGACACAAAGTATATAGGTACCTACGCCGGGGGGCTTGATGCTTGGTAGCAGAGATAACATAACATATAACAAAGCTTACATAAGCCTACAGCAAAAATGCTTCCGGTGGAAGCCACAGGTATTTAATATGAACACTAAGTGGTGAATTCTAGAACTAGTACATGGAATATACTTGATCAACACTTACCCAATTGGGGTTTCCTGTTGCGCGTAATAACTATATAAAACTATGGCAATAACGTGCCGATGTCGAGGTACGTTACCGGCGTCTTTTACGATAACGGTTTTATTTGTTTATGGGAGCGCGTCACGTCCTAGTGCGTGAGGCGAGATTTTCGGAATGGCCAGTAGCGGTCAACCGTAGCTCCGACACAAAGGCACGGAGACAGCCGAAACATGTCGATAGTTTCCGAATGTGGACCCGGCGGTTGTTAAGGGCCGTCTTGACCAATCAGCTTGCTTAAAATATCACGCCATGTTTTAGACAAAGGCTGGAATGTGGTACCTGGCATCTACTGACGCCGATCGGTTAACAAAGAACTCGACGGCCTGAGTATTATAGCCGCATCTCGACTTGGAATTTGTAAACAGTGACGATTTCAGATTTGATAATATCCTACTATGAAATTATTTTGTTACTAAGGTATTAGGTTTGTAATTAGGTTTAATTAGAACACTTTAGGTGTTTAAGTTAAATTAGTAAGAATATGTAACTGCAACGTTACAATGGTGGCTGTAATACCACCTCGACAGAATTCCCAAAGAGGGTTGACGTCAGGCAAGCGGTCGATCGTAAAACAAAGTCAAATATTTTTGCAACAAGATTTTGTGTTCGAACAAAATATGTTGCACCAACCCCATGTAATTAGGATAAGGGCAGGATCATGCTGATGATGTGGAAAATCGTGATTCGTTTGAATAAAAATCTGATCCGTTAAAATACCGGGAAAGCATGTGGTGCTCAAATACTCATTAAAGTTAATACAGATTATCTTAGTAACAGGTAGTGGTAGGTACTTAGGTATCTAACGTATCTTTTTTGACAAGAGCACCAAACCCAGCTGAATCTCATTCCCACGCCAAGTTCAGCAATTAATTACCTACGGCTCGGATTAATCGCGGAGATCTTTAGTCCCTTATCAAAATAAATCTCGTTACGCCGACGCCCAATTTGACCTCGCACGGAAATTAGAAAACTCACGGATATTTTACCTAGAACTTCTACTCATAAGGTCGTTGGTTTGAGGTAGGTAAGAATACATTTACAAGCAGATGTATTTAAAAAACAAAATCTCAATGCGACGAAGCTGACTGCTGCAGCAATTCCAATGTTGTATTTTGCGATAAAAATCCACCATCTTAAATTTATGATGTTTTAATTTAGCCAGTGTCACTCACGCTGAAAACGAATGTCTTGTATTTTTACACACATACATAAAATATACCTACATACTTAGAAAAACTGAATTCTTCTGAGGCAGTCGAAGAAGATTACCTGATACCTACCTAGGTCAATGATCTATTCAGATTAGATATTTGTTATCTTTTAGGATTAGGACTTTCTTTGTAATTACATTACTAAAGCTTCTATCTAAAATAGGTATGAACTATTTCCCAACGTTTTTGAAAATTGCAAGCATGATTATCTGCCGTGAGGATGGTTTTTAGATTAAATATGAGTTCTTGTTATTTTTTATTTTTAACTCTGTCAGCAGTAGCCACATAAATCTGTCATACGTTGAAATATTATCATATTTCACTTACATTCTCGTTTTTTCCGAATTTCCGGTTGCCCCACCCATAATCCGGTAAGCAGAACGAATAGGAATATCTAAATCGGCAACCCATGTTTCCCGGGGTGCGGCCAATCGCGGTTATTAGGAGCGTGACTTGCAGAGGGCCATATTGGACCGGTCATCCGTCGTGTTCGCGTTACGAACCTACTTCTTAGGTTACTGTAAAGCCACAGCCTCTGTGACTGCGGAAAGCGAAAATCGGTAGCTGTAGAGAGAGAATGAGCTGACTTTATGTTCCGCTGGTCGCTCGCCGTCGCAGCGTAGATAACTGACAATTTCATTATTCAAACTAGTCACCTACAGTCACATTTACTGCCACACTTGGCATACTCTCGTGACTTACAAAAGTAGCCATATTGGACCGGTCATCCGTCGTGTTCGCGTTACGAACCTACTTCTTAGGCCACAGTAAGACCAACGGCGGAAAGCGTAAATGGAAATAGGTAGGTCGAGCAGACTTTATGTTCTAATGGTCGTTCGCCTTCTCAGCGCAAGATAACTTATCTACACTTTCATATTCATATTTCATTTCATAGTCACACCTACTGCCATTCGTGACTTGCATTGCAAAGGACATATTGGACCGGTCATCCGTCGTGTTCGCGTTACGTTACTGTATGGCCACAGCCTTTGTGACGGCGGAAAGCGTAAATGGAAAGCCGAAGCGGGCTTATAGCGGTAGCTGTAGAGAATGCACTAGCTGACTTAGTTCCGCGTACGGCGTTTGAGCGTACGACGACTAACAGTTTCAGGAATATGTGTCACACCTGCTGTTACATTAACTGTCACACTTGGCATACTCTCGTGACTTGCAAGATGGCCATATTTGACCGGTCATCCGTCGTGTTCGCGTTACGAACGTACTTCTTAGGTACAGTAAAGCCACAGCCTCTATGACGGCGGAAAGCGAAAATCGGTAGCTATAGAGGGCAATGGCTGACTTTTTGTTTCGCTGGTTGCTCGGCGTCGCAGCGTAGATAACTGATAATTTCATGTTCATACTTGTCACAGGGAGGGAGTACTTAATAATTTCATGCTTGTCACATTTACTGCCAATCTTAGGTACCACACTTGGCATACTCTCGTGATTTGCAAAGATGGCCATAAATTGTACCGGTCATCCGTCGTGTTCACATTACGAACCTACTTCTTAGGCAACAGTATGGCCACAGTCTCTATGACGGCGGAAAGTGAAAAAGGGCATACAGCGAAAGGGCAATCGATAGCTGTAGAGAAAGGACGATCTGACTTTATGTTCCGCTGGTTGCTCGCCGTTGCAGTGTAAGATAACTGACACTTTCATATTCATACTTGTCACATTTACTACCACACTTGGCATACTCTCGTGACTTGCAAAGATGGCCATAAATTGTACCGGTCCTCCGTCGTGTTCACATTACGAACCTACTTCTTAGGCTACAGTATGGCCACAGTCTCTATGACGGCGGAAAGTGAAAAAGGGCTTACAGCGAAAGGGCAGTCGATAGCTGTAGAGAAAGGACGATCTGACTTTATGTTCCGCTGGTTGCTCGCCGTTGCAGTGTAAGATAACTGACACTTTCATATTCATACTTGTCACATTTACTACCACACTTGGCATACTATCGTGACTTGCATAGGTAGCCATATTAGACCGGTCATCCGTCGTGTTCGCGTTACGAACCTACTTCTTAGACCACAGTAAGGCCTCAGACTCTATGACGGCGGAAAGCGTAAATGGAAAGCGGGCTTACAGCGAAATCGGTAGCGAGGACGAGCTGAATTTTTGTTCCGCTGGTCGCTCGCCGTCCCAGCGTAAGATAACTGACACTTTCATACTACTGTCACATTAATTGCCAATCTTACCACACTTGACATACTCTCGTGAAAGCGGTACCTACAAGGTACCTAGCGGTAGCGGGGCGATTTCTAATATTTTTTTGTTCCGCCCAACCCAACAGCTCCTTTATTAAATTTCAAGTTTTCTCTAGAGCCCGAGCGGTGCTATACATAAAAATTCGAAATTTCTGGCGTGCTATGTGCTGTTGTGGTTGAGCGTCTACTTGCTACGCAAAGGCCTAAAGTTCTCTAACGCCAATACAATACACTACCGCTCGCTGTTCCTAAAACCTTGGCCTTTACGGCGTGTCCACATACCTCCGGCACGGCGCCGGCGCCGTGGAACGTCACGGTGTACGCCGTGGCACGGCACGACGTCGTGTCGTGCCACGGCACGGCGCCATGCCGAACCACGACGCCGTGCCGTGACAATCCACGGCGTGACACAATTCTCAGTCACCAAAGAGATTGGGTCTCTCAAAAAGAGAAATAATTATTGGTATGCCATAAATTTCGGTTGGCGAAAAAAAGCGACTTACGAACTATTTGGGCAACAATGTAACTACTTAGTCCGAAAAATAACATTGGGGCTGCAAATAACATTAAGTGATTATGGGGGCAGCAAAATAATAATTTGTCTCAAAGCAGCAAAATAATCTCTTATTTCTTCTATCCTACCTAAGGTACATTAGGTCAACGAACGACTTGACGAACCCTGATACCAGGAGACCTGTCAAGGTTATCTCAACGTTGACAAAGCCTCTAATACGGTAAAGTAGGCCTCCGACATGATTAAGTACATGACAGAGGCCTGACTTCTGACATATTTACAGTCCAGCAAAAAAGAGTAGAAATTAAATAAAATGGAACTAATAATTTTTCATACTAAATTGTTGCCATTCATAGTCAATGTTGCCATATAATTTAGAAATTTCTTACACAGTGGCGCCCTTATTTTTTGTCTAATCTTTTTTGCTGGACTGTAAGTATAGTTGAGCACGCCGATTGACATGATTAACATGGCCTCTGACACGGATAATATTGTACTTAGCAAGTACTTTGGCTTTCGTTTCATTAGGACGGAAGAGGAAGACTGCCGTAAGCAATTAAAAACACTACAATTGTGTATTTTTTTGATGCTCAACCTCGACATATTTGGCTGATTATTGAATTTCTATTTAAATTTTTAAAAAATATTTACGACGTGTTGTGTAATCGCATAACAAAATTTTTATACGTATGACACGCTCATTGGAGTTTTTTTACTACCTATGTTCACATGTCTGATGAAATATATTGTTGTTCAGAAATATTTACTCTCCAAGAGTTGCTTAACGAATAGCAATTTCTGCTTAACAAAGTCAATTTTTGGCATCACGAATAGCATTTTTTTGCTGACTGCTTAAATAACACCCGAAATATCTTGTTTTTCATGGATGGAAAGGATGATGGTCAAAATGTGCCCCAAAGCTAACAAATGGTAAAATATTGACCAACAGGTTTGTGATGTATGTCAATTAAGAGAATAAAGTAAGGAGTTCATTTATTACTATACTGACATTTCTCTAAGATGTAGCATAATTCCTAGAAAAATCAAATTTTGTTACTACGTATTCATATCACAACACAAAATACTACAAACAGCTGTATTTAAGCACTTGTTGACAAACACTAAAGCCTTCCACCGTCAATGCTCTTCGCCAACAAGGAATAGATGAAATATGTACCTATTTTTGAAGTAGTTTAAAATTACAGTGTGTTAAGCAAGCTTTCTCCATAAAACGTGGTGCAAGCAAGGAAATCCGCTTTTACCCAGACTTAAGAGCAATTGTTCCAGAAACTGGCATCTACATGGTAGCTTAAATATTAGGTTATAAACTTATAAGCTCGTAACCAAGCGCGTTAAGCGTAAAAAAGAACTAGAACAGTTAAATACATAGTCTCCATCCAAAACCACTAACTGTTTTAGTTCTATTTTACGCTTTACGCCAAGCGCGTTAAGCGTAAACCAAAACCAGCAAGAAAAGATCACCGAATAGAAAATGCCTGAAAAAGCTACTGGTCCATTGAAGACTTAATTAAGGGAGACTCACTTTGCTTAAAAGGCAAACTTATCCACTTGCGCATCCTTCCCAGCTAAAACAATGTCTTACAATATAAAAAAAACTAAACGGGTAAATAGTTTTACCGTAGGTCAATCAAGGATTTTTAATGCAATTTGTTTCAAACTTTGTGATTAGATTAAGCAGCTAAAAACCGCAAGTGAAACCGCAGGCAAAATGCTTGAAAGAAGATATGCATGATAAACTTCCATGTTAGTAGATTTAAATAGAAAATAATGAAATATTAAAAGACAATACACCGTCTTCAGGTCTATGATGCAGATAAATCGTCTGTTGGATGTTGATAGCTAGTACTGGTAGCTGATTGATGAAAATAAAAGAAATGACTTCACGACATGGAACAAAATCAAATCAAAATCAATGTATTTATTTCTCAGTAGGAATTACAAGATTGTCTTTAAGATAGTCACATTCTAATTCAAACTTAAAAAAGAGAAAATTTGTAGTGTAAAACTTTCTCTTTTTTATAACAATTTGTGTTCCTACTCTAAACGCGGCTCGGGCGGGATAAAAAAATAAAAATAAAGGCACTGGCCTGGCCTCAGGGCTGGCCAGGCCAACCACACAGCATGTACCTATCCTTATGCCTTAATGAATGACAAGTAAATGGAAACACATTCTATAAATCTTTTAAAATAAGGTGTTACATGTGTATAGTTAGCCGGACCCCCTGACAGGAAAACCCCCCAAAAACCTGCCCAGAAGTGCACCTATTCTAAAATTTACAATATTTTTAGGTCCTATGTTATCCTAGCTAAGGTAGAATATAAATTAATAGTAATAGCCAAAAACGGCTCAACAAAATAAAAAATACAGTAGATTATTCTAACTGTTTCGTCTATAAAATAATATACTTTAATATTTGAGCAACAGAATGTCATAGCATAAAAATAAAAAGTAGATTTACAGTAAATGTAAAAAATACATGTCATGAACAAGCTGTCACTATAGTGATACACGACAATACCTCAAATGGCCTTCAATATTGATAAAGGTGGCGATAACGACCGTATTTTTACGGCCGTTAAAGCTCTGCTTACCCCGCTAGGGTTTAAGGCGTGATTTATGTATGTACGTAGGTCTCTACCACCTGTAGGTACCTATTATATCTACCTAAGTGTACATGCAACCATCAGCAGGCACAGCATGTGCCGTCGGCTGTCGGCTGTTGGCCGGTGCCTTCGGAATCGCATCTGCTGCAACTGCCGCAGCATGTGCTGCAACTGCCGATAGCTGCGGCCCTTGCAGTATGTGCTGTCGGCAGCTTAAAGTTGACACGCACGATGGTAACGGATTATTAGCTAACATAAAACGAAATTTTATGTTTTTCTTGTAGGTTAACTGTAAAAAAAAGACATAGTCTGAAAAACATAATTGGATTTAAGAATAAAGACACGACTGGCGAAGAGTAGAGACGACCCTGCGATGGTGGTCGCCGACGCCCATTAGAGATTTAAGAATATCCCGCATGCTAGAGAAATGTCGCGATAGTTAAAAATAAACACTTGAATGACTATGTTCTATGTTCATACAATTCAATTCTGCTGATCTTTATTTTTTATATATTTAGTTAGAGGAACAGCATAGTTCTCATACAAAAATGTTCCAAGTCCTTTAAAGAACAATATCTTAACTATGACTGACGTAGTTTGTCATGTGGCCTGACATGAGCTGTAACAAATATGCCAAAATAAGAAAAATTTAAATGTGATGTACACTCGCCCTCAATAACAGATTTGTCGATATCGATAATATTGGTGAGGACTGTTTTTCTTCTGAAGAAGAGTATGCTGTTTGGGAGTCTTTATGTATGTATGGGTTGCATAAGTATTAGTTAGATTTGTCTACATAGATTTGTCTACATTTTACTAGTGACCGATAGCGAAAACTCAAAACCGGCTAGTGATAAGGAATAACTTCGGTCGAAATACGAAAAAGAATTTTGGACCTTCCATACAAAATTGCCGATAAGCTGCATTGAGTTACTATGGGAGTTCACAATTTTTTTTTCGTATTTCGACCTATGTTCCTTGGGGAAAGTTGTTCCTTATCACCAGTTAGTTCTGAGTTTTTGCTATCGGTCACTAGTAAAATTTCCTCGTATATAACTATTTATTAAAATTACAAATGGCCAATTTGAGACGAAAAACAAACTTTTGAAATTACTGCAATCGGGTTTCTGTATTTTTGTTATGATCGTTTACACTAATTATTAATATAATGTAAAGAGGAAAGATTTGTTTGTTAGTTTGTGTGTCTTTTATCTATTAGAAAGCTACAACATTCTTAATTGATTTTATGGATATTTTTACTAAGGAAAGATAGCTAATCCTACTAATATTATACGACATCACGCTAAAACGGCTGATTAGATTGACATGAAACTTTGCAGAAATATAAAAGGGCATCTGGAATAACACATAGGATACTTTTTATCACGGAAAAATGTCTCATCATCACGCATTTTCCAATATTTTTGAAATAGGTGGCGTGACTGAGCCGATTCGCGTTTTAAACGTTTTCGCCAAAAACTAACAGCGACATCTCTTGGCGAATAATGCTTTTTTCCCGCGGAATAATAGGTTGCAGCGGGTGAAACCGCTGACGGGTAGCTAGTTCTCCATAAATAACGGTTAACAATTAGAACAGTTTATTATACAGACAAAGATCCAATTCCTAAGGGGAAACGGGTAGGTAGGTACCAAAGTAGCAGCGGGTGAAGTCGCTAGGCATTGATTGATTGATTTAATAAAGTAACATTTCATCAGGCTACACAGGAAGTCAGATATTACTGGAGAGTATTTTTCATGCCCATACTAGTATTATATAGCATTTTCATTTGTATTTTTTTCTTCGACTGGGACACCAAGTCGTCCAATACTAGATTATCTTTATCACATTTTATACACACTCGTGTATACAAACAGGCTACTGGTAATATGCAACGATCAAATTGTTGGCTATACCAGCTCATGAAATTAAACATGTTTACAATCTGATTTGTAAATGAAAAACAAAATTGTTAGGTTTAAATAAATTAGCTTTTGAAAGTACCAATCTATAGCTTTTTCAAATCCTATGCTAATTAAGTACTATCGGCTTGTCTAGCAGTTTCACCCACTGATACATAGTTGTAAATATTCGCAAGAAATGCTGCTGCCCATTCTCTGGTTTCATGTTTTAGTCGCCTTTTACAACACCCACTGGTAGAAATAGGTGATGCCATATAGATCCGGCATCACAGGGTCAACGATATACTATCGCCAGCAAATCCACCTACCCATTTTTGGTTCCATCTAATACTGGTTTTCATATACATACTTAGAAAAACCAGTATACGTTGAACCCTTAAATGTGTAGGTAGATTTGTTGGCGACCTACTTTTTTGGTTAGATACACAGCAGTATTTTCGATGAATACCTTACCTATACAGGATTACATTTAATTAAATACAAAATCTCTTAAGGGGCCGGTCTACACACAAAACAAAACAACTTGGGTTAGAAACTTTTCTTCGAAATATATAAAAAAAATTTGGCTTCCCATACAAAAATGCTGAAAAAGTGTGTCACTTAGTATGGGAGGGCCAAATTTTTTTTCGTATTTCGAAGAAATGTTTCTAACAAAAGTTGTTCAGTTTTGTGAGTAAAACAGAGTTTGACAGTGACATCTGTATTCTTTTATTACTCATGTTTTACAAATAAATATATCTTTATCTTTATCACACCCTAAAGAGATTTTCACTTAATAAATGTAACCTTATATATCGATAAATTATAGGCAACACTATCGTTCCATTTTCAAAATGAAAACATGGATTCCTATTAAAAACACTTTCATGTAAAATGTCGCCGGGCAAGAGCATACAGTCAATTCACAATCTTTGGGTCATTTATTGAAGAAATGACATCATGATCAGCTATGCGGGAGGGCAAGTTACGGTATTTGGTAGATACTCTAATGGTTATCTTTGCATACATAAATTGGTTATGTGAAGATGGCTGCGGAGTGTTTATGGATACAAAAAAGGTTCCTGGAGAGCGGTCGTATATCCGCAGGCGATGAAGTGGGGGCCTGACGGAACTCATATACCTTCCTTCCTTTTTCCCGTTCACCGGAATCTCCATGATTATAATAACTTGTATAGAAATGCCTCAATTACCTATAAAAGAACTTTTGGGTTACATCTATATTAATAATATCGTGCAGGGGTAACGGTTACCCCCTGTTTTCTGTTTTCTAAATAAAACCATAAAACAATATTGTTTTTGAGTCGACAACATATATCTGAATTTAGATGATTATCGAGAATTTTATGAAATTCTTAATAGGCAAAATATAGAATAAGTCCTGCCATTTTTGTTAGTATCCCGTCGCCAACCTGTTGTCTAGCTACCACCTAGCTTCTGATTTTATTTTTATTTATTAACACGGACTTCTACCCAATTAGGGTAATTCTGCCAGTCTCAGTATAATAGGATTCCAGCGCTGCTGCACCGGACGGTAGGAGGCCAAAGATCAATGATATTTTTTAGTATCTTTTTGGATTTTTGGATTGTCGTGTCATCCCAAAATGTCATCTTTCATTGTCACAAATTGTCAATACCTAAATAACACGAAAGATGTACAAAATCATTTATATCGGAAACTATTGGTTTCTTTGGGAAAGATGTAGGCCTTAGCGAGATCTACATGACAGATGTCAGCTGTCATACTAAAAAGTCGTTTATATCGGAAACTATGCGTGCTAGACTATTGGTTTCTTTGGGAAAGTTGTAGGCCTTAACGAGATCAACAGACCATCAGGTACCTATCCAGATCCTCGATATCCATGTGCCAACAAAAGCGGCTTATAAAAATTTGCTATGGCGCTATTATTGTACTAATCTCTTGTAGTTAAAGCATGCTCCTGGTACATCCGGTACTGCAGACCCTCAAGTGCTGACAAAAGTAGCCTCAGTTGTTCAGTTACATGGGCTGGTTCATCCCTCGAAAGGAACGCAGTACTTTTCCTAACACCCAGTATAACTACCACAGCCTCAACAGTCCACTGCTGGACAGAGGTTTACCCCTATTAGGGAGCAGTTTTTGCCACAACACAATCACCAAGCTTGGCAAGCGAAGTACCAAAATACCAAAAGAACCGATTACAACTGAAGCAACACAAACATAATACAACATAAAACATTATTTTTTTGTGTATTTACTTGAAGTTTTAGTAAAAAATTTATTTGTTAAACACAATGAAAGACTTAAGATATATCTTTCTATTTAGACACATGTTTTCTCGACACTATCTCAACTACACGCTATTTCGACACACGCTATCTCAACAAAAGGTTTATATCAATTTTTATTTAAATTTATAGATCAGTCATGCATGTCACGCTGGCTTTGAATAACGTCACTCCATTGCAAATTAGTGTGATGTCGGCTTAAATCAGCACCAACCCATAGCAGTTTGTATAATGATGGCTTAAATTAGCATCGAGTCACAGTAAATAGATCGGTTTTACTGGGCTCAGCAGTAAAGAATCTTTACCAAATCCGCGATCCTATTACCTTCTCTGTCTCTCTCTCACTTCTCTCGGGTTGTCACTATGTCATCGCTATCACCGCGAGATTCCATGTAGCGGCGCCGTATGTTTGCGTGAGTGAGTTTGAGCGTTCGTAAGAAATTTCTTTACTGCTGAGACCAAAGAAGCTATATATTTACTGTGATCGAGATAGCGTTCTGTCGAGATAGGGTTACGTCGATTTCCCGCTATACACTCCTGCTTTGCTTCAATAATTGTGAGAATTACGCAAGTACGAGTTTTAATTCACCCTAGTATTACATTATTTAAACACAACGTATGGGTCAATAACTTTCTAGATGATCACTTTTATATCACGAGCCACTTATTTACACTATGCTTGAGGTCTGAGTTTCTATGAACGCTAGAACTCAAGACATCATCTTCATAACAAAGTAGGCTAGCGCTTATAGGCGTGTAGTCTTAGTAGGCGTCAAGGCGCGATTTGTTACAACAGCCAGAGTTGTGGTGCATTTTTTCCTAAAGACATATCTTACTGATCATTATCCAATAATTTATATTTTTCCAAGAAATCGTTGATTCGATTTGCCATTGCCCGTTCGAATGTTTTTGACACTGATAGTAAAATCGCAATTGGCCTGTATTGACAGCTATTTTTAACGCGTCGGGAAAAATGCCTGATTCAAATGACTGGTTGATTAAAAAGGTTAGCGGAGGTGTGAGTACGCTTACGCATTTCTTTATCAGCATAGGTGGAATATCATCCACACCACTGCAATACTTGTTTGGCAATTTTTTTATTATATTTGATACTTCCCGCTCAGAAACCGATCGCAAGTATAGGGAGTTGATAGCTGGCGAGCAGGCCGGCCGCCCGCGCGGCGCAGGTGGCGGCGGCCGCTGAGATGCGCTACCCCCGCCACAACTCAGCGTAGCATCCTTTGTCGGAGTCGGTGACTCACCCACTTGACTGTCGAGAAGTACTCGCTTTGGGACATGCAATGGATTTGTTATTATAATTTAGTTTTATGTTCTGTATGCCGTTTTTTTTTAGTTTTTCTGTTAATTCTGTTTATGATTGACCACTTAGTCTTTGTTTTATTTTCAGACCGTGACATTATTTTGTCATAATTTAATTTAGATGATAGTGTTATACTTTTGATAATAGTCTCGTACTCAGACTGTCATGCTTTTGCCCTCGCAATATCTATTTTATATTTTTGCATGGCTTGTCTTGGCCGAAGCGCGACCGTGCCCCCAGATGATACTTGCCCGTCTTAGTGGTCAGTGTTAGTAGCAACAACCAAAGAATATAATACCCGCGTCAGCTTTGACGCCGTGACGCTAGCGTGACGCACGCCGTGACGCTGACGTGATGCACGCCGTGCCATAGCACGGTGTACACCGTGGCACGGCACGGTGCCCGCCGTCGCCGTGGCTTTTCACGGTGCCGGCGCCGTGCCGTAGGTCTGGGGACGAAGCCTTACTCTATAGGAAATTGAGCTAGCCTGGCCGGCGTTTATTGCGATTGGCGAGACGAAAAACCGTTTACGACCCACGTCCTGCCCAGGTCTTGAGGCCGACACAGGTACAGGCATTTAATTCTCTTTATGCCTGGATCGTGTGAAAGAAGCATAAGGATTGATTGATGGAAAACGGCCGTAATCGAATGTGTTAGATCGAAAAGAAAAACATTTTTTTCATGTTTGATTTAGATTTAAGCTGATAATAGCGGGTAGCTATAGGTAGTTAGGCAATCATGAAATTTACAGTAGGGCATAACAACATATTTATTTGATGAAAGAAAAAGGGTTTACCTTTTTACATTTTTCCGTCAAAGATAGATAACTCACGTCCTGACTAGAGTACTTTTAAAATTAAACAAATGTTTATAGCTTGGCAAATATGACAATCATCCCACTACAAGCATGAATGCTTACATTCCGTTGTAACTATTGTTAATGATAAGTGTATGTAAGTTATTTTTTGTCCATTCCGTTTTCGGCTAAAATGACAATTACCCTCGACAACGTCGTGTCCTTGCAATATTACTCGGCCACAAGTTGGTCTCTTATTGGTAACTGCAATAATGTAGGTCCTATTATCCATCAAATTACAAATCAATTTACAATTTATTACAAAGTCACATGACTTTTCAAAAGTCGCTTTTCACCCAACTCGTAGAATAAACCATCCAACTGGATTACGGTGAAATCCAACTTAAACACGGTAAGCTTTGGAGGCTTATTTAGCCTCATTTATTAACTAAATCACAACCTGTCACAAACCCAATCCGGGAACGTATTCCCAAATGGGATCACAATCGGGATATAATTTCTAAAAGCAATTTGTAGATAGGTAACCGGATCTATCCGGTTTTGTCCCAGTTTTAGTTCAGTTGCTTAATATCGTGTCGTAGCTTAAGGGTGGGACTCAACTGCGTATAGTTTTGACGCGAAATATTAAATTACGATAGGCAGGTGACACGTATTCTCATTCTTGACAACGGAGAGTCTTTGATATTGTAATAAAATAATCTAAAATTCCATGCCCTCAGGGTCTACCATGCCATGCTCTACGAAATGAAAATGGTAGTCTTATAAGTTACTTTTTTAATGACTATTGCAACAAATTCTTGCTGGAAAGTCATAATATAATTTTTTGAGGAGACATTCATGTGTATGGGTTGGCCAAAAAACACATATAGCACAGTACAGATGGCAAAGGTCGCTGGTTCAAATCCAGCCTTCGGTGAAAATTTTGCAAGTTTTTTTAGATTGTATACCTAACACGGGAAGAGCTTTAAAAATTTTATATTCACGAAATTGTACCTTTATCTCAATATAAACGTTAGATTCACAGATATGCTCTCTTTTTATTTAGATTAAGTCGATACAAAAGCATCAAATTTTTATATACCTATCAAACAAGTACCAGTATATTACGTGAAATATTTCGGGACACTACCCCTTAAAATAAGTTCTGTTCTCGCCAGCCATAAATCAATCTTCTTTCTCTGTCACACCCGGGGTAAACAGGTAAATCTCCGGTGCATGCTACAAGGATTTCCAGGGCAAATTTATGTGGTCCTTGGGACCTTAAGGCCGGCCTGGAGCAGCCTAATGAATACGACATTATAGACGTATTCTGGAGGGTTCCAGAATAGGTACCGGGAATACGAATGTTTGGAATAACATCACGGGATCAAGTTTAGAATTTATAATTTATAAGTAACTGGCTTTTCTACGACACTTCCCAAGAAATTTAAACACACCTATGGGTATTTAGGTAAATTGACACCAAAGACTTTTTCTATAGTGCAACTACAACTACAACTACGGTTTCGCACTACGTCCATCTGAATCTGATCCAAATCCGTGAAATATGTCCGTCTCCGTCCGTTATATATCGGTTGACGGATTCAGATCGAAAGTAGTGCGAAACCGCTCTAGGTAACTCTGTAACAATTAGAAAAACTCCGTCACATACCCCTCCCCATCTCCTATGATACGAAACTCGCAGCTTGAAAAATCCAACAAATGACGATTAGGCTTCTAAAAAATCTATTGCTCATGTTTCAGAGATACCTATTCCAGAAATAGCTTGTGTTTTTCAAAAGTAAATAAAATTCTGATGAGATGTAATATCTCAAGTGTTGGAAATAAACTGTTCATTGCAAGGAACTACGCCCTCGAGCCATACATCACACAAATGTGATGGACGATGCTTGCTCATATCGGCACATCATTTATTACCCGGTTCATACTTTGAAAAGCTTACACTATAAACTGAAAAATTACGATTTTTATTTGGGAACGCAAGTGTTAACTTTTGTTACGTGTCCTTTTTGGATTGTCTAATAAGTCATACACATCAAAGATTTTTCATCCATATAGTCATGTTTTATTTCATTCATAAAAGTCCAAAATTCCACCTTTAAACTTTCAACACATGATGAGTTCTAAACGTAAAAGTGTCAAATCGTCATAAAAGTTCTCCATATCTATTTCTGTCTCTACATTTTTCCTTCCATGATTTTATTCTTCATAGTTATTTAATTAGTTAAATTAACGAAAAACTGTAAAGTTTACTCGGATAATGCGTAAAGTAATACTTTTCACACTGGATCTGTTTGTCATTCATGGCTTCAGTATCTCATACAAAACGTATAACAGTTTATCAAAGCACTTTTTATATTTTCGGACCAACTCCCAAAATTGACTTTCAAACTAGAAAGCCGGCCATAAAAAAAGAAATAGCGGTTCTAGTTTCAACCGGTTTTGCATTCCTTAATCCGGGCAGTGTTTAGCTCTCACATAAATAACCCGGGCATACCCGGGTAGACCCTGGCATGGAGGAAATATACAAAAGGAGAGGCAATCTTCTTTTTAATTTTTTGGCTTTTGCGAACAAGCGATTCAGCCAGTGTCACGTGAGATCAACTAATCACGTCACAGAATAAAAATACTGCCTGAGAGGCAATCCTTCACTAAAAATCTAACCGTCCTGACATTCCTTATTTTCCTGGTTTATGTGATGGTTGAATTATTAATTAAGTAAATTAAATTCAGATAAACTTACTGTAAATTTGGCGAAACCTATGGTAATTTTAGGTTGTTAAATTTTAAAAGAGCCACATAGTTCGAGAGCCCAGGGGGTAAGTGGCTATCTCATAAGGTACCACGATAGGCTAGGTTCGGATCGTTAACCAAGACTTAAACAAGTCGTATGACCCAGGTCTGCCAGAGCCAATCCTGCCGAAACATAAAAATAATCGATATTTTTCAGAGTCATTTTTTCGTAAAAAATATGTCATAAGGTACCACAATGAAAGTGCTGGCATCAGTTAACCATTGAAAAATTATGTAAAAAAAGCTTGGTCTGCCACTGCGCACCCTGCCAGAAGTGCTTGCCAGACCTCTCCAAAGATGCCCTTCCGACACACCTAAACTATCTCATCGGGTACCACGACGCGACCACCACAACATAATAGCCAAGATCACTCTGACAATAGATCACAAGGTCTGCCAGGCCTAAACTTGCCGCATCCTAGTGTTTCAGACATTTGAAGTTGTAGGTCCAGTGTATGAAAAATGACCTATATCTTTTTCCCCCCGTGTTTGATTTTGATGGTGCCTTGATACGAAATGCTCTCCATAATAAGGAGCTTCGAGTCATATAGGACAGTTGGGTGGAGGGTTTCAGTATTGAACGCAATCCTGTCAAAAAGTTTGAAATGGAGGTTTGGTCTATGAAAGCAAATGTAGAGGCCGCTAACTGGTCAAATAAATTTAAAGTTTGCGGCACGTCGAAGAAGATAATAAAAATGACACAGTACCATTTTTTCTATTTCAATCACCGTATAAATGAGAACTGCTGGGCAACGAAGCGGGCCACGCCACGACTACTACTACTACTACTACGTGATGACCACGGCCTATATCTTATTCCCCCCGGGTTTGATTTTGATGGCGCCTTAATATGAAATGCTCTCCATAACTAGGAGCTTTGAGTCATATAGGTCAGTGAGGAGGAGGGTCTCTGTATTGTACACAATCCTGTCAAAAAGTGTGAAATTGTATGTAAAGTGTATGAAAACTGGCCTATATCTTTTCCCCCACTGGTTTGATTTTGATGGTGCCTTGGTATGAAATGCTCGTAATAATTAGGAAATTCGATTTGTATAGGTCAATTGGATAGAAGGTCTCTGTTCTGTGCACAATCCTCCTAAATATGAAAATATTCGATAACTTCTGCAGATTTTATCAGTTAAAATTGTCATATCATAAGGAACTCGAATAAAAGTGCTTGCATCAGCTTACCATTGACAAATTATGTTAAAAAAACTTGGTCTGCCACTGCGCACTCAGCCGGAAGTCCTTAGATGAGATAGGATAGGGTGTCGGAAGGTATATTTGGAGGGGTCTCCCCAGGACTTCTGGCAGAGTGCGCAATGGCAGACCAAGTTTTCTTAACTCAATTTATCAATGGTAATCTGATGCTGGAACTGTCATTCGGGTACCTTATGAAATTACAATGTTAACGGAAAAAATCTCAATCCTGCTAAACATGAAAATATTGGATATGTTCTGCAGATTTTTGCCGTTAATATTGTCATATCATAAGGTACCCGAATAAAAGTGCCGGCATAAGCTTACCATTGATAAATTGAGTTAAGAAAACTTGGTCTGCCATTGCGCACTCTGCCGGAAGTCCTTGTCAGACCCCTCCAAATATGCACTTCCGACACCCCTAACCTATCTCACCCCTACCTAACCACTGGTTTGATTTTGATGGTGCCTTGGTATGAAATGCTCGTAATGATTAGGAGATTCGATTTGTATAGGTCAGTTGGATAGAAGATCTCTGTTCTGTACACAATCCTCCTAAATATGAAAATATTCGATAACTTCTGCAGATTTTATCAGTTAAAATTGTCATATCATAAGGAACTCGAATAAAAGTGCTTGCATCAGCTTACCATTGACAAATTATGTTAAAAAAACTTGGTCTGCCACTGCGCACTCAGCCGGAAGTCCTTAGATGAGATACTTTTACGGTCGTTGACGCTCTGCCTACCCCGCAAGGGATAAAGGCGTGATGTATGTATGTATGTATGTATAAACTTACCTTGTCTTACTCTCTTTGTCACATACTTATTTTTGATCCGTAGTTTGTAGGTAGCACTGTAATAGTTTTCGATCGCTATCATGTAAGTGTTCTTTGTTTCCACCGGCATCACTTTGCAATGGCGAAATAGTTCGTTATATGCCGATTCTTTGCACTTCTGTTTAACTTTTTTACATACCAAATGCTTCAACAATCTTATTTGCAATGCTTTAATTTGTTTAAGATAAGTAGCAAACGTGCGGCCATACACACTTAGACCGTAGCTGATTAGCGAGTCTGCCAGTGCAAAGTAGACCATATACAAAGTTTTTCTACCCAAAACATATTTCAAATGATAAAACCTGCCCAGTATTCTATTTAGTTTTAGGCATACCTCGTTAACATGCATCCTCCAACTAAAATTACGCTCGACAATAAGGCCTAGGTATTTAAAGTGCTCGACATACTGTAATGCGTTGCAAGTACACTGTTTTTTATCATTATGTAGGCATTCGTAATTATGTCCTAGTATTCTCAACTCGTCGGGAGTTACTTTTTTCACTTGGCCATTATATGGTGAATGTATATGTACACATTTCGTTTTCGCCATATTTATGATAATGCCCATTTTGTTACATTCTCCAGATCGTGTTGAATATTAAATGTTATTTCCGCGACATTTTTTGATGCGTAGCACAAACACATATCGTCAGCATACATTACTACTAGATGAGATAGGTTAGGGGTGTCGGAAGGGTATATTTGGAGGGGTCTCCCAAGGACTTCTGGCAGAGTGCGCAATGGCAGACCAAGTTTTCTTAACTCAATTTATCAATGGTAAGCTGATGCTGGCACTGTCATTCGGGTACCTTATGAAATTACAATGTTAACGGAAAAAATCTCAATCCTGCTAAACATGAAAATATTAGATATGTTCTGCAGATTTTTGCCGTTAATATTGTCATATCATAAGGTACCCGAATAAAAGCATCAGCTACCATTGATAAATTGAGTTAAGAAAACTTGGTCTGCCATTGCGCACTCTGCCAGAAGTCCTTGGGAGACCCCTCCAAATATACCCTTCCGACACCCCTAACCTATCTCATCTAAGGACTTCCGGCTGAGTGCGCAATGGCAGACCAAGTTTTTTTAACATAATTTGTCAATGGTAAGCTGATGCAAGCACTTTTATTCGAGTTCCTTATGATATGACAATTTTAACTGATAAAATCTGCAGAAGTTATCGAATATTTTCATATTTAGGAGGACTGTGCACAGAACAGAGACCTTCTATCCAATTGACCTATACAAATCGAATCTCCTAATTATTACGAGCATTTCATACCAAGGCACCATCAAAATCAAACCAGTGGGGGAAAAGATATAGGCCAGTTTTCATACACTTTACATACAATTTCACACTTTTTGACAGGATTGTGTACAATACAGAGACCCTCTTCCTCACTGACCTATATGACTCAAAGCTCCTAGTTATGGAGAGCATTTCATATTAAGGCGCCATCAAAATCAAACCCGGGTAGAATAAGATATAGGCCAGTTTTCATAGACCAAACCTCCATTTCAAACTTTTTGACAGGATTGCGTTCAATACTGAAACCCTCCACCCAACTGTCCTATATGACTCGAAGCTCCTTATTATGGAGAGCATTTCGTATTAAGGCACCATCAAAATCAAACACGGGGGGAAAAATATATAGGTCATTTTTCATACACTGGACCTACAACTTCAAATGTCTGAAACACTAGGATGCGGCAAGTTTAGGCCTGGCAGACCTTGTGATCTATTGTCAGAGTGATCTTGGCTATTATGTTGTGGTGGTCGCGTCGTGGTACCCGATGAGATAGTTTAGGGGTGTCGGAAGGGCATCTTTGGAGAGGTCTGGCAAGCACTTCCGGCAGGGTGCGCAGTGGCAGACCAAGCTTTTTTTACATAATTTTTCAATGGTTAACTGATGCCAGCACTTTCATTGTGGTACCTTATGACATATTTTTTACGAAAAAATGACTCTGAAAAATATCGATTATTTTTATGTTTCGGCAGGATTGGCTCTGGCAGACCTGGGTCATACGACTTGTTTAAGTCTTGGTTAACGATCCAAACCTAGCCTATCGTGGTACCTTATGAGATAGCCACTTACCCCCTGGGCTCTCGAACTAACAGTTTAAGTGATTAAACCGGTATTTATTCATTCCCCCTTTGAAATCCAACCATTTTCTTCCACGTCAGCTCTTATTTACAAGCTGGAAATAGATTAGTTTTTTTTAAGTAGGTACATTTTTACGATTGAGGATCGCCTCTCCTCTAGTGTATTTCGTCCATGAGCCGGGCAGATTCCTGGTTTCGTCCGGGCACACCGAGGGCCGACTGAAGATTTATCCCGGTCGGGAAAAAACCTGATTAATCACTGCATTCAAAAAGGAACGTAAGTCAGGGCACAAGAAATAAATTAATCGAGCGGACTTTAAAAAGTTAAGCAACGGTCGGAACGGAACGGTAATGGATTTTCTTTACCTGCTAATGTGAGTGATAGTTTGATGTGCTAGATTGCTCTTAGTGCATGTTTTTATCAAAAAAGATTTTCAAAAATGATTATGTGACTAATTTAGATATCAAAACTATTGGCTGCAGCTAGGACTTTATCAGTTTCAAGGTTTTCAGTTCATACTCAAGCTGTTTTCGATTTCAGTTCGGCTGTACTGCTGGATGGCTCTACGAAGGCGCCATCTATAGCAGTCAATATTTAGATTTTTTTACTTTGGGGACGGCGCAAAAACACGTCTTCATCTGAAAAATGGTTCCTTACCATCTTATCTGCAAAATTTTTTGTATTCGTAACTGGAAAGTTACTTTACACTGTAATACAAAAATTTTATAGCTCTGTAGTAGATAAACTTAAGTACTTGTCAAAGAATATTTCCGATACCTTTCTTAGGCGTAGACACGAACTAATAAAGATAAATCATGATTGACCGTTTGAGCCTAAGTGCTGTTTCGTGTCCAGTGATATAAGAGCACTTATAAAATAATGTCAGAATATCATTGTCAGATCTACAGAAGGAAGATTATGGTCTCCTTTCGGGAAATAAGTTCTTGAAACTGATCCTAATATAGCGTTGTCACGCTCCGTCAAATAGATTTAGAAAAGGGTAGACAGACGATATCTAAGTCATGTTTAAAGTCAATGGGTTTTTTGCAATTTTTCCCCAATTCATCACCTACCTATATCCTATACTTACCAAAGATTACTCAAATATTACAAAAAGAGTTATTTAGTTAGTTGATATACCTACATACTTCGAGCATCTTCCGTCCCGTTCCGGCCCACCTACATAGTTCATTCTCAATTTACCTATGACTTTGTGATACGGTTTATTCGTTTCGTTAGGATGTTTCTGTCTGAACCAAACCCTCCTTTTTTACCTCAGAAGTTGCCTCAGAAACCTTACGTACCGTCGGTGCTGTTGCACTTTTTACCCAACCACGTCAGAAAACCAGTTAGCTACACGATTTGAAAATCATAAATTAAAGTTCAGTCGGTCTTCTTCTTTTCGAGTCGGTAATTTGTTAACATGATGTCTCAGCGATACGTACAAAATTAGCTATAGCTAATTCAAAACTTTGTGCACTTAAACATTTAACAAACGGACTGGCAACTTTGATATGACGTAGTTAGCACAGCAGAGCAGCTGGGAACGAGTAAAAACTAGCATTAGTTTGTGAGAAGTTTTCAAATGAGAAAACTAGAACGTGTTTTGTAGGTTTTAGACTGCGACAAAGCGTACCCATTCCGTATCATGTCGGTTTAGTATAGTATCACACCATTTCTACCCGTGAGTGTTGAAAAAGGCGAGCGATAACAGGGAACCTTGCATTGCGCTCACCTATCTGACAATCAAAGGTCGGTAGCAAGACAAATACCCCCAAAGGTGGCCTGTGTCGAGCAATGATGGTATGGCTATTGATGCTGTTGCTAAAATTAAAATTACATTTTAAAACTATCTCTTCTTCTTCAGCTTTAAATTTAAAAGTCAAACTCTTATTGGTTGAGTTATTTCTAATCTTTCCTCATCTTAGCTAGTGCCTTCACCTCCTGATAAGACACGCCATTGATCTTTTCCTTCATCTGGGTTAAGTAAGTGCGACTAGGTGTAACTCTGCCTCTTTTTCCTTCTACAATACCTTTATGAAGTTGTCGTACCGTAGTAAGTGAAAACAGTCTCAACATCCTATAAATCTGATAGTTCCATACCCTGAGATTCTTCAAAGAAAGTGCACGAAACTGCTTGAATCGAGATGCTGCTGATAGTACCCACTTTCATCGTTCAAATTAAAACTTTGTGACACGCTTCCCTAACTGAAATACCTACTTGTGTAAGTTGTAAAACTGTTATGAAAACTGAAATACAAGTTTTAAAATGTTCGCAACAAGCGGTAGTTAAACATGCAACTATGTTATGCTCCGATGAGTTGAGTTTTGATAGCTTGATAGTTGGCCGATAGTCAGTAATGGTTGGTATACTGAGGTAATTGTTGATTTTGTTGATGGAAATTTAAACAAGCTGGAAAGTGTTTCTCAATGTGTATCGAAGCCAATTGGGGGTCAGTAAGAAGAAGGACTGCAAAAAGATTTATAGGCATCATCAAACCATGAACAATAATCTAATCTTATTATTATTATCGATTTCTATAATTTATAATGATTAAATTAAAAAAAACTGACTTTTACTTATATTGAAACCTTTACTTCATTTGCGGCGTCTCGCTGCCACGGTAGAGTCTGCCATGGTCAGCACACATATGAAAACACCCATACTTTATTCATACCACATCCATCCATAGATTAAAATGACATAACGATGCCACCACTTTTTTGTTTAAAAGCTGGTTGGTATTGTGGAAAAGTGTCGGCTACAAGATCATTTTATTACGTTTGATTGCCGCCGTGGTTATTGCCTAGATAACTTTGGGAATCACTGAATTTGAATCAATATCATTATCAAAAGCCAATAATGATGTGTTACGTACATTAGTTTGTTTAGACAGATCGATGGTGGCTGGTAATATAATAGTTCACAACAAAATTATACGAAAATGTTTTATTGGCAGTGATGTAGTGGTGGAATAACAATTTGTTGATGTTGCTTTATGAATTCTGTTTAATGTTTGATACTCAAACAGAGTAACACTTTGTAAAGCTTTTCTACAAAAAATATTATTCCGATTTTATGAAACTTCAGGCAAAATTCAATGTACATTGCGTAGCCGGTTTTAATAATAGGATAATAATGTATAACCGGCTACGCAATGTACATAGAATTGACCTGTAGAATTGAAGCCTATAGTTTCATTGCACAGGCCACTGTTGCGAATTGGCTCTAAGTTTTCTCAAAATAAAGTTCTTAATCAGCGGGTTTTTCTCCTTAAGTTTTTTCAAGTGATTCCTTCCTTGATATCCTTCCTGGGCCTGGCGGATGATTTTCAACAACTTGATGTCCAAATACCAAATTTAAAATCACTTGCCGTGTTAGGTATACATGTTTTGGAAAAATTTGAAAATTTTCAACCGCAACTTGATTTGAACTTGCAACCTTGGGCATATGTACTGCTGGGCTCTATCCTAGCCTGCGAATCATCAAGCCAATAATTGATGTCTTAAGATTATAATGTTGTTTTCCGTATTGTTACAGGTGAAGCGACGAGTGCGCCGAGTTTATCAGTGTCGTCACCAGGGCGGACGGCGCCCGCGCCGCTTACCACACCAGTAAGTACCTCACAAGTAAGTCAGAATTACCGGCGTAACACACCAAACCTCTAAGATTAACTTTATCTGACACCAGGGTTCAACGTGTCATCCGTCGACACGATAGACGAAAAAGACGCGGCGCATATCGTCCGCTTCGCAATTATTTTTGCGCTGCGCTATCGCAGCGTTAGGAAAATGCGATTTCCTCCTTTTTCCCATATAAATACGACGACGCATGCCTAACGGTGCGTTGACGAAATAATCTGAACTGGTTTGAGAGACGCATATGTGTGTAAAGCGCAACTCAAAAACACGCGGAAAATAAATTGGTTATTTATTTACTGTGCGATATTTGTGCGTCGAAGCAAATCGTAGGCAGACATGTCTACCATTATTTCAACCTGACTAACACATAATTTTATGATCCGTCTTATAAGCATAATATTTCTGCTGTAACAAGAACCGCAATAAAAATAACCGTATGATTGCAAAAATCATTTCCAAAACTGTCCGCACAATATGATATTTCTCATAATGGCGCGTCAAGGTCTTGTCCACGACCCTGGGGAGTGATTCTCTCACTTCGATAAACGCTTGAGAACTCATAGTGAGGACTTTTGGACGCGATAGCCATACTCAGGGGACCTTTGAAACAGGGCAGTGAAAATACGACGTTTGATAGAAGTAAGGAAGATGTGTTATGAATAAGCGTAATGGTGAAGAAAAGAGTCTGTGATATCTAAATCCATCAGACGAAGCCACGAGATTGTCCCGATCACAGGCAAGGTAAAAAAACGACGCCTGAGATGGTGATGATATGTGCTCCACCGCCCTAAAGACCAAATGGTACGGCAGGTCTAAACATACTAATGACGAAGCGACGCCGTGGAAGACCCCCCGCCACTTGGTTGACGACGGTCTAGAAAAACCTGAAATAGACAAATATGGACGCCGAAGCTGCATAGGACAGAGAAGAATGGAAAAGGCAGATAAAGAGAGCCGACCCCAGGTGATGAGATAAGGCTAAAGAGAAGAAGAAGGTGAAGAGAAAAGTGAGAAAGATATTGGTGTTCATCGATAGATTCATAATTATAAGTCAAGCCATTCTCATAAAGGTTTGAGACTCATAGTGAGGACTTTTGGTCAGGTATTTTGTTACGAAAGTCAAGAAGTCTTCAGGTCAATCATTTGTTTCGTGGTTGCTTGATAGTTATACCTCTACATACATTTTGGAATTTTTTATAAAACTATAGTAAGTACAAAACAAGCCAGACACGCCTAAATACAGGGCTTCGTATTTGTACTTGATCTTTGACCTTACAAAATAGAAGTACAAAATTATAATTACCTACGTGTTCTCTCTTTGAGATTGACCAAGTCACTTTTGACCTTTGGCATAATTAAATCACAAGCTCTGATTAATTCTTAAAGACTGCTAATATTATGACTTCTTAGCAAAACATTCAAATAATTACAAAAAGAAATATTATCTACCAACACATCCATCACATTTTTTTGCTATCCTCGGCATATGTTACCCCTAGAGACGTTATAGGGACGCTGTACCGTTAAGAAATATGAAGCAGTATCTCTGATGGGAAGTCCCGCAGTAAACCAGTCATAGCTAGAACCATAAAGATACTTGTGACCACAGACATGCAAACCTCAGACCGCACATGCTTCTCTAAGGCAAATAAATATGGAGCAGTAACTCTGATAGGACGTTCTGCAGTAAACCAATCATAGCTGGAACCATAATAGTAGTTTATGCAACTGCCTAATAATGAGAGGCTTTAGGATGAGAGTATCTGTTTATCACACGAGGCGCAGCCGAGTGTGATAATATGTGATAATAGTTTGACACGAGCATTCTAAAGCCTAATTATTTGCAGTTGCATACACTATTTTATCTACACTCTACAAGAAAAACTATGAAAAATAATTCAAACCTCCGCACTGCACTATGGCGATTGCAAGCCTATCTACTGAACCACCAACTGAACGACTTTTGTACATAAGTAACTTTTTAACTAAACGTTAAAATGGGGGCTCATAAAAACTGAACAACTTTTAAAATTAAACAGCATTTATCGGTGAATTTTAATTCAAAAAATGATTTGAAGCAAAGATTTAAAAACAAATAAATCCTCATAATTTCAAGAGTCGTCCCGCCGCGGGTGACACTTGTTTTTTTTTTCATTCGACTTACTGAAGGCCAGTGTCAAATTGGAACAGATTACAATTTGGTACGCGGGTCATTTTGTTTAATTTTTTTTCAAATACTAGAAATCGAGTTACTTTATGTAGCTGCCAGTAGTATGAAAGTTTTTTTTAAAGGCTGTATATTCGTAATGCAGTTCATTACGTTCGTACTTTCGATTCTGTAAAACGAATATTACGAACTGAGTGTAGATAAAGATACTTGTGATCATA
Organism: Phthorimaea operculella; assembly: GCA_024500475.1. Lineage (NCBI taxonomy): Eukaryota > Metazoa > Arthropoda > Insecta > Lepidoptera > Gelechiidae > Phthorimaea > Phthorimaea operculella. The sequence goes on from JANFCV010000109.1 coordinate 1,595,826, forward strand.
GACATGTAAACCTCAGACCGCGCATGCTCCTATAAGGTAAAGAAATATGAAGCAGTATCTGTGATGGGAAGTCCCACAGTAAACCAGTCATAGCTGGAACCATAAAGATACTTGTGACCACAGACATGTAAACATTAGACCGCGCATGCTCCTGTAAGGTAGAGAAATATGAAGCAGTATATCTGATGTGACGTCCCGCAGTAAACCAGTCATAGCTAGAACCATAAAGATACTTGTGACCACAGACATGTAAACCATTATAGACCACGCATGCTAGTCTAAGGTAAGGAATTATGAACGAGTATCTCTGATGGGAAGTCTCGCAGTAAACCAGTCATAGCTGGAGCCATAAAGATGCTTGTGACCATAGACATGTAAACCTGAGACCACGCATGCTCCTCTAAAGCAAAGAAATGTGCAGCAGTATTTCTGATCGGAAGTCCCGCAGTAAACCAGTCATGGCTGGAACCATAAAGATACTTGTGACCACATATATGTACACCTTAGACCACAGATGCTATTCTATGACACAGAAAATCTTATATAAGGTAAAGAAATATGAAGCACTATCTCTGCAGGGACGTCCCGTAGTAAACCAGTCATAGCTGGAACCATAAAGATACTTGTGTCCACAGACATAAGAAGGTTAGATAACGTATGTTCCTCCAAAGTGTAAACTTGCCAACCTTTGAGCGAATTTTGCAGCGTGTGACATCGCTGACGGGCCGTTAGTAAATCAATCGTTGCTCACTTTGCTTGAGTATCAGGCAGGCTCCTTAGTGTGCACATGCGGGGTCTAACTTGATATGTGTCTGTGGTTGTGTGATCAAGTAGTTTTGGAACTGAAGTTTGCAAGAATACGTATCTCGCAGATATTTCAAGAACACGTATCTTGCAAGATCTATCTTATATTCAAAAATTGCATACGATTTCAACAAGGCCGAAGAAATTTCTAGTCCTTGTGATACGTATACTATTACTACAGCTACAACAGTCCACTGCTAGACATGTGTTGTGTATAGCGCCCGAAAAATTACTTGTAGCAGAGTGCGCCGACACTTGCCAAAACCTAAAACAGTCAAATACGCGATTCGTCAAATTTGAGACTGGTCAATTCCAGTAGACAGTAACCAAAACCTAAAATAATCAAATACGTGATTCGTCAAAACCTAAAACTGTCAACTGGTTCCAAGTAAAAACTCTTTCACATGGAAAAGTATTTAAGCCAGACTGTCAAATTCCTAAATGATGTTGTAAATCTTGATGAAACCGACACATAGTATGACAGCTGTCAAGCTAAAACCTCGTGTATCTTGGAAAATATGGATGCTAGACTATCAGTGTTTTAGAGAAAGTTATAGGCCTTGATGAGATCTACATGTCAGGTGACAGCTGTCAAACAAAAACCTCGTTTATCTTGGAAATTACGCGTGATAGACTATCAGTTTGTTCGAGAAAGTTGTGGTCCTCGATGAAACCTACATTTATGAAGACAGCTGTCAAACTAAAAACTCGTTTATCTCGGAAACAAAAAATCTTAGACAATATGTTCCTTTGAGAAAGTGGTAGGCCTTGACGAGATCTATCAAATGACAGCTGTCAAACTAAAAAATCGTTTATCTGGGAAACTAAAAATCTTAGACAATATGTTTCTTTGAGAAAGTGGTAGGCCTTGACGAGATCTATCAAATAACAGCTATCAAACTAAAAACACGTATAACTTGGAAAAATTGAGAATAATAATAAAATAAACTAATAAAAAAGTAAACAAAAAAAATACTTAATACCGTATATCTCCGAAACTATACGCTTTACGATTTTTTATCTTTGGATACTTTTGGTTTGTATTTTTATGCTTCATTGATTTTGATATGTTTCAACTCTGGCCATGAAAAAGAGTTTTTGTGTCGGTAGCTCTTTGAGGTCGATCGGTCTAAAGCTGACGAAGTTATGAGGGCCCGGCATACAGACAGGTCAAAGACATAAAACAACAGCGATGCCAGGCTATCTTGCGGTTGTGACTTTATATTAATCAGTCGGACTTTTTGTCCCAGTAACATGACTAAGTGTTATATTGAGCCGAGCCTAAAACTGATTCTAAGAAACTAAGTCTAGCATCCATATTTTCCAAGATACACGAGGTTTTAGCTTGACAGCTGTCATACTATGTGTCGGTTTCATCAAGATTTACAACATCATTTAGGAATTTGACAGTCTGGCTTAAATACTTTTCCATGTGAAAGAGTTTTTACTTGGAACCAGTTGACAGTTTTAGGTTTTGACGAATCACGTATTTGATTATTTTAGGTTTTGGTTACTGTCTACTGGAATTGACCAGTCTCAAATTTGACGAATCGCGTATTTGACTGTTTTAGGTTTTGGCAAGTGTCGGCGCACTCTTGTAGCATCCCAAATAGTGCACAATACGCGTCAAGAAATATTTATCACAAAATGTGCAGTAAATAATTTGGCGTCAATTGACAAATGAAGATCAGGCGTCATGTTAGAACAGGATAAAAATTCACCCAAGTCTGACAAAAATTGACCGATTGTCAAGCACGTGACATTTTTGACGCATACTGTGCGTACCCATCCCAAATTAACTATTTTAACAATTTGACTAATAAGCGTTCGGAATGTAATTTAATTCCAAACCACACCACATTAACACCGCACTTTGGAATGAGGTAGATTTCGAATAACGTTAGCTAAAATTATTGCAAATTTCCTACTTACTGTCGCTTAGCTTATTTTATTAAACGCTTTTAATTTTGGTATTTCGGAATATTTATCATCAAAAAATCGTCAAAATAGAGTAAAAAATACTTTTTTTGCAGAATATGACGAGTTCCCATTACACTTAAAAAGCATCAAAATTCTATTTCTGTAAAGGAGCAAATTTATATTCTTCTAGGCTACCTACCTTATAGGACTTAGTAGTAGAATGATCCCCATAAAGATTAGCGGGAAGCAAAGTTATCTCCATAAACTTTCAGAGATCTTAGTATGTTTGAAAGGCACTAGTAGTCAGTTGCCACGCAGAAATTTTAAACCATTCACAAGTCACTAGAAGTCAGCTATCACAGAGTTCCAACGAAAACACAAAAATACTCAAGTATTTAAACACTCCAACGAGATGTTTAATCACCCGACTGCCTCAGAAGGAGGTTATGTTTTTCTAAAGTATGTAAATTTGTATGTAAATGCATTACCTATACGATTACTTAGAAATTCGTTTTCACGGGCTACAATCTTGACACGTGAGGTGTCGTAACTACTTACAAAAAAAACATAAATTCAAGATGGCGGTTTTATATCGTAAACTACAACCTTCAAATTACCGCAGTCGGGTTTTTGTTCTTTAATACGTCTGTTTGTTTAATATAAGACGCCGCTTCCTCCTTTATTCTACTTTATGAAGACTCTGTATTATCTCTTGTCATCCGGCGTCTAAAACTGCGTTATTAATTTAGCGGATTCTTGAGTGTAAAGAGGGGATCTAATTAAATTCTTTCGTTTGCTGAACTGGGGGTAATTTCCTTCATAGTGGCCACAGTAGAAAACAAAGCAGTAGGCATCGAACTATTTGCTTTGGCAAATTCTATTTGAATGTCTAGAAGCATAACTGCCGTATCACTTTGTTACCATATCGTGACATTTCATTTCATTACCTTTCATTTCCTTGGCCTTTTGTCACCTGATCAATACATTTGCCAACCAACTTTAATTTGTAGGATAGTACGATTTGTAAAATGAATAGAATGACTTTATTAGAATAGTATTTTTTTATGTAGCCTGTGAAATGTCCCACTGCAGGGCAAAGACTGCTCCTCTTTCGCGCCACCTGTCTCTATACTGGGCCTTTACCTGCCAGTTTTGGACAAAGACATCAAAGTCATCTCGCAGTCTTCTCCAGGGTCGGCCACGACGACGGCGACCATCTTGTGGCACCCAGTCTGTCACTAATTTGGTCACCTCTAGGTAAATACTGCTTACCACTTACTGTGGTATTGGGTGGAAGTGAAAGGCCGGTCTTTACAAGGAAGTGGAGAAAAACTCTTTTAGCTGCCCTTAAAGAGAGAAGGTTTAGACGATAGCGTAGATTTTTCTCATAGTTTACAATGATCTAGGCTAAGTAAAGACAGACGTACTATCGCCAGTTAATCCACCTACCTATTTAAGGAGCTAGGGGCTGGTTTTTCATACAAATACTAAGACAAACTAGTGTAAGTTGATCCCTTAAAAAGGTAGTTGGATTTGCGGGCGATAGTACATTATATTGTTTGGTTCCTTACTTGTATTGTAAGCAAACATATTTTTTTTAGGTACCCCATCTCAACATAACCATAAAGTTGTATGTATGACACTGAAGCTCACTTACGGTTAGGAGAGCCTATTTATACCTTAAAGCTGCTCATTCTTTTACGAGCCAATAACACTTACTCTTCTAAATTGTTACAAGGTCCTTTTTGACCGAGTGCGAAACGGTCGAAAAGGACCTTGCTAATGACGTTCACCGTATGCTTTCTATTTTGTGATTACGCAGGTGGCCCTTAGTAAAAATGCCTCTTAGGATAGGTCTTGAGTGTTGAGAGAAGTGAGTCGATCATTTAAGTTCATGTGGCGTACTGATTACATAGCCTGATGGGTAATTACAGCCAATGTGGCGCAGTGGTAGTGCAACTGCCCGCGACGCAGAAGTTTCCGGGTTCGATCCCGGGTGGGACACTTCATATAAAGTTGATATTTATCACTTTGGGAATATGTCTGGTTAGGACATTGCAGGCTGAACCACCTCATTTTCCGAAAGTAAGGTGGTTCCGTATTTCGGAGGGCACGTTAAGCCGTCGGTCCCAGTTTCTATCTATGAGTACCTTATAAGTACTTATACGGTGGTCTAAGTCTAAAGCTTAGGTCTAAAGGGCATGAACTAACTAACTAACTAACACTGCTGAAAGTAAGCAAAATTACTTGCATAACACATTTTGCAGACCAGGTGTTATACTCGTGTATGACTGTAGGATCGTAAGTAGGTGTTACAGATCCCGGCTACTGCTGCTATTAAGTGGACCCTCTGCACCGAAAAATCAGGTGGTTCAGCTTGCAAATCTGCAATGCAATATCCTGCCCAAACTGGGATCAAATGCCTAATTCAAAAAACCCGGGTAGCTAACCGGAATTTGCAAATCTTGAGAAAGCTTAGACCACGGAAGCCAGTGTACATTGACAGTTTACACGACACCAGCGACTATTCGCGACACGGAACGCGCCTATATCAAACCCGGCTATCTTAGTTACCTTGAGTTCCTCGGAGATTCCAGTTAAAGTCAGTGAGCGTCCAAATCGTCGCGAGTACTGAGCGAGTCATCTGTAAAAGCGTCCCGCGCGCCTTTTCCCTAATTTGTGCCAGTAGTGTAAAACTATGAAACGACACCAGTGTACATTGACAGTTAACGCGACACGATCGACTATTCGCGACACGGAACTCGCCTAAATCAAACCCGGCTAATGAATAGTTTAGTATCGCGAGCAAGCGGGGGGCCGTAAATTATGTGATCCTGTTTACTGTAGAGATGGGGACGGTTTATCGACAAAATGTTACATCTATAGAGATCATACATATTACAAAAACTTGGTTGATATGTGAGGTTATTTGACATCAGTTTACGCGACACGAGCGACTATTCGCGACACGGAACGCGCCTAAATCAAACCCGACTAATGAATAGTTTAGTATCGTGAGCAAGCGGGGGCCGTAAATTATGTGATCTTGTTTACTGTAGAGATGGGAACGTGCCATCGATAAATTGTAAATAGAGATAATATTACAAAAACTCGATTGGTATGTGAGGTTATTTGTCATCAGTTTTTGCGACACAAGCGATTATTCGCGACACAAAACGCGCCTAAATCAAACCCGGCTAATGAATAGTTTAGTATCGCGAGCAAGCGGGGGGCCGTAAATTATGTGATCCTGTTTACTGTAGGGATGGGGACGTTTTGTCGACGAATTGGTTAATATGTGAGGTTATTTTGACATCAGTTTACGCGACACCAGCGACTTTTCGCGACACGGAACGCGCCTAAATCAAACCCGACTAATGAATAGTTTAGTATCGCGAGCAAGCGGGGGGCCGTAAATTATGTGATCCATGTTTTACTGTAGTGATGGGAACGTGCCATCGATAAGTGACACAAAAAAAAAAGAAACATTTTCCCAAGTTACAATAGCACATAAAGTTTGGGAGTCTTCCTTTAAGTTCCCAAAAAGAACCTGTGTTGGAGGCCTGTGCTCTTCTATTCTTAAAAAACTGATAGAGTTCTTCCAAGCGTTTATTTGATTTTTGACAGCTGTCTGGTGAATATAATTTGTATTTTGTATTTTCATGCCAATTTAGTTTCTTATATGGCATCCTGCTGTCAAATAGCAACCTTTTTATGCTCTACAAATCATATTGCGCCGACTCCAACCGATTCGGGGAGGAAGATGATGATATCACAAACATAGTACCTATATGTGGTTTGGATAGAACTCTTAGCCCAAGGCTTGGCTAGACTACCATCAAGCGATACCATTTTCTCCTAACCTAAGGACTTTTCCCTCGACGCCCATCCCTAAAGTACATTAGGCCGCAGGCGTCGGCTTTTACGAGATGAGAACGTTCGATGGATGGACGTGTGTCACTCGTAATGGCCCATCGATACCAATGCTACAACTTCGTACTGGGGAAAGTATTTTCAGCGAGAAAAAAATGGTTGGAAAGCGCTTTCGAGACATAAAAACACGACAAAAATAAAGATAATAAAAATAGGTCAATGGCAAATACCCCGAACGTTATAGCGGTTTGAAGCAGTCAAACTACAAATGTCAACTAGCGACAGCCGCAATTTAATACGACGAAATGACGTGTGTCGTTTTTGCCTGGGATTTCGTACCTAATTTCTTCAAATCTGACAACCGGATTCGGCAAAATACCGGGAAAACATGGGGTAGGGGTATGTGATGTGCCGTATTGTATAAATCTTATCAACATTTTTTAATATGAATTCATATTTTTCAGTGTTTTGAAATAAAATCGTATTTAAAAAATATAGAAGTTAAATAATGAAACCTGTGTGCGTAAATTATTTCGAAAACAAAAACAGGGTATCACAATAATGAAACACAAACCGTTTTCAAACCTAAAATTGCTTTGCAAGAGCAGCAAGTTTAAATTCATGTTCCGCATCAGGAATGCAATCTCTTTGTTATATTTATACCTAGCCGGGTTCTTCCGCTGCGCTTTATGATAATTGTCCCCTTTACTGCCCGAGTATAGCGAGACCTTTGCAGAAGTGTCCTAATAAAGCATGAGTGTATTACGGTGACGTCTCTATGAATATTTTCACCTCGTTTGTTGGGTTCAGAACGCGTGCTCTGCGACGCGAACGTTGAGCGCTTTTTAAATAAAAAAATATGCCTGGACGAGACACAGAGCGCCATCTAGCCCCAAACTAAACAACCTTGTACTATGGGAAGATCTTGTACTAGAAAAGTGAGTAAGTAATTATTATGTTTAAACATATAATAAGGCTCCGTTCAGACAACTGAAACCAGTTTGCCTAATAGCAGCCGTACTGTCGCGTAGACATTCATCTGCCAGCCCTTATCCCAAATCAGTTGGGGGCGGCGCAACATATCTTGTTAGAGCACAAAATCATTTATAAAAGGATTTGGTTTTATTTTTTATGACCGGCCGCCTGCTTGACGTCAACTCTCTATATAATGGGAATGCTATTGTAGGTGGTATCACCGCCACCATGCGATTGACCATAGTCGGCAGATGTTATTCCGAGGTCTAAAACTCTACGTGGCTAGGGGTGGCAGTATTTCTTGCCGTTACCACTCGGTTCACATCACACACATTCTCCTTTATTTACCATACCATTTCCCACCCATCTAACAATTTTACTGTTGTGGAATCATAATTTGGAGCTACGTGGAATACACACAACGGTCACGTCTGTTCCCTGCTTCTTCAAATATTCAGCAAACAGAATAACCAGCCAGGCATCCTCACATACACGATTTCTCGTGAATACGGGTGTAATGGTAAATGCGTAGCATTATTGTACACATAAAACAGCACAGACCGAGAAAACTAAATATGTACCTACATACGTGAAGCAAATGGTATTGACTGATTGGTGAAAACGGGAGATCAAGGCGTACTCAAGGGAAGGTATACGTCTCAGTGGAATTCAATAGGAGGAAGGTGGCCACTCTAACAGTAAACTACAAAAGACTGATCATCATCATCTTCCTGTCCTTATCCAAAATCAGTTGGGATCGGTGCAACATGATTGTTAGAACACAAAATCATATAGCAAAAGATTTGGCTATGTTTTATGACCGGCCGCCTGCCTGACGTTAACCCTCTTTGGGAATGCTATTGTATGTGGTAGGTCAACTCGGTATCACCGCCACCATGCGTTTGATTATAGTTGACAAATATTCAGTCTAGGTCAAAAACGCTACCTTTTACGAAACACCCTGTGTAAACTAGGGGCGGCAGTATTCTTTGCTACGCTATACAATGACATACTTTTGACAAACATAACCCTCCTTCTAAAGCAGTCGGGTAAAAAGAACGTTACCTAGAATGCCTTTAATTAAACAGCTAAGATACCTCAGTAAACTGGAATCCGTAACTTGATACCCACGTCTGATTGGGACGGAATTAAAACATTTCAGACGTAAAACCGCACAGACACGTTGAAAATTAAACATCACCACGTCAAAGTTCGGCGCGGTGCAAAATCACAAGAAGCAAAGACATTGAATTTGGAGGAAACAAAACGTTTCGTCGATTTAGGTCTTTGTTTCGGTTTCAAACTGCTGCATTTAGAAGGTTCTCAATTCTTTGCAAACCCCTTCGCTCTTGACAGAGTTCAAGAGTGAGAAAAAAATCGAGAAGATGATATACCTAGAAGAGAATTAGAGGACACCATGTCATGTATCTTCAGTCAGCACAATTTAGATGAAACTTAATCTTCTTAGGAGTAAAGTTACATCTATAGTTAATGATTGTAAGGCCTCCCTCTTCTCTTTCCACCCTGTTCTGTTTTGAACTTCCAATTGCCAATGCTTGCTAAAAAAATTAAGATAATAAAAATAGGTCAATCGCACACACACCAAACGTTACATCTACAGGGTGTTAGGGACGGTGTACCGAAAACTTGGCAGGCATGATCAGACCATCAAACTGAACAACTTTTACTATGGAGCCAATGGTGGGAAACGAAAAAAAATTCTAACCTCCCATACAAAATTCACGATCAGCTGACTGACTTTGTATGGGAGGTCGGAATTTTTTTTTCGTTTCCCACCATTGGCTCTATAGTAAAAGTTGTTCAGTTTCATGGTCTGAGCAGGCCTGCAAAGTTTTCGTTACACCGTCCCTAACACCCCGTTTAGTTAATGTAAGTTACATCTATAGGTAATGTAGTTAATGTAAGCTGTTGACTATAGTAGACAAATATTCAGCCGAGGTCAAAAACCTTACTTTGCCTTTTATAAAACACCCTACTACTAGGGCTGGCAGTATTCTTAGCTGCTATACATACTCTCGAAAAATATAACCCTCCTTCTGAGGCACTCGGCAAAAAATAACGTTACCTAGAATACCTTTAATTAAACAGCTAAGATACCTCAGTAAACTCGGATCCGTAACTTGCTACTCACGTCTGATTGGGACGGAATTAAAACATTTCAGACGTAAAACCACACAGACACGTTGGAAATTAAACATCTCCACGTCAAAGTTCGGCGCGGTGCAAAATTACAAGAAGCAAAGACAATGAATTTGGAGGAAACAAAATGTTTCGTCAATTTATTTGTTTCGGTTTCAAATTGTTGCTTTTAGAAGGTTCTCAATAGTTTGCAATTTTTTTTTAAATATCTTCAGCCAGCACAATTTAGAAGATGCTCTAGTTTATAAAAGGTCGGTTTGGCATGGTTTGATGATTTGTGTGACAAAAAAACTACTAGTGTTTTGAAAGGGTTGGTCCTATATAGTCTTAATATCATAAAGACTATATCGTAGTTTATCCATGTATCAAATTAATAGTTTTGACACTATATGACCAAGACTCCTGTACACGGAGTTCAGTGGGGGGGTACCAACTCTGTTATGGATTCAAATCCCGACTGCATTGAAATTTTCCGTTTCCTTATTTTTAATAAAGGATAATACTTCGTCCCGTAACGCAGGTACAACCCCCGTGTATTTACATTCAAACTTTGAGTCGAATTTACTTTGGCAAGTCCTCATCAAATAGAAACATCGAACTTCGTTTAACTCAGTTACAGACCGATAAAGTAACGAGCGAGTTGAATTTTAATACAAACTCGTCACGATTTTCAGTTTGAAGGGCTTACTAAAGATATGTCATACCTGGCAAATTATGTTGTCAGGAAAAGTAATAGCGCTCAAAAAAGGACCCAACGAAATAAAACGCAAATTGTCTCTGTACTGCTCTGGACACAGTTTTCATGCATTCATATATAAAACACTGGTATCTACGATTCTAATAAAGTTCTGTTCTTTTTCACTCAGCTAAAAGTTTGTACTAGACTAGGTAGGTGCTATACTACTTATTACAAGTTTATAGCGAGTATATCAAACAACCATACTTCTATGACATATTTTGTTTGTTAACCTTTATTTTAAATTGGAGGTAATGGCAGTTACGCTTCCAGACATAATAGGTACCTAAGTAGTTAAGTTCGCTAGTTATACTTAAGAAGCTAGAAACTACTTTCTACACCTACACCTCGATATTTTGTTTATTCAAGGAACTTACTTAAATATTAAAAGGGCCTTTACGCTTTGAGTGTTCCTGATAAATAGGTGATTTCGATTCTCAGGGTAAACTGCTTCCATGTAGCGATATAACTTTTATTTCAGATTTTGCGGTAAAGAAAGAGGACAAAATGTACACTTGGTCTATATATCATCACTTTGTGATATTTTTCTCAGTTTCACTAGGTTATTTCAGACTGAACTACGTTCATGGCTCGCTAAGAAGAAGCAAACAAGCTAGCCTAAATAAAACTTAGTTCTTTGGAGCACTCGTCTATTCCTGTCCAACACGACAAAAACACTAGCAAACACTTTTCTATTGTCTAGAGGGATATCTAACACATCTGTTCAGTTTTCTACATCACAAAAGCTCATCAGGACTTTCACAGTTTCCCTGTAAATCAGGTTTGTTCGATGAGGTGATTAAAAGTTATCATTTCCAGTGGTGACGTCAATCAGAATACTGGAGCGACTTTGTATAGGCCATTTCTGTCTTTTTTAAATCAGTATCTACATAATATTTGTACCCAATAATATCTACCTATCTTCTCTGTTCTGTACGTTTTAACTATTAGGTATTTGGTTGTTATTAAAACTTCTTAGTACTCGTGATTGTTTTCACACATTTAAAGTATTGTCAATATTATTTTGTATGAATGTATGTGTGTAAAAACTTTATTGTACCAAACAAGAAGTAGTTACAAATAACACTAAATAAAGTAATGGAATGTGTAAACAACAAAGGCGGACTTATCCCATTATTATCATTTTGTGATTCATGATTATTTTAAAAACGAGGAAATATTAATAGTACATAAATTATAATGGGCAATTTACTAAGCTAGAAGGCTGTATATTTAATTATTAGGTGTTAGTAGGATAGGATATACTTACTCTACTCATATTTCATGGTTTAAAGTACGTGGGTGGGTAAAGCTTTAGGTTGATAAGGTCCCCCTTAACTTGTCAACAGGGATGGGTTCCGGCCTCAGTTTTTTGAGGGCTCGCTGACAAGAGTGACAAATGCATTTCTTGTGATAATGGGAGATTATCTAGTGACACGTCTGGTCTGAGTCACCATCTTAATATTACACCACAGGGCGTGGTAATGACATTTCTCCATAATGCCGGGCATTCCGAAATATATATGTTTTGGTTGGGCGGCCATACTTTGTTCCTTACCTTTCAGCCACAACTGTTCACTGCTGGACATTGGCCTTACCTTCTCGGGGGGTAGTGCCATACTCACCACACTTGGCAGGTGGATTGGCGAGATTGGCGAGCACAGTGCAAGGAACGCCGCTGCCCGTTAACTGGATAATTAACACTTAGTCCCTTTTTAAGACACCCAAAGGTAGAAATTGGGTGATGCTATTCACACGGCACATACATTTGGATAAAAAGTTTCATTCTACGTAAGATGCTTGCACGATTTGAAATAATCAGTGGGTTGACAGCACGCGTGTAAGCATGTTAAAATTAATTAAGTACTATTTTTCTGTAGAACTGTAGGTGCCGAGTCGATCAGCAACTATACTGATGAATCCAGTTAACCGACAGACTGAGCATACCGCAATGTTCTAACCAGCCTGTCTCCCTATGTCAAGCCCGTGCCTATGTCCGACTTGACAATCATTGCCCGCAGCACGACGGGCGACGTGGGAAGAATAATCACCTCTGTCACGTGAAGTGTATTACTGGCACAGACTTAGGATGAAACTAGGGTCCGAATTTCGCTATTTGAAAAGCGTCTCAGTTGTGTGTCGATAGAGCGTTGTCATTCAAATTGTTTTGGCCGCGCCAAAGATGTATACCGCACGCCTATGTTATCCCTTGAGGGGTAGCCAGAGCGTAAAGGCAGAGCAGCCGTACAAAAAAACAACCGTTGTCAAAACGTCTGACAATACTTTGAAAGTCATTCAGAAGTCTGTGTATCACCATAGCTACAGTTTGTCAGCCTATTCTTTGGCCTATTCTAAGTAGGCACCACCTAATGACAACAGAATGACTTTTGAGTTTCGCTGGCGAAATTTAACAAAAACCATAGACAAGCCATTTTCGGACCCCTAAGTCAGAAACGCCCTTAAAAAGTAGTATTGAAATGTACAAAGAAATTTATTCTCAACTTTAAACCCTTAAAATTCTTACATAGAGGAAAGAACTGAATAAAATCTTGTCTCTAAATTTTGCCCCAACTGCACCAGAAGTCTCCGATCCTAGAGGTCATTTTGTCTCCCGACCAATAGCATTCCATGAGCATTAAATAACTTACAGTCCGGTTCACCAACCCCAAACTGAGACATCCGGTTGATTTGTGCGTCCAATTTTCAACTTGCCAGGATTCAGAACAAGTCGTAATTTAACAAAAATAAAACCGCCTTCACATACTCAAACTCTCAATAGGTCTTTACTTGTGAACTACTGAACCGATTCTAATGAAATATATTATGGCTCCTAAAAGTGACAAATCCTGAACTGTTAAAAAATCGTATTTTTACTACTCGAGTTTTGCACCCGCACTCAGAAAGCCTTTTTATTTAGTTCTGCGCCTCCTTTTTTTAAGGGTCACAACCAAATACTAAAACTTAAAATAAAATAAAAATAAACTTGATAATACTTCATCTTTCGTGCGCGAGTCTGACTCGCACTTGGCCGAATTTTGTTACGGTAATATTAATATGCTCTCCGGATTCTGGGTCGTTGCAACCTCTATAAGCGTTCGTTTTGTCACGAGCCAAGAGTTGATAAAAAATCTGCCTGATGAATACAGAACCCCTTTTCTTAGTCGGTCAAAAAATCTATATTTCACCGCGGCTCTTATTGTTCACTAGATCACGCATTGGCCACCACTAAAATGCATCTGCTCGGCGATATTTCTCGTTCGCGATCGCATTCACCGCTGTCTTGGCAACGTTTTTACAATTTCTCTTGGTGCTGGTCGAGCTTTGCGGTGGGATTTTACAGTTTGAGTTTTTGGTGTTTGGTGTAAAAGAAAACTATCGCGCAAAATGGTTTTGGTCATTTCCAAGGTCATACGATGTTGGCCACATGAGATGGGATACATCGTGCCATTCGAAACCGTTTCCAAATAAAACAGAAGAGACGCCATCTACATCCGTGAAACGCCGTATCATCGCCGACGGCCGACGATCAGTAGTCGAAAAGGTCATCTTACGGCTCGCGTCTCACGTTTCACGTGTGAAGATGGCGTCTTAGATGTATCACCAGGGCAAAAGTGAATCGTAGACGAGATTGACAATTCCGTACAAAAATGGGTTTTCAACAGCGCCATAAGAAAGCCTTTTAGACCTCCTGTTTCACATAAAGCAAATTATAAAAAAAACCTTAGAGTATACACAGCAGCTATACCGGGAGTAACGGAAAGGGTATAACTAGCCGAAAGGAGGTCAAGGTAATCATAAAACTGAACAACTTTCCCCATAGAAGATGGGTCGAAATATGAAAAAAAATTGTCTTCCCATAGAAAATGAATTAGCTAATGGGCAATTTTGTATGGGAGGACCAATTTTTTTTACATATTTTGACCCATGTTCCATGGGGAAAGTTGTTCAGTTTCATGAGTACCTTGACCTCCTTTCGGCTTGTTATACCCTTTCTGTTACTCCCTGTAGAGTGCGCGTATCGCCCCGTGCCGTACCTACCAATGATCCCAGATCACTTATATAGGAGACGCTCAATATAAAGGTGCCACCATATAGAATCCCAGGATTTTTTTTAATTAAAAACTATCAGTGAAGATAACATATACAGACTCATAGAGATTACTACGTTCGTTTAGAAAAAAACCGTTCAGAAATATGATAGGTATATGTACCCCTTGGTTATACCTCTGTTTGTAGTACGGTCACTCGATATAAGGCCATATTGGACAGCTGTTAAATATGGCCTATTCGAATGACAGTACTATAGTACCTTACTGTACCGCAATACATTTTTTCGTAGTTTCGATTAAATAAAAAGAAAATAAACATACCCATTTTTATCATAATTTTGATCATTCTTCAAAATTTTCGAATTAACAAACAATATTTACAAAATAAGCATGAATTGGTGGTAAAGGAAGTATCTAACACTAAGCTCACGTTATCATCATGAACATATTTATGAGTACCTAAAGGCAACTGAACCCCAGAGGTTTATTATAGCGTGCAATACAAATCTTAAGTAACTGGAGAATACACTGTTCTTACGTAATTCACTGGTTTGTAGTGTTCCCGTGCGTGCATGCAAACAGGTCTATCTTAGGTGCCCGATTTGCTGGTCGTGGCTCGTGGGCAGCGATGTGGTGCTGCTGTCCCCAACTTTCACATCCCACAACACCTTTTCAGTGGATAAAGTGGCTAACATATTGTAACAAACACTGCCTGTACAACAAAATATTGCTGTGCTCTTTGCTTTATCCGTGGTAATTCTGTCCGTTGAAATCACGAAGAACTCACTTGATACAACTTCCGAATAACTTGTTTGCTTAGAACTGAAGTTAAATATAATAAAACTTGAGATTAATAATAAAAAGAATAAAATTATGGAATAAAACAATAAATTAAATAACTGACGCTTTGACTTGACGTTGACAAAGACAACTGGCGTGATAGTCCACAAACTAGAAAAATAAGTTTGTACATAAATAGGTTTGTTTGATTTGTTTTATATTTTGATCAAAAACTTCTTGAAAAGTAGTAAAGTTTTCTTTTTTGAAAGATAAGAAATGGCCGCCGTAAAAATCATCTGTTTGATAGCTGTTATCTGTGGTTTAATCTATGGGTTTAATAAGGAATATGTCATCATATTGGCGTTTCCATAGTGTGCCAATGATGTACCTACTGTCAATGTACCATAGATACCTACGTCTAATTTATAAGATGTAATGTAATAGAGGTTCACACTGGCGTTTTACTATTTATGAAGGATGGAGAGGTTGTGTTCTTACTACTGCTACGCGTTCTAACTTTTTAGGCGCACTCTGTAGCTCGCTCATAATTATATACCTACTCTAAGAAAGAAACGGATAAAAGCCACGATACACAGCAAATTCTTATTTGTATTCTGTATTTTCCCGCCATTTGGTAGCTTTTACACGCCTCAAAAGCCGTAGGCGTTCTTACTCATATTAATTTGACAAATTGATAGTACTTAAGTGTTCTCAAAGTGGCTTGACGTAGCGAAAACAGACGCATAAGATGAATTTAATATATTTGCTTTCGAGAAGTTTTATGATCTTAAGTGCAGAGACAAATTTACATAATGAATGAGTCAACTTAATAATAGACAATTATTTTGAAAGGTATTTGAACGGTTCACAGAATTGTGACGAACGACAGATTCTATTAGTTAGTTAGATGAAAAATCGTTGTGTACTCTTAAAGACCCTTAATTTTTATAAGAATGCTTACTTATTTTATGTGCTACGAGTAAATGTTTTGTTTATTTAGTGACTGAACCGATTTCATAAAGTTGGTTGTTGCTTCTAAATTAATAAAATTCTAAGAGAATCTCCATGGCATAGTTAGTTTTGAATTTTGCGTGGCCGAACATACAAAACAAACCTCCGAAATGCTGCACATTTACTCAACATATTCTAGAATTCTGGGAAAGTGTACATTTCAAAGTTGGTATTTTGATACAGTACAGTGGTCACTTTGAGATAGTACCTAGGTCATTTTTATATTGTAGCTTCATACAGCGCAGCCATCTTTTATGGAATCATTTAAAATCTGTTCTAGATCTTTATGTGCAGAATTTCAAAAAGACCCTTTATTTTATGGTCTCTGATTTTCTCCAGTTGGGGTCATAAAATACCGAATCTCTGGCACTGCCGGGACTTGCGCTACAGCTTTAAGGCTTCGCGTAATATATAAACAAACCTTATAAACTATTCGAAAGGGAGTCAGTTGGGGCGCGTATACTTTTGTATCTCATTGCAGATTGGTAGCTAGAGTCTGCCCCACGTAAGGAGTCTGAAGGTTTGAAAGAATAAATAAAATCTTTTACTAGATACCACGCGTGGTTAGTTCAAACTGCTGCCCACAGTACCAAAACCCCAGGAGCTGGAGAGGGCACTAAATCGGCCTGATTAACAGAACAAACACCTTTGTCCCGGTAACAAGGGGACGTTTTTAATTAAGTCCCGTGATAGTTTTATCCGACCGTTCTTTTGTGTCACCTTCACAGTCTGCGTCAGCAGTAATGCGGTTTGCACACATGCTGCATGATATAGCGGTTTTTACAGCCAGCAAGCTGAAGAAAGTGGTAAATGTCCGCATGTTTACCTACTAAATAATATTCCGCGCGAAGACTTGCTAAAAATATTATAAGTAATGAATGCAAGGCGCGAAAGTTATAAACAGCAAGTGAAAGCTGATAATAATTGTGGTGTACTACAGTCGATACGAGTATATTACATCGCAAACATCTGGGTGTATGGTGCTTGCGATGTAATGCAAATTCCACGTCATGTGTAGGCCCGCTCTGATAGCCACATTATATAGTAATGTACTATAATCGTAATGTAGCGTTTCAATTAATTTCATCTTTAAAATCGTCCTGGGAAAATTCCGCATAATTTTGCAGCACATGTGCTATCTTTATAAAGCAGCGTCTCATTCTACGTGAGAATCGTAAAGAATAAAAAAAAAAATACCTGTAAAAAGAAAAATATTTAAAATTTCCTTTTTCGCCAAAAGTAGGACGTTCAGCGCTCGTTATAAACCTTTCGTGACATTTTTTCAACTGCGAAAAATGTTTTATGCATTTCGTTACTTTGGAAATTGACCTAAAGTTTTTATGTTTTGTGGCCTAGGTATTGCCTTTCTTGTTAACCTATAAATATTTTGAAACGTACTAATCGTATTAAAATACTATTGATAGTCTTCTTCTTTCGAGTGGGACGCCAAGTCGTCCAACGATCCGGTAGTAACTGCCTACTGTGCCTCTTAGTTTTTAGTCACTGACTTTCATATTAATTTAGCTGTAACGTAAAACATATTATGCTAAAATTGTCATGTCATTCTATCACATACAAATTAAATTTGGGATTGAGCACGTGTGAGAGGTTCAACCCTAACAAGTACCCATAAAATCAAAAGGCCGCTAACTAATTCACCAAAAAGTTACAAAACCTTTCGCGCAAAGTCCATCCCCCGGTCAACAGCCTTAGCCTGTCTTGTTTGAATTAGTTTTAATTTAGCCTTATCTCGCTCTCGACAATGCCGGGCTAATTCAGCGAGATGCGACCGGAGATACGTTTCACGCGGAGATTACACGCCTAATGTAATGGCTGTAGGGTTGCTAGGTGTTGTTGTAGCGGAATAGGGACAAATCTAAATAGGTGCTAAGAATGTACATTCCTTTTGAAGGTACCTGGGGAGGAGCCCACGTCGGGCGCCAATTAAAAGTCAACGTGAAAGAGGGTGAATTTTTTCGTACTAAAGAGTCTTTGTATGTTTTTTGCAGTAGTAGATGTGTTTCAATTGCCCTCTGAAAGTGTTAATATTGCTTAATTATTTTATTTGTATGACTCTTTTCATGTGTATAATTTGTTTAATTTGAAAAAAATAGCGCTACTTTGTTAGGTTATCAAACAAAAAATAATGGGAAATAGACTAAAATGTGCTTATGTGTCTAGATGCTATTAGAATAAAACAAACATTAACTTTCAAAAACGGTGATTAACGTATAAAAGAGTCCCATGCTGGGCGCCAAATACATTTTTACTGATTCTACTCACTCTTGAAGAAATTAATTGCTACACAGCCCAGCGCATTGTCACGACATCAAAGCGACTTAGTAATGCCACCGTAATGCTAATATGCAGCCTAGTTCAGGTCATTTGCAACCCTACTGCCATAGGGTGCGCCAGTGTCGCCATTGTAATTAGAACACTGATTGGATGGGCTATACAAGCCGGACGCCATTAAAATAACTCATACATAAGCTAGCGTCATCCAGTTCATTAGAGCCCACTAATTTATGGCCGAATCTGCTGTTTTATTGTTTGGTTAAGAGGCAATGAGTTAGTAGGTAACTAGGTAATAATGTACTCGATTCCATGCTGGCCTAAAATCGCAAACTTTAACTATAAATATTTTTTCAATTAATAGGCTTGCACTTAACATGGATAGAGAATAATCGCTACTGCAATTGTTAAAGTCGCTAGTTAAAACAAAAGCATCGCAAAATCTATTGTAAAAATTGGATAACGGCAACAAGGCAAAGCAGGGAATTTGCGAAATGTCACCAAGATCGTAGTCAATCTGAAAAAGACCTATCCTTTTCTATTCTATTCTAAGGGTAAACGACAACGCTATTTTAGTCGACAGCGTGGAATTAAGTCCAAAGTCAAGCCAGGTACCTATAATAATTATTGGTTATTGATGTGTTAATTCAGTTATTCGCTGGGGAAATTGATTGGGTACGTGATAATTAGGTCCTGGTTTCTGTGTCGATGGTAGTTTATCTACGCCGGTATAAATTTATTTCGGAATAAGTGGTTTATGAATTATTCATGTTTCGGTTAGACTGCAATCATTTTCATTGACACGCAGGAATCATTTTGTTTGTCGATTTTGACGACAATTTCCCACAATTGAGTAAACAAATACAAAAACAATATTATTGTTACCAACTATACTTAATTCATTACCGGTCGTGTGTGATGACAGTTGTCAAATCAGTGTTGACTATATACATAAGGGATCTTAAAATGGACGCTTAGGAGCTTTTCATGGATTTCACTTGTGTGTGAAACATCGAGTTGACGCACTAGCCGATGAAACCTGGTGTCAGAAATTTTGCACTTTTAGTGCCTCCGAATTCCAAACCAAACCCTTCCTTCACTTTCTAGAAATCTACTGAAATCTCGGATGATTCTAACCGCAACTTTCTTCTTCCCCAGGCATGCAACGGCCCCGGAGCGTCATGGACCTGGAGCGCTCGGCCTCGTGAGTTGGGCGTCGGGGCTGAATCAGTGCGTCCCATGATCATGGGGCGAAGCGCGTCCGCCACCCTTCGCGCGGCCGCAGACCTCAATGTAGACGCCATCAAGGAAAAACTGCTGGACAACCGAATCCCGGAGTCATGTGTGTAGTTTAGTTTAACGTAAGACGCTTCTGATTCTGCAGTTGGCTGCTTGGGGTTAGTGCGCTCGATTCTGATGCTGAATACCTCAATATTAACGTTGTTAAAGAAATACCAGATACCTCATATTATGAACAAAACGCAACCGACAAAATAGTATGCACGCCATTTATTCGTGTCGTGTGGAACTGACATAATCATAATCACAAAAGTGGGTCCCATTGTTCTCCACAACATGGTCAACCTCACTAATTCCGAAATTGTAGAACCTTACAAACAAAGCTTAACTATGCAACATTTACGTAGACGACTTCATTTTCGTCTGTACAGCACAAACACATTATTTCTCCAAGTAAATTCAAACCGAGGTAAAGCACAGAAACAGTGTACAGAAAGCCACAAAAAGAGCTGTAATAATTTCATACAGCTAAAGGCAGCTTCAGGGGGAAGCCGAGAGCGGTACTATTGTTTCATTGTACATTTCTTGCGAATTGTCCTATGTAAATGTTGTAGCTAGAGCCGTGACAATTTTGAGCAACGTTTCATTGTAATATATTTTACTTGTGTGGGGAGTATCCTGTTTAAATTTTGTAAATGCCTCTTCAAGTTTTCTTGGGACGTAGATGTTAGAAAGAACGTAGCTTGCATCGCTTGCTTTAAAAAATAACTGTCTATGTGTTTTAAGACTTTAGGAATATCTTTTATTTGAGTAAAATGTGTTCAAAGAAAAAACGGGGTAGATAATGAAATTAATTTAGGAAAATACTTCTTACGATATTCCCCACATATAACTTTAAAAAACTTGAAGACTATACTAAAGTAATTCCGTAATGTTTGTTCCGAAAAATTATTCTGTGATGTACATAGTAGATGTAAGTGACTGAGTCTTTGCCACTTTTTTACATGTCTACGAATTTAGTTCTAAATCTACTACAGTTATAACTCGTTTACACTGGGGCGGATCACTTCGAAATATTTGTAGGAGAATTTGTTAGTTACTTACTACTAGCAGTACATCAAGTTTTTAGGGGTCAACTTAAACTCGTTTCAAGGTTTAATGTTGATCACTGAAAACAAGTGGATGTGTTGACTGAAGAGTAGTAATTTTAGTGCAATTTTGTGAAAGTAAAAAATAACTTCACTCTTCAGTCCTATTGTGAACGAGTGTTAGATAAATTGATTCGTCGTTAACTGTATAAAATTGAATAAATCTATGTAAATAAAGTTTGTACTTGGCTCTTAAGGATTTAAAGTCAGCTTAGGAAAGTTACCTTTGATGATAAGGGAAACGGTTTTATATGCAAGTGACCATAGATGCCTGATAGTATTGATTTTTATTTTAGTCAATTATATGCTGCTTTGTTTTCAAGAGTAGCTACAATCAGTTCCGTTCCAATCATGTCATGCTTAGGGAGGACAGTATTGTAAATTTTGAATATAAGTTCGAAACAAATAAATGCTGAGACCTTTTATCCATGCCTTGAAGCAACGTGGCAATATATTGTGTATAGTGCTATACAAATATACAAAATGGTAAATCAAAAGTTATGCAGTATTGTAAGTCGCTCGATGTATTCGGCATCTAGTCACTTGATGTAAAATCGTACTAAATGTGTGTTATAAACTTGTACAGATTATTTAAACAAAGAATGACTCCGTAATTTTAAAACTAGGTAATATCTAATGAAATTTCGACATATCCGATCACATTTTCTAATTTAGTTTGTGATAGTTTAAAAGTGGGATTTGTATCAAAAGTTAAATGTTGTATTATTATAAACATACTGAAAGAAGTTTTTTTTGCTGCTGAGTAGGTATATCAAAATAATGATTTGAAGAATATTGAAAAATCTCTGTAAAGTAAGGTCTGTTCGAAGTTGTTTATCAACATGTCATTATTCTTTTAAAAACTTTTTCAAATCAAATCAAAAAGTTTTATCTTTCATGAAATTATTACATTCATCCGTCACTCAAATTAATGTTCCCATCACATTTATCAATTTGTTTTATAAAATACCAACAAGGAATACTTACTTATTGGTTGAATTCAAGGAAGAATACTTACAAATACATATAAGTTTTTTCCTTATCACTATTTACAATTGGAACGAGCACCCAATTTTTTATGTTTAAAGTTCCTTGAATTGTTCAGTTTCATAGACAGATTAACCGCTCAAAATATTCCCAGCAATTTTTCACTTTCTGTATTCGTTACTTTAGCAACTTTTCAAAAAGTGCTCTGTCGCAAAAACTGACATGAAATTCAGAAGCCAACCGAGCCTCTTGTATAGTAAAAACTACATTCTGTCGATATAGTTCGAGAGCCCAGGGGGTAAGTGGCTATCTCATAAGGTACCACGATAGGCTAGGTTCTAAACCTAGGACTTCTGGCAGAGTGCGCAATGGCAGACAAAGTTTTCTTAACTCAATTTATCAATGTTAAGCTGATGCCGGCACTTTTATTAGGGTACCTTATGATATGACAATATTAACGGCAAAAATCTGCAGAACATATCGAATATTTTCATGTTTAGCAGGATTGAGATTTTTTCCGATAACATTGTCATTTCATAAGGTACCCGAATAACAGAGCCAGCATCAGCTTACCATTAATAAATTGAGTTAAGAAAACTTGGTCTGCCATTGCGCACTCTGCCAGAAGTCCTTGGGAGACCCCTCCAAATATACCCTTCCGGCACCCCTAACCTATCTCATCTAAGGACTTCCGGCAGAGTGCGCAGTGGCAGACCAAGTTTTTTTAACATAATTTGTCAATGGTAAGCTGATGCAAGCACTTTTATTCGAGTTCCTTATGATATGACAATTTTAACTGATAAAATCTGCAGAAGTTATCGAATATTTTCATATTTAGGAGGATTGTGCACAGAACAGAGACCTTCTATCCAATTGACCTATACAAATCGAATCTCCTAATCATTACGAGCTTTTCATACCAAGGCACCATCAAAATCAAACCAGTGGGGGAAAAGATATAGGCCAGTTTTCATACACTTTACCTTCAATTTCACACTTTTTGACAGGATCGTGTACAAAACAGAGACCCTCCTCCTCACTGACCTATATGACTCAAAGCTCCTAGTTATGGAGAGCATTTCATATTAAGGCGCCATCAAAATCAAACCCGGGGGGAATAAGATATAGGCCAGTTTTCATAGACCAAACCTCCATTTCAAACTTTTTGACAGGATTGCGTTCAATACTGAAACCCTCCACCCAACTGTCCTATATGACTCGAAGCTCCTCATTATGGAGAGCATTTCGTATTAAGGCACCATCAAAATCAAACATGGGGGAAAAAGATATAGGTCATTTTTCATACACTGGACCTACAACTTCAAATTTCTGAAACACTAGGATGCGGCAAGTTTAGGCCTGGCAGACCTTGTGATCTATTGTCAGAGTGATCTTGGCTATTATGTTGTGGTGGTCGCGTCGTGGTACCCGATGAGATAGATTAGGGGTGTCGGAAGGGCATCTTTGGAGAGGTCTGGCAAGCACTTCCGGCAGGGTACGCAGTGGCAGACCAAGCTTTTTTTACATAATTTTTCAATGGTTAACTGATGCCAGCACTTTCATTGTGGTACCTTATGACATAATTTTTACGAAAAAATATCTTCAAAAAATATCGATTATATTTATGTTTCGGCAGGATTGGCTCTGGCAGACCTGAGTCATACGACTTGTTTAAGTCTTGGTTAACGATCCAAACCTAGCCTATCGTGGTACCTTATGAGATAGCCACTTACCCCCTGGGCTCTCGAACTAATACAAACCTTCGGCGCCGGCCATTTTCCCTGGATAATATTTTTTCCGCCTCAAACGTTTTTATACGTCTCTCGTTCGCTTTTTCTTTTTTTTTTCCTTCGCCCTACAAAATGGTTTCTCTGAACGATTCTAAAATAAATATGTCTTTATTGTTTTTCCTTGTCTTCTTGTTAGGCAACACTTCGATAAAATGGTTTTTTATTCTCATCTCTGAAAGTAATATGCCATCTAAATTTTTGCGAAATGCCAAGATAACATTTGAGCTATTTAGGGGTCAAAAGTACTTTAACAGGTTATTTAAAGTAACCAGCATTGTTTAGTCCTTTAAACCTAACCGTATGTTTAGAATGATACAAATTAACACAATTTAAAAAAATCTCCATTGCTTGAATATTGAATCACAGTGACATTTTACGTTAAGTTTCTTAATTATAAATATCTACTTAATTGAGTGTACCGATTTGTTAACAAGAGCGTATGTAAACACAACAATTGCGGAATATCAGTTCTGTGAGAAATATCAATCATTTTTTAGAATATCAAAATAGATGTTGGTTCACATTATCTGGGCAGCGATAATGCTTACAATAAGGCAAGAAATATACGCAACGTCCGTTGCTGCGTTATTTTTGCGCTGCGAAACGCATTCGTTAAGACAATACGAATTTCGACCTTATTCCCGTACCTATTTGCATGGAAGATAGATGGAAAATAGCTAAAGCAAACGAACGTTACGTGTGTTTCTCGCCTGAGAGTATTATTACTCTTGGCTGTATGTATGATTACCCACCTATGTTATTTGTCAAAAAGTTCAAAAACACGCATAGTGTATCCATTTAAATAGATTGTAATAGAAACCCTACATTATAGCTGACTTTGTCGTCGTGAAACGAATCAAAAGAGTAGGTAGATTTCATACATTTGGTACCCAAAATACCTAAATACATATCAGTCAGTCAGAACGTTAGCATATCAGAAGAAACAACTGTAGGTACTTCTGTTGCATAATAGTCAATAATAGACTTTCTGTTACATACAGTCTACCTACTCTACGCCTACCCACACATATCTCAAAATCAACGCGTATCAACGGAATATCACTGTCATTTAGTTACAACAGACTGATTTAAAACATGTGTAGATAATTTTAGGTAAATAATTATCGTTTAAGATGTGATTTGTTACTATGAAGTTGAATAAAACTAAACTCAAAGAGTTCACCAGCTGTTGACTTTATTTTGAACGAGATTAAAGGTTGTCTTGAAACAAAACTTGGTGTTTTATTTTAAAAGGGAAAAAACGGCACCAAAACTACAACTTTGTACTGCACGGGACGTGTGGTAACTTATAAGTACGCAAGAATCGCAAGATACAGAGCTACATAACCTGTAGATCCTAATACTTTTTGGTTACTTACAATACCGCATTAAAAATATACTTACTTTGTATCTTACACGGACATACCTACTTTTTTTAGTCCTGTACGGGCCATTTTCATGGAATGCTCCAAAATCTGGTGATCGAAATACACAGTGATGTCTATAATTATTTTTAGATAGTTTAAGATAATATATGAAAACTCACGCAGATCATATTTGATGTTATATAAAAATTATCCGACATCCTAGGAAATTCCGTCACTGAATACAAATGTAAATGGGTTTCATCGGTGATGTACCTTTTTCACTAAGAATGAAATGCTCAACAAGCCACATCAATCTGTGACATGCGCATGAATACAAGAAGATCAAGACTCTACACAAGAAAATAATAAAAACCGGCCAAGAGCGTGCAAGACACGCCCACAAATAGGGTTTCGTAGCCAACGTTTAAATATCAGGTTTTTCAGCATTACAAACTTAATTTTGTTGCTGGTTTGTTAGCAGCAGTATGATGACCAACCGCAAATAGAAAAACTCAATTTTTCCTGAAACCTTTAAGGGTACGATATCCGTTATAGTTTTCATTGTAACTTCAGATTGTAAGCTATATTCCATTTTATTTCAAATTTTTAGCGTTTACACTTTAGAAGTTACAGCTGGAACAAATTATAGGTCTAAAACGCCCTTTTTAAAAGCAAATATCTCGTGACAGAAACATTTTAGTGAATTTGTTTCAAAGAAACCTCACCTTAATTTTAAAAGACCTATTCAACGATACCCTACTCAATATTACAGAAGAAAAAAAAATTTTTGCCTCCCTTTCACTTGTATGGGAGGGGGTCCAAAAAACATTTTAAATATTTTTTTCTTAACATTTCTATATTTGGGTCAACACGATCTATCTTCTCACCAAATTTCATGTCGATAGCTCTAAAACTGACGAAGATATGAGGGCGCGGCATACAGACAGACAGACAGACAGACAGACAGACAGACAGACAGACAGACAGACAGACATGACGAAACTATAAGGGTTTCTAGTAGACTACGAAACCCTAAAAACCAGAAATTCCGTGGCAAGGCGAGTTTTACGTAGAGCCAAGTTTTCATACAAACGTATTCCCCTGTTTTCTTTCTATAATTATAAAAAAAAAATAGAGAAACGAAATGAAAATACAATTTTCTTTTTCGATGGAAATAAGTAATGTTTTATTTTTTTCGTTTTAAAATTATAATTTCGATAATAAAGAATGTTACCTTTTTTTTTTTATCTATGATTTGCTTACTCTTGACCCCAATCTTACCCTAGAGCAGAGATGGGATCTACGGTGGAGCGAGCTTGCCCAGAAGATGCCTATTCACTCTAGACTTAAAGAGATTCAGGTTATATGCACTCGGAAATACAGACGCAGGCAGGGAATTCCATTCTTTAGCCGTGCGCATAATGAAAGATGATTTGAAGCGTTTAGTGCGTAATGTGGGTATATCAACTAAGAACGGATGGTAGCCGGCCGTGCGTCTGGATGTCCGATGGAAGAAAGGAGACGGTGGTATGAGCTCATGCAGCTCACGCGCACACTCTCCGAAGTACAATCTGTAGAAGACCGATAGGCAAGCAACCTTGCGGCGGTGAGCCAGGCTGTGAAGCTTGGTCGCCACCTCTACATGCATTATTTGGTAAGAAAGCAGCTGAATACGTACCTAAGTGGAAAACAGGCACCACTGTTTTGTGTTTGTAGCGCTATACTTCCTGAGGGTAATATTTAGTTTGGATTTGCCTACATTTTACAGCAGTTCTGACCACAAACACTTACAATGTACAGTTATCACATGCGGCAGCCTTATTAACATAATTTACAAAGCAACCGCATATGAATTTAGAACAAATATTAGAGTAGATAGAACGCTACTAACAAACATAGTTATTAAGGGACCAACTTATACTGTTTCATTACACAAATACTAAGACAAATCAAAATTAGCCCAATTACCTACCCATAGTTGGACTGATTCTTATTCCAATTAGTAGGATTTTTTGTCGATGGTATAAAAGTCTTGCAGCTACGTAAGCTCGGAAGTATACTTACAATCACGTGATTGACTCCACCCGTTGAAAATATTTTGGAATATGTATGGGGAGGTTGTATCTCTACTGCGTAGTAATGAAATATTATTCGCGAGGTTGTCATAATATCAGACTACATTTAATTACATCTGTGTATAGGCCGCTTGTTTTTCCATCTAGCGGGTGGAAATTGTCATAGGTATCTCATCCGAACTATCGATTACGATTACAAGACGTATGGGCTTCACTAATTGGTTATTATGATGCGCTCCATCTACAATTAACCCCTTAGTTACACAAATAAGTGTATGAACCGAAATATATCCTATACGAAGGCTGTATGCAGACAAAAGTTTAAGGAAATCCGTTGCAGGCTCTAAATAATTAACTTGCATGCAATTCTGCGAACAATAAAGTGGCTGGTGAATTCTCAAGACGGCATTGCAGGGGCGGGAACAGTGGGTAAGTTGTTGGGGCCATGAGACGGGCGAGGTTGGACTGGAATAACAAAACAATAAAATGGAAAACAAAACGGTGATATATATTTTAAAATATAAGTAAATAAATAAGTCCACTTTTTCTGGGGTTGGTTGGAAAATCAAAAAGGTAGATATGGTAAAATATTTTTGTAGGTACCTAAATAGTTATTTCAAGGCCTAAATCAGACAATGGTGCTTACCAATAATTGGTAAAAGAAAAAAAACATTTTTTCTACACATTTCAGAATTTTTTTAAATTTTACTTTTTGGTTTTTCTCAAATCATTAAAAATGGACTTAGGGATTTTTAGAACTCGAGCATCCAATTTTCTTCAAGGTAAAAACTGGCGAAACGTTTTCTTAGGAGGCCTGAAAATATTCGTAGCCTGACCGAAACTTTTTAAAATGTTAACCATTTGTTACACTTTCAAAATGTCACTTGGTGTGTTTGGTGAAAGGTAAAGATGTAAAAGGTATAAAAAACATGGAAAAGTTGAAAAATAAAAAAATATATACCATCCGTACAAAAATATATGTATGTATACCATCGGTACAAAATTGACGATTACTGGACGTGATTAAGACGTGGGACGGGAGGAGAAGGAGGTATTTCATCATATTTTGAAATTATTAAGAAAATACGACTTGTCGAGATATCACACCTTACGAGTATATCGTACGTACCCTGAGGGATACCTACGTCTAGTTATGATGTGATGATGAAATAAATCGGGCCAAGATCTGAATCCGCTGCAGGTATGGCCTATTCATAAATAGCACTCTAGCTTCAACTTGCCAAGGACTTGTACGCACGTTGTCTAATGAATTATACAAGGCGTGACGCGCTTCCTTCGTAACTAACGCTTCATCGTATCTACTATGTCATACGAGATTCCTCGATCCAAAAGGTGTGCGGTGTAGAACATACTAGAAAAATCAATAAGATGTTATGTGAAAAATAGGCGCTTAACACACATAACGTCCTTATTTTTGCGTTATCGCAGTGATAGGAAAATTTTAATTATGTACCACCTTTATCCCATAGGTATTAATTACGACGAAGCATGCCCAACAGTGCGTTGACGGATGCATCTGTCAAACGGTTTGGTTTTTAATAAAAGGTTTGACAGACGCATCCATCAACGCATCGTTGGGTATGCGTCGTCGTATTTGGCAATTTCTAAGCGTTTTCTGAGTATTGAATATTTTTCTGATACGTTCTTCTGTGTTTAACTTGGACATTTTGAAGATGGCATTGATCAAAACTATTCCGAACAATTTTTCAATGGTTAATACAATATCAATTTAAGCGAAATACCATGTCACGTTCTTATAACGTCTCGAGCACGACAAATGTTTTTTATGTAGGTAAATTATGTAGGTAAACTAAAGTAGTGTATCAAGATGGATAGCATTAAGTCGATTCTCAACGAACGACTTATAAGTGTCCTTTGAGTTTTTAAAAATGACGTATTATTAACAATCTAAAATACTAAAAAACACATCAATATATCACGTACAATAACGAAGTTAATAATTGTTGTAACATTTTCTCACAGACACAACAGTATCAAGTGCTGAACTACTCAAATCGTCAATTAAATTTAACAATCCTCTCAGCCGGAGCACAATGCAGGCGTATACGTCTTCAGTACGTCTTGAGTACGTCTACAGTACGTATTTAGTACGTCTGTAGTACGAAGCAAGGCTAAAACGACTTGAGCACTAATTATTTCCAGCCAGATACAAAGACCTGGAATATAGGGCACCTTCACTCATTATTGTGCTGTCTCAGAGAAAAGATTGTGTTGCAAATGGAAAACTAAGTTTGAAAAGATTGAAGCACGAAAGCTCAACTCAATGTCAACAACGGCTGGTACTTCATGGATAGACACAGATCAAGTGCCTTCACAGATCACAATTTTGGTCCAACTTCATCCAATGGTCTCCTGCAACGGTGACGTCGGACCACAACAAACTACATAGGTCATTCACAACTGGGTAGTGCTTTAAGTCATGTATATGTCGCAGGAATCCGCGAAATACGTTGATGCATTCGTCATCTTACCATGTCAGCGGCCTTCCTGACCATGCCAGGGGTCTACAAACAGTTGTTATTTCAGGGAGATAATGATAACTGTGTATCACCATAGTGACAGGTTGTTAGTTTGTCGCCTAAAATTACAATACACTCTCAAATCCAGTCTCCTTCTAGCATGTCGCCTAAAATTACACATCAACTCTCAAGTCCCCTTGTCTCTTCATACGGCCCCTACGGGAAGGATATGGAGTGATGCTATTCTAAGCCGGCATATTACCTCTGAACATTCCGTTACTCTAAGTACCCTGTCTAATTGCGAGACTGTAACAGAACTAAAATAAAACGTGCTCTTTGTAGAGAGAGAAATTAATAAAGAAGTAATACGAAGGTCAGGAATTCTTTGACATTTCTTTACTTTTGTACCGTAAGCAAATAACAAACAGAAATTGGTATTAATTACTCTATAAGCATACATATTTTCCTGAAATACTAAAGTCTTGTATAAGTATTTTGTGTAGTAACGTGGCGAAAATGTATTTCGTTTTCGCATTGTAAGCCCCGCTACGATAAATATACGAAAATTTTAAGATTAGATTATGAGAACGTAATGGTTCAGGTGATCAAAAATTGTTTGTTGAATATGGTCAACAGGCTATCGACATTTTATAACAATTAAGTTTCTGTAAGACTCACTGCTTCTTGTCAAATCATTTACCTTAATTAGGTCTGTACCTACTTCGTTTTCGTAGAGGTCTACACATTACTACGGCGTAGCAAGTTGCTACCACTTTTGAACAGTCAAATTCCAATATAGATTTTTAGTTTGTGCTATGGTGTCTGAATAGAAAACTTACCTACTTATCTTTCTTAATATCTCCTCTACCAACATTAAATGGGTTATTTTCAACCGGTTCACTTAGCGAAATGAATAAAGTGATGGATTCTTCGCACACACGCCAGCGAGAGCTAATATTTGTATATGAAAGAAACTAATACTTGTGTATGGAGTCACATCCATATGTCTTGCCCTGACAGATGGTACACGGCGTCTAGCAAGCGTAATGAAATTGCAAAAGAAAATTGAGAAAATACAAGTTTCAAAGAAAAATTCTTTTATTAGAAATCGAGCCATGTAGTGTATTTCTTTGTCCTTTATACTAGAAGTAACAAAAAGGGTATTTATCAAGCCAAAAGGAGGTCAAGTTACTTATTAAACTGAACAACTTTCCTTTTGGAACTTTCTCCCTGCATAATGTTTATTAAGTTTGTCAGGCATTGTGTGAAAGGTTCAATAGTTTTGTCACGCAATTTGTAGATTGTTTGATTTAAGACAACTTACACGGATAATTTAAGATGACATATTCAAAGGTGAAAAACAGACGAAACGTCAGTTTGTGTTTGTGCGTTATTTTTGCGCAGCGAATATCCAATTTTTCTACCTCATACAAAAACGGTTTATGTCAAAATGTCGGTTTATGTAGGTTGGCAGACGCATTGATAGAATAAGATCGAAATTAGTATTTTCCTAACGCATGCGTTGCGCAGCGCGAAAATAACGCACAAACGTACGTTATGTGTGCTTCTCACCTAATAGTCCTACACTCCACAATGTAACTGTAATAATAAAAAGTACGTTTGTATTTTATTTTAGTAGTACTTTTAATCTATTTTGGTTGATCCCTTAATGGACAGGTTGATCTGCTTGTAGTAAATGAACCTAGTTATATTACATACCTACCGAGCTTCATTACATGCTAACAAAACAATATTGCACAAACAGAAACTTTTACGAGCTACTCCGCGAAATTTTATCCTCGCGAACTCCCCGTCATAATATTTGGAGTACGATTGAGAGATTTCACAAATCCTTTAAGCTCCTACGCTAACGCCATTATGATTCATTTTTGCGCTTCCCGTAACGACAGCCGTCATGTCCCTACCTTATTACCAACTTAAATTTACTACTAAATTGAACAACTTTGAACCTTAAGGTGGGGATATAAAGTCGTCATAGCAGGTTGGGTTTATTTGATGCTTTCCACGAAAATGTACTCGGCAAAGCTTAGCGCGGCTCTGAAGCTAATGCTCTGGTGATCATGCTGGGTTTAAAACATGTAATCAGCATTTATTCTGTTTGCTGGGACGTCGCTGTCCGTCGTATTGAGGATTTGGGAGGTCCGCCTGTTTTTAATATCCCGAAAAGTCGAGACGTCGTCAATAAAGATAATGTTATGTAGGTACATTAGGTACATTAGCTTACTAGTCAGAATTTGCATTGTTTCTGTTTGAAAAGATAATAGTTGGTAGGTATTGAAGCCATGATATCATCAGATACATTGCAAAGGATTCTATGGTCCAGTCATAGAATTTGAGCTTGTAAGAATATGACTTCAAAGATTTTGCACAGTAGTCATGTCTCATGCAAACTCAAATTCTTATACGCAGGTGAATTTGTGAACTACCTTTATTATCTTTTGTGTTCTATAAAGTTTTTAATGTTCGATTCCCTAAATGCGTAAACATACAATATAAACACTTCGAATATTTGTTTATTTCAGGGCACCACGTTTTCAAAACTGAATTTTGTTGCAAAATAGCTGAAGAAAGCTTTTCTCTTTGTTGAGAACATGTGGATAGTATTCCATACGGTTTCATCAAACAAATTCAAACGCACTCGAAGTCTTGAAGTCTGAGCTCCAAACTTGCCGCTCGCTCTACCGTTAACTTAACCGGGGCCGTAACTAGGAATTTTCAGGGCACCAACAGCCCTAACAGTCCATAGCTATACGGTCACCTGCAGAGTGTTCTGACCCCTCCGTCCCCGACTTTCGGTAACTCTACATGAACTTCCTCAAAATGGTGAATGTACGCCATACTCACCACTCTTAGCATCTGTCGTCACAAACGCTCTAGATGAGAGCCTGTTTTATATTGCAGGCTGAGAGTTGATTAAAAGCTGATATGGGTAGCTGCTGCGAGTCCATCTTTACTGTGAATACAGGCAGAATGCTGGGGTGACGCCTTGCGGACTGGGGTGTCATGTCTTGAGGTCTTCAGTTCACGCCACTGCGAGAATGACCGGCCGCGTGATTGCCTATAGAGGAAAAGCCAGTCTTTTGCGGCTGGTGAGCTATTTAGTTCTTTACTATCCTTGTGGCCCCTAGTGCCATAGGGCACTTAGGTCACAACTAATAGGTGAGATCCTGGCTAAGATCTCAGGCCCTATTGAGATGTTGGCTAGAGCTGGTGCGGCTGGCGGGCTCTCCACCAAGTTTCCATCTAGCTTTCTATCTTTATTGCCTTTGGGGCCCTATCCCTAGATGGGGCCTTATCCCTAGATGGGGCCCTAGCTAAGATCTCAGGCCCCATTGAGAAGTTGGCTAGAGCCGGTGCGGCTGGCGGGCTCTCCACCAAGTTTTCAATCATTAGAGTCACGGAGCCTCAACTATTAGGCCCTAGCTGAGACCCTGGTTAAGATCTCAGGCCCCATTGAGAAGTTGGCTATAGCCGGTGCGGCTGGCGGGCTCTCCACCAAATTTTCAGTCATTAGGGTCACGGGGCCTCAACTATTAGGCCCTAGCCTAGATGGGGCCCTGGCTAAGATCTCAGGCCCCATTAATAAGATAGCCGAAGCAGGTACGGCTGGCGGGCTCTCCACCAAGGTTTTTCTGATTCCAATTAAAAAGCCCCTAGATTTGTCTCTGGCTAAGATCTCAGGCACTATTGAGAAGCTGTTTTCACCAAGTTTTCTCTCTTTAGGTATGTTTTGGGTCATTAGGGGCTTAGCTAACTTAGGCCACAACTAAAAGCCCTAGCTGAGGCCCTCGCTAAGATCTCAGGCCCCATTGAGAAGTTGGCTGGTGCCGGTGCGGCTGGCGGGCTCTCCACCAAGTTTTCATCTAGCTTTCTTTCTGTATTGCCTTTGGGGCCCTATCCCTAGCTGGGGCCCTGGCTAAGATCTCAGGCCCCATTGAGAAGTTGGCTCTACCCGGTGCGGCTGGCGGGCTCTCCACCAAGTTTTCCTTGAATGGGTTTTGTTCACGTTCCCATTGTTTACGATACTCTAAAGGCGGAATTAATTTATAATGCTGTGTTAGTTAGCTTCCTGGCATGTCGCGCCGCTTTCGGGGATTGTCTCCTAATTTATTTTGTGCCTTTTTAATGAATCGCCGACTTCGTAGGAAATGTTTGTTTAGTAAGATAATGATGTTGAAGAAAAAGGTATTGAATTTTGAAATGAAAAACATTATTTTCCAATATAAGAGGCAATTTTTGGTTGCTCAGATATCTGAACCTTGTTTTGTCTTTGAAATATTAGAAGTAAGGTGTTTATGTGTTCAAAATTAAGCTAATATCAGTTTTTAAAAGTGTTCTTTCTTACACTTCATATCAGATAACTTTTTTGTCAAGCTTCAAATCAGTGGTCAACGGCATGCAGACTGTATCGGAGGATCTTAAAATCAATCTAAACAAGGTAAAACTTGGTCAGATGAGGCTTCTCGTGGTAAAATATACCTACATACAAAATTAAATCTTTATACTGTTAGAGGCAATAAACTTTTGGCTTAAGTATATACGGACACCTTTCCGAATACTGAGTATAGGATGCATTCAGACCATGACATTCTTTCGCATGGAAAGTTGTCCTTTTTATGCTCTTCTTTCTTTCTTTTCGTGTGGGACACCTAGTCGTTCAACGACCCGATGAACCCTGGTGTGAGAGTTTTTCAACCGCCTACTGCAAGTAGCAGGCCTCTGACATGGTTGTGTAACGACCGCCATCATAGACAGCAACCGGGACCGACGGCTTATGCTCTGAATGCAACCTATCAATATTCGGAGAGCTATCCTTTACCCTCCGTATAGGAACATAGTTACCGCCCACATATCCAATTAATTATGAAATTAATTGTTGATTTTCAAACAGTGTTGATTGCTGTTAATGCGAAAGGGGGTGCCAAAATGTGGTGGGAGCGTCAGCAAATGTGGGGGGGGCGTCAGCAAATGTGCGGGTGCCGTCAGCAAATGAAATTAAAATGGCTGTGATTGGGCACCAACTGATGGCAAATATTGTTAGCAAACACGACGATTGTGTGGCTTTTGCAGCCGTTTCGAATAGTCCATTTATGAATACAGGGTAAATTACTGATTTTGTTTGGATAACTTTAATTTAAAGGATAGGATTGACCATGACACGAGTCTTGCGACAACTCTTGTGTTGTGAGTTTCGTCCTCTACGATTAGGCTACTAACTACTAAGCTATTTGTACACATTACAGTGCGTATTTATAATTTGTAGGACTGAAAATTAAACGCAGGTCTCATAAAATCATAATCATATTTTTCGTTGTGCAATTTCAGAGTCACACATTAAAAAAAACTGTAGTAGTATTTTACTTGAAACTCATAGTTTCAGATACAACAGCACTTGCATAACTTACTGTAACATACGACGTGTGTACTCGTAAACATGTCCCCATGTAAGAAGTATTTTGCAAATTTATAATTAATTCATTTTTAAACTAATCATTACCAAACCTTACGACCAATAAAGCATTTTACTTACGTTTTCCTATAAGGCCTTGCTGTGTGGTGCCAGCTTTGAATATATCACCCCATATCTTTCCTATGGGTGTCGTAAGAAGCGACTGAAGGATTTGAGAGTTGATGTGTATTGCAAATTGCAATTTTAGGCGAGATGCTGACAACCAGTCACTTTGGTGATACCACATTCTTCTGAACTACTTTCAAACTTTTGTCAGTCGTTGTGTGAATAGCAATTTTTACAGTTGTTTACGTTCTGGCTACCCCGCAAGGGATATATGCATTATCAAGTACTTATGTATGTTTCCTATAAGAGATACCCGAACCATCGCACCATGAATTTTTAAGTAATATGGATGTAAAAAAAATCAACTGCAAATATTTTAAGGGGTGAACCAGCCCGTGAAACTGAACAACTTTCCCCAAGGAACATAGGTCGAAATATGAAAAAAAAATTTGGACCTCCCATACAAATTGACTTGGCCGGCTGGTACATTTTGTATGGGAGGTCCAATTTTTTTTTTTCATATTTCGACCTTTGTTTCTTGGGAAAAGTTGTTCAGTTTCACGGGCTGGTTCACCCCTTAAAATATTTGCAGTTGATTTTTTTACACCTTATATTGCAATACCAAAGCGACTACTAGTTTATTAACCTCTGAATTAACCGCGCTTTCACCAAAGAAAAATTAAAAATAAACAAGTTAGAACTACTTAAAATAGGGCAAGGAAACGCGGAAGTTTATATTAAAGCTGTATTGACATTAACGAAGTGGAGCGCGATATAATTTAATCAGGACACTTCGGGTCTGGAGCTGCGAGATCGAAGCGCTTCGGGCAAATACTCCCCAGAAGAGGATTAAGGCTAAGAAGCGAACTATTCTGAACTATTTGGAGCAGTAATATAGTATCTAGGAAATGAGAGATGAGATGTTTTGAAATCGACAAAAGTAGTTCCAGAGATAAGTGATAACATACTCACAAAACTAAGTAAATCATTCCTTTAAAATTACATCCTTTTTATACTAGCATTTTAAGAACTATTTCCACTTTTAAAACCCACTTTTGTAGAAAGTCTTTTTAATTCCTTAAGTCAGGCAACTTCTTGATATTTGTGTAAGTAGATAGATAATATTTTGGATGACTACCAAAGGAATCACCGAATTAAAACAACTGGCAAAATACATCATTTTAATCAGCAATAAATTATGCATATTAAGAGATACATTGTTGTACCTAGTTATCATAAAGATCAAAATAAAAAGTAATAAGTGCAACGTTAAAAGAGAATTAGCACTGATATAGAGATTATCACTTAATAGTATAATATTTCTACCTTGAATAAATAAAAGATAAAATTATCAAAATATAATTATAATTTAAAGTGTTATATTATTTTGAATCGAGTTATGTCGTAGGAGCGGTATGCTTAGTTATGCCTACTTAGTATGAGTCCTTTTCCACTACGTACTAGTATTTAAATAGGAAATTATCTGAAATGTAGAACGGAAATTATGACAACTATAACGCACCTGTATATGTCGGCCGAAAAATGTCTTCCCGTCAGTAATCTTAAGAAAATAAATATCAATTATAACCTCCTTCTTATTCGATAGAAGTCGGTAAATATTAAGTCTCAGTAAAATGATCAGCTGCCAGATTGAAGTAAGTAGAGGAAAAGGCGTACAGAAAATTCATCTTTGTTTTCATATTTAGTAGACTTCAACGCTTTCTTGGTGGTGCACGGTGTCCTGGCGGAACATCTCCACGTCGGCCTGGCTGTCGGCGTGGATCATCTTTGCTCTACCATCCTGAAAAAAAGAAAAATTAGGGTTTTCAGTAAAGGACCATTGAGTTTTGACATAGTCCCAACGACTGTTGATTGTTGACAACATGCGATTTAAATTCACTGTCCCTCTAAATACTATGAATATGACGCATATATAAATATTTGACGTGAAATAAAGCAGACAGTGGGCCACATTTGCCTATTATTATTTTTTGTACAAATGTGCAAGAGAGATGATTCTATATAACCTACCTTAAACAGAAGTCTCGTATCGGTACAATCGTCGTGGAAGACCCTACGACAATGTCTCTACTCTTATTCAAAAACTATAACAGATGAAAAAATAACTTGCGTGCGTGCAAGTAAAAAGAAATGGTAGTGGACCGACCTAAACAATAAATTCGCATAAGGGGAGTTTAAAATTGAATAAACGCTGGGCAAATGATAAGTTATTTATTATTGTCAGTTTTACTTCAAATTACCTTTCTCTAGAATGCTTACCTTAGGATGCATAAGGATGAAGGGAAGCTCAGCCACCAGCTCTCCATTGAGGGCTCCGAGGTACAGCTTCACTTTGGCACTGTAGCTCACCACGATACCGAAGGCGTCGCGTTGTTCTGAGTCTAGCAATCTGAAAAAAAATTAAAAGGTTAAGTAAAACTAGTTGTAATTGAAGACCTAGATCGAACAAGTGAAAAAATATCGAAGAGCTGTCATAGCCAGTGGGTATTTCAGAGTTCTAAAATATCGAGTACCTACATTATGTCGACGACATTGTTCTATTGCAGAAAGATTCTAAGGGCAGTTGCATCGCAGTAGAGAAAGGGCCAATTCCCTGAGTGGGTGTCGGTCGACTAAACAATCGATAGTTATAAGTTAATGCAATTTACGACTCACTCGTTTTCAATAAAAAAACAGCTAAAAGATTTCATAAAACCTTACAGGGTAGTAGATGCCAGGGTAGATTCTCCACGTTTCAGCTGACCATCAAGGGCGATACCTCGCTTGTCACGCACGTGATCCAGGGACGGTGTAAGGTGAAGCACCTTCTGCAAGTTGGACCCCGGCTGCAGTGGGCAGCCATCACTGGAATAAAATATCAATGCTTTGTACTGTCTTATGTTTGTCTCTCCTACTTATGTAGAAGCCAACATAAGATTTTAGATGGCACCTATTCTGTTGTATCTCAGTTAATAATAATAATTGAGATACAACAGAATTAAGTGGCATCTAAAATCTGTGAATAAGTGCATTGTGGGATGTTTAGACACTACACCTACTTTAAATGCGGGTTGGAGGCAATGCACTATCGTAAAGGACGCTGGGTTACCCTACGTCTTACTGTGAAAAGGTTTACAGAAATCTATAGGAAAGCCCTACATGTTAGTGTGTCTCAGAAATATTCTACTCACGCGGTCTCAACCTCAGCCACGGCGTTTCTGTACTGTCCAGTCTGGAAGAGAACCACATCCACGCCTTGCTGGATGGAGGCCTTGATCTTCTTCACCACCTTGTTGCTATGGTTACGGATACATATGTTTACGGCCACCGTCTCGCCGTGTGTGTAGAGCTGTACAAGGAAAGGAGCTTTTTAAAGGCTTCAAGAAACTATGAACAATTCTTTCAGAAAACTCTGTAGCAGTAGCAGCTACATGATTTGGGATACGGCTACAAGGTGGCCATTTGATCAAAAATGTGTTGCGGACTGTGGACAGTGAATAGATGCATTCACCTCAAAGTCTATTTAAGCATCTGGGGAAGGTCTATGTTGAACAGAGTCTCACTTTGTTTTGCAAATGCCCAGAAATCGCTTTCTAATTTTTTTCATATAATATATTTGATCTTTTTACCCGCCTGCCTTAGAAGCAGGGTTATGTTTTTCGAGAGTATGTATGTATGTATGTATGCGGACAAGAAAATTCTTATTCACAGGCTACAGCCCAAACGGATAGTTGGATTTTGGCATATGAGGTGTCGTTAGATTTGTCTCAGCAGCACAAGTGACACTGGCTATATTAAAAAATTATAGATTCAAGATCGCGAATTTTGACAGCAAAATACTACTTCAAAATAACCGCAGTCGGGTTTTTTTTTAACACATCTACTTGTTTCACCTGTTTATCCAAAGTGAGTTCCAGCTCCAGCTGTCCAGGCGACAGCACAAAGTCCTTGCGCACGACGGTGCAGGGCTGCGGCCCCGGCTTCGAGGGCCCGTACTGCACCTTGCGGATGCCCAGAGCTACTGTGCTCCTGTTAACAAAAATATTTTATTAGTAGGTATTCAGGACAGGTGTGGTTGTGGCGCCGTCCAAACCATCGACCACTTGCTTTGCTGTATTGCCCTAATTGTCCCGAGTCATGCTCACTCCAAGAACTAAAAGAGGCAAATCCAACAGCTATCGCCGTGGCAAAGCACTGGTCCAAGGTCTAATAAAGGAAGTTGCCATCAACTCGATGAAGAAGAAGTAGGTCTTCATCGTTAACCGTCAAGTGACATCTAATGCTTCACATAAGCATCTCCTAGATGGCTCTGTAGGCCGTGCATTTAGACCAACTACATCGGTGTGATTATAGGTATATATGTTCAGCTTCACTTTCATGTTTTAGTGATGACGTCTAAAAACACACCTGCGATGAGTCCTGTCAATCTCAGAGTCTCCAACAAACAGCTTCACATAGTAGTGGACTCCGCAGGGCTCTCCCTCATCTTCAAGACCTGGCTGCAGCGTTACGGACCCTGGAGCTCCAGCTGGTATCTTGAACTGGAAAGGAAAGGCGTGCTCTCCCAACTTCTTCAGAAGACGCTCCTGTACGGATAGAAGAATAAAGATAAAATATTTTTTTAACAAGGACATATAGAACCAATCATACGAGCGGATTTGAACTCACTTGTTTTGACACACCGTGCCGACGCTCAAACCAATGAACTATCGTGTATCTTAAGTTTTAATTCGTAACACGAGCCATTGAAAATTGTTTGACCGGTAATAGAAAAGGAAACTCAAGCGAAGTCTAAAGTTAAACGACGAAAGTTATGAAGTAAACGCAAACTATATTAAAACTTTCTAATTTCCTAATCCTTTAACATTCAAAAACTAAGTTCCATCAGCGGCCGACATTACTAAGTAAAATAATTACCAAAAGGCCTACCAAACCGAGAGTCAACAAACTTTTCTAAAGTCAATGTGTGTACCTCGGACCAATGAATAAAGCTAGACGGACCAGCTCGAAAAATTTATTGTAGCCAAATTACTCTTATGTATTTCGTAAAATTATTATATGCAATAATGTCCACCTATACGATACCATCACCACCTAAGCTCTATCTGATACTAATTGCATATCTATATCTATCTATCTATCTATATCAGCCTACATCTACCCACTGCTGAGTATAGGCCTCTTCTCTTTTACGCCAGCTCTTCCGGTCCTGTGCCTCCCGCAGTAATTGCCTAATTGCATACCAATTATGAAATGTTGTTTTTCAATAGCGATTAACCGGATCTTCATTTTTATGCTGTGTAAAATAAAAGAGCTCAAAATTACTACTATTACATCAAAAATTGTTTCCTTTAAAGAATTTAAGTTTTCCCAATTTCTACGAGAGTCTTGACGACTGGCCTCGTATTCGAAGGGTAGGTTATGTATCAGTTTTTATTAACACAATTTGGTATTCTTTTTTATTTTTGTAGCTTCACTTTGTCGGTTTAGATTGGCCTATCTAGACACCTATTTTCCTAGCGTAAAATGTTGACCAGTGCGTTCTGGATTCCTCATTAAGGGAACTTCGGTCGCCAGTGTGGTCGACCACACTTAAATAACACTGTAATTACGTTTTCCCCTTTGGTGTAACATACGCCGCGAATAGGCTTCGCTGGGGATGGACTTGGGGAAGTTTTGTTTGGGGGTCCTAAGTTTGCATTAAACCAGTTCCCATAATATGAAAACAGGTTCCAAAGTTTTGGAAAAGGAATCCATTGAAACGGCTGCAACGATTTTCACAAAATTTCGTTATATAGGGTTTTTTGGGTAATTAATAAATCAAACTCAACTACACAGTTTTCAGAAAACGTTATTTGACAAGTTTTCTGTGATGGTTGCCTAAGTAAGTATATCAAATAAATATGACAAGCAATTGATTGGATAGGTATTATACATACAGGCTACATTCATATATGTACAAATATGTATTGTCTCTTCAACGCTATTTGACACACATTTTCAACATTTTTGTATGTTTTTTCTTATTTCGAAGACAAGTTTCTAAAAAATGTTGTTTACTTTTAAGAGAAGGATACACGCCCTTAAAATATTTGTAATTAATTGAATTCAACCCTATATCGACGCTTGAAAGGCAAAATTATCTAAGCGACATTTTTGGCCAAATTGAGTTATATACATTGTTGGAATCGCCTGATTTTTCTGCGTCGTTTGGTCCTACTCACGTCTCTCTACGATGACTTTTTTGTCGCTTAGACATTTTGAAATTCGCGAAAATTCACTTTTTTCGGTTGACTAACCGACACGATTTTCGACCATTTTTGAAAATTTGGTGGTTATTGAAATTCAATAATGCTAAATTTGACTTTGGTAAAATTTTACCGTTCTCTTCGTACGGTATTTTCTCCACTTAGTCAATTTTGCCTCAATCTGACAACACAGTGTAAGGCGCATAGCTATTTTTTTCCTTACAAAGATCTCGTTTTTTCATCACTTAAGTAATTTTTGCATACCCGTTTTTCTGCGTGCTTGGCGTTTAGTTAAAAATGCCTGTTATAATTTTTCTTTATTCAGTTGGTTCAGTATATATTA
The DNA here is from genome assembly GCA_024500475.1 of Phthorimaea operculella. NCBI lineage: Eukaryota > Metazoa > Arthropoda > Insecta > Lepidoptera > Gelechiidae > Phthorimaea > Phthorimaea operculella. Next base: position 1,637,660 of record JANFCV010000109.1, read on the forward strand.
CCTGTCTTAAAAATAAATCTGATTGTCGCTTAGTCAATTTTTACCCGCCGTTTTCAAAGGTTCTTTTCTTATTTAGACAATTTTTACTTGACCTAATACGATTATCCAATGTCGGTTAGAACCTATGGTAGCATCACGTACAGGCGCTTGGAATATTTTTATTTAAAGTAGTTTACATAAAAATGTTGGTTACTCCAACGGATGACACACGAACAGTCGCTTGTGCAAACAGTAAATCTAGAGTTAAAGTTACTTAGATAGTTCAGTGCATGGCAGGGCGTCGCTTGGGATGCACGCGCGTGCTTCGATTACGATGTCGCCAAGTATGACGAATGTACTTTTCATGTAACAAGTTCAAAAACTTTCAGTAGAATTTACAAATAAATCAGATTATAAATAAATTTTGTTCATTCGCTGCATTCAGTTTCTTAGCTCGTTACCTACTTCTGTGGTCATCATCACATTAGCATATAATAACAGTCCACTGCTAAACGTGGGCCTCACCAGGGTACGCCACAAGGTAAAATCCTTGCGTTTACCATCCAGTCCCTACCAGCTGCTCTCTTCAAGTCATTGCTCTTTCTGGGCGTAGCATCCACTCGAGAACCCGCTTACTCCGTCGTCAATCGCTTTTACGACTGATGTGGCCAGACCACTGACCCTTCAGCTTGCTACACTTCTATTTCCAGTATGTCCGTTACTTTGGTCTTCGAATAATCGTTCCGGATTAACCTCGACATATTAGCGAGATCCCTAGCATAGCATCCCCTCTCTGAATGACATGTAACCAGTGTCACAGTTTTACTCTCAGATTTCATGTCTCTGCTCCATAATTCATCATGAGCGGTAAGATGCACTGATCAAACACCTTATTGCGGCGAGGGTGACTCCAGAACAAGATATGTCTTCCCAAATGCTACCCAGTCCAGCCGCAATGTTCTGGAAAATTCAGCCTCAATGATATCTTTTTCTAAGTACAATTTTTGCCCAACGTACTTTTGAACAATTTCAAGGTCTACTACACCTTCGACGGAGATATGCTATTGAGCTGGACCGTGGTCTTTACCAAATTCATCCCAAGTCCACGCCTCGAGGCCGTATTTAAACTGAACACCTTTGACAGGACCTGCCGCGATTCTATGTTCCTCTCTGATGATTTTGCCCATGTAGGTGTCAAAGCGGAGATTGTGAGGTATTCACTGTTGATGAAATTGTCCAGTTCATTCCATGCTAAAGTCTTCAAGCGCATTGGTGAAATGTTTGGGCGATATAACGTCACCCTGTTTTACACCTCGCAGTAGTTGAAAGGCCCTTGTTAAAAGTGATAGAAATATGTTCAGCTTTTTCCGCGTTTATGATGGCAAGTTATGCTGCTGAGTAAACCAAACGTACGACTGCAACTTAATCGACAGGGGCAGTTACTTATTACTTAGTCGATCCTCGGAACGTGACTGTCGATGATCTCCTGAGGCTACTCCATGGAAGTATACCTGTAGAGTGTAAAACGGTGGTTGTGGTGTTGGAGAGGTGCGTCGCTTGTACATTTGCATTGAGTGTGGTTTTGGTGTTGTGAACGTGACTGTCGATGATCTCCTGAGGCTACTCCATGGAAGTATACCTGTAGAGTGTAAAACGGTGGTTGTGGTGTTGGAGAGGTGCGTCGCTTGTACATTTGCATTGAGTGTGGTTTACTCATAAGTGCGGAAGAAGCAAAACATATTTCTATCACTTTCAACAAGATGGACTTCCGCAAAGTAATGCCTTATGCTTTTAGTTACTTTGAATGGCTATATACTGGAATGCACATCGTTGCTATTAATTATAGGCTTCTCAGTATCTGTGGAGTGGGGATATCGATAGTCGACTTGGCGTCGTTGTAAAAACTCAAGAACAGCCCAGGTTTCGATAAAGTCGAAGGCTTACTTGTAGTCCACAAAAGCCACACAAAGCGGTTGGTCATACTATTCTGATTTCTGTAAAACCTTTCGTACAGCATGAATGTGGTCCACATTGCCTTTACAAGACCCGGTCTGTTCCAGTAGCTAGAAACCGTCAAATATTGATGCCAGACCATTCAAAGCGACGCTCGAAAAATGCTTATAACAGTGGCTCAGAAATAGTAATAGGCTTTCGGATTGGGCAGACGAAATTTCCTAGGTGTTTGTAGGAATGGCTAATGGCTAGTGAAAAATCTGGATTTGATGAGTTAAAAAGACAATTTTATCTCCGTAATAGCAAATCGGACAAGCCTGAATGGTTGATGATGATGATGATCACACCACTGAGCTACGTCTCATAGATTTTTCTCGAGATCGTCATAAAACGACTAAGATTTGACGCCTTACAACCACTGGGACGGGCAGGGTATCGTAAAGGCTTTAGTACAAATAGACCACATCCTAAAATACAGAAGTCAGAAGAGTTCAACCAACCGTTGCGTATGGCTTTTGTAGCCCACGAGAAAGCTTTTGACTCGAGAGAAACCTGTAAGAGGCACTGTCGATAGAAATGTCAGATTTGGTGTTGAGAATATGGCGTCGCAGCTGCTCTTCTATAAATCCATTGCTTCAGCCTAGGAGATTCCGCTAATGGCATCAGGATTACGTAGTTTAGATATCAACTCCTGTACGGTAAATATTGCCGTGCATTTGTATGTTGTTATTTTAAACGGGCCCGGCTGTTCTGGTGTCCTTGCAGCCGTGCCTAGTCAAATGGCTGTATGTGGAGGTGCGGAGAAGTCTATTGGCGAAGACCCTCGTTCAAGTACAAAACCTGAAAACAAGGTCCATACTATTACACCGAGATGTAAAACAGGATGACGTTTTATCCTTTAAACTTTTCACCAAAATGCCATGGGATGTCTTTAAAACCTGACAGTGTGATGGATTGGGTATCAAAGTCAACGGCGAATATTTTATGTATCTCCGCTTTGCCGACGCCATAGTCATAATGGCCAAATTGCTTCAGGATCTGCAAAAAATGCTGTCTGTTTATATACGGACTCGAAGCGTGTTGAATTCAGGATGACCTTGGTCAAGAGCAAGATAATTTTGAATGAACATGAAGTCGTTCCTGAGCCAATATCCGTGGTAGTTAGACCTTGCAGTTAGGAATATACAATTTCGAGGCTGAAATCACCAGAAGAGTGAAGCTGTGCTGGGTAGCATTTTGGGAGTTGCGTCTTATTCTGGAGCCACCTTTGTCACCATGCCTCTAGACCAAGATGTTCAATCGCAGTGTCTTATCATGTACGGTGATGACTAACGGAGACACCGGCTATGCATCACTCGGAGACCGACGAAAAGGTCTATGTTAGAGATCTCGCTAATGGATAAGGCCCGGAAAGTGATTATCTTCTAAATGTCCAGTAGGTTGGTCACATTTTCCGTAGAAACGATAGACGATGTTGTAATCGGGTTTTCGAGTGTAGGCCAAGCCTCAGCAAGCATAGCTTTGGGCGCCCACGGGCCAGATGGACCGATGGCGATAAAAAAGACCGGCTGGTAGCAAATAGATGGCGAACACGGATGATCGTGCCTTGTGGCGTACCCTGAGGGAGGCCTACATCCAGCAGTGGACTGCTATAGGCTAATGTGATGATGATCCTAGTTGAAATAGGCCTCTGTGTACCTTAGTGTTGATTTTTATTGTTATTGATATAACACTTGAATTAAATATTAGGTAAATTTTCTGTAACAAATGTTATTTAAGTCAAATTGCCGGGAAGAATTTAGTATAAAATTGTAACCTAAGTAGTTTTGCCTCAAATTCGAAGTATTTTTGATGTTATTTAGGCAACTTTTACTCTGTCGTAAATACTTAAAAAAGGTGTTTATTAAAATTTTACCGTACCTTTGTCATTCCCAGCTTGTCGGTTAGTCAAATTTGCCTGTATTTATTTTTAGGTAATTTTTGACTAAGCGACACTAACTCTAAAACTAACCATTATTTTTTATTGATATGTATACTAAAATTTTGGTAAAGAAATAACAAAACAAATATGTAAAAACTAGGTTTCTAGGACCATCACAAAAATTTATACGATTTTTTTTCTGAAAATCCAAACTTTAATCTGCTCTCCTGTAAAGTTACTCTGATGTCGCTTAGATAATTTTGCCTTTCAAGCGTCGATATAATTGTAGCTACAAAGTTTGCACTACAGTCCTACTCGGCAAAGAGATCAAATAAAGCCCCCTTTAAAAATATCCCAGCGAGACCCAGCGGCCACTGATATTGCAAGGGGAGGCCATGATTAGTGTACCGAAGCGGAATGCAGTTGTCGCGGACAACTTTAGAACACATTTCGTAAATGTTCTTTGTAAACTCTTGCGAGACCCAAGCGGGTAAAGTATTCCGTTATTGTTTAGACGCCTTCGTGGTCTAGCGATATAAGTTCGGTCTGAACATTTGGAGGTTCTTAGTTTGATTATTTTCGGAAATTTGGACTGAACCACGAGTGCAATTGGACTAAGGCTCTTTCTACTACAAATGACCTTTTAGCAAGAGAACTATGTAATTCTGTAGTCATGACCTCATCTTCTCCTTGGTCGTAGCTGAAAGTGCAGTCCACCTGACTGACAATCTGTTAGGAGAAATAAATTACACCAACACGAACCTGCTTCCTGTTCAAATTGTAGCTCTTCTTCTCAGGCAATCGACAGAAAGAGTTCTTTGTAGAAGTAGAGGCCCGTGACCTCATCTTCTCCAAGGCCGTATCGAAAATGCAGATCTTCTGACCATATTTTTTATGTGTAGTGACAGAAGAATCAAATGATAAACCTGGTTACCTGCGTCCTGGTCAAATCATAGCTCCTCTTCTCCGGTGGTGGATAGATCTGCTCCGAAGCCAGGAAGAGTTCCTTGTAGAAGTTGAGGCCCATGACCTCATCTTCCTCACGGCCGTAGCGGAAGGTGCAGACCACCTGGCCGAACACCTTGCGGCCGCGCACGTAGTCCTCGTCCAAGAGGACAATGCCATCTAAAGAACAACAAGGTTAGACTATAGACTACATAGATTAAAAAATGGAGCATAACACTATGCTATGCATGCTTTCAGAAATTTAAGTAAGTATTTCGTTTGGAGGTACATTGGTTTGCTTAAAAACTGGTCGTATTGGTAGTTGTAAACGTTGAAAAATTGCGAGCATTGGGTGGGCGTTAATAGAGAATATAGGTACAGTTAAACAAATTGTCTCTACTTATCTACACTTCCGTGTTATTTTTACTGAACCTACACTTCTATAGCTATTTCACTTAAAAATATCTTACATTGAATTTGCTTTCAAAACATACAACAACGTTAACCGAAACAGCGTGAACTTAGCAAACCATTTGGCCCCTTCAAACTGGTCAGTAAAAGTCACTTAAGCTTAATTGTAACGGTAATAGTTCTCTGAGCAGCACACGGTGTCATTGTCAGGAAAGAATGGGCCCACGGGAAGGTCCAAAACATTGGCACGTAAGGGTTTGTGTCCATTGTCCCTGATAGTGGACCAAATCGGCCGTTTGGGAATTGGCCGATTGCCATTTCATTGTCTGTTGTCTGTGTATCAATGAATAGAATACCTAAGCCAGGCGAAGATAGAGCTATAAAGCGACATTGAGTTCACCAAATGCGAAATATTGATCACTAAGAATGCCGTTCACTTAAAATTTATTTTTTTAGAAAATCTTTCTCTTTTGTCTTTAATGGCTTCATCGAAGTGCACGGTAACTGCAAAAATCACATTGCAGTTGTTGCAGTTTGCCTTATAACAAACACACACGCCTCAAGATAAAGTATGAGCAAACCAAAGAGTCCGTCTATTCCGTCTGAGTAAGTATTATTGAGTCAGTTCCAAAGCCTACGAATCTGCTGCATTGTGCACTCTGACCGCAACCATCCATCAGCGCGCTTCATAACCAAAGCAAGAGAATATTCTACGTGTAATCAAAAATAACACAATGCGAATTCATGTCGTATCTGTTCCAAGTGCCAGGAAAAGAGTCTGTCAATATTTGCGTCTCAGAAAGTATTATGGAGTCAGATCCAAAGCGCACGAATCTGCTGCATTGTGCACACCGACTGTAGCCATCCATCAGCGCGCTTCATTACTTTCCCACACACATCCGGGTGAGCCCTTGCTCGCCACCAAGTAGTTAGGTGTAGTTTTTGCCGGTCCCGGGACCGATAAACATGTAGCCCAGTACTAAAAAAGAAAACTACGTGTCACAAAAAAACACAATGTTAAGTCATGTCCTATCCATGTGCCAGCAAAAAAGTCCGTCAATATTTGCTTCTCAGAAAGTATAATGGAGTCAGTTCCAAAGCCCACGAATCTGCTGCATTGTGCACACCGACTGCAGCCATCTATCAGCGCGCTTCATTACCCCAGGCAAGAGAATATTCTACTTGTAATAAAAAAGGACACAATGCAAAGTCAAAGTATGAGCAAGCAAAAAAGTCCATCTATCCCGTCTGAGTAAGTATTATGGAGTCAGTTCCAAAGCCCACGAATCTGCTGCATTGTGCACCCCGACTGCAGCCATCCATCAGCGCGCTTCATTACCCCCGGCAAGAGAATATTCTTCTTGTAATAAAAAAGGACACAATGCAAAGTCATGTCACACAAAGTATGAGCAAGCAAAAGAGTATGTCTATCCCGTCTGAGTAAGTATTATGGAGTCAGTTCCAAAGCCCACGAATCTGCTGCATTGTGCACACTGACTGCAACCATCCATCAGCGCGCTTCATTACCCCAGACAAGAAATAAAACCAAAGAGCAATGCAAAGTCATGTCACACAAAGTATGAGCAAGCAAAAGATTCCGTCTTAGTAAAGTATTATGGAGTCAGTTCCAAAGCCCACGAATCTGCTGCATTGTGCACACCGACTGCAGCCATCCATCAGCGCGCTTCATTACCCCAGGCAAGAGCGATGAGCTGCGAACCGCTCTACCTGACTTTAAACCCAAGATTTAACTTTTAACGACGGCAATTTTCAGTTGCAAGCGCCGTATTTGTTAGTCAGTCTGAAAGTTGTGATGGAGTGTTTCGCTGAAGAGTTTCTATTGTTTAAACCAGTTCTTTGTAATGCTTCTTAAACTAGCTTTTCTCGTTAGTTGGAGAGCTATTGGTTTTGCGGTGTAGCTTTCGAGCGAAAGCAAAATTGACGACTAGAAATGCCATCTCTTCCATGTTGAATTTTAGTGGATTTACAAATTACACAAAATCATAATAATTGCTATGTAGGTATCAAACAAAAACTCTACCTCGTCAATCTCAACTGAAATTATACCTCTTGGATTTGGATACCTACTACAAATCATAATAGTCAGGATCAAAAGAGCATAGCTAAGACCGCCTCAGGTGGTTCAAAATATCTCAGAAACTACATTACTTTTGTAAATTATTTATTTTGGTTGAGTATAGAGTTTAACTAGCTACATAGACAACAAGAAAATTGCAAAAGTAATGTAGTTTTAGAGATATTAAACCATATGAGGCGCTCCTAGGTATGATCTTTTGACCCCGACTTCACACTACTGATTAGCAGTTATCTCTAGCGCCACCGAGTATATTTGGCCTTTGACTTATTTCCGCGTTCAAAAAACTTTAATCATACAAAACGCACACTGAAACTTAGTTCCAATTTCAAATAATTGGTATAATATCCTTCCTTTTACTATAGATATTTTTAATTAGTAGAAATCCGCAGCTAGCAAAAATCACTAACCTATCGGCTCCACAAAAGAGATATGGTCCACGAACTCCCGTTTCCCCATATACAGGGTAAGCTTCCCATTAGGAGCGCACTTTTTGAACACTTTGAAATTATACACCATTTTGCACCACTTTTCGACCCTTCAGAAGAGCACTCCTTCAAAGTCCAGAGTAGAATGTTTCAGTGGAAGATTGTGGACCGTTTTATACTGGATTATTATGCTACTAAGGCTTCTGAGTAGGACTAATCTGGTTAACTTCATTACTAGGTCACGTGCGGGGTGAAGAATGCGCAGTGTATCTCATGTCATGACTCAGGGAGTCGGGATTTTACATAATCTGTGGTAAATAGTCAAAGAATTTAAAGGAAGATTACGTTTGCGATTTTATTTAATTATATATAATGTATCTGTAAGGATTTTTACTGAAAGAAAAACCAGAGTCACTTGTTGTTAGAATATATACCTACCACTACATAATAGTGCCTATACCACTTCCAGAAAAACAACTTCAAAATATATGAAAACCTTAACTTTTAAATGAGGCGAGACTACAAAATCTATGAGTATAATTATGTCATTATCATATCGTCATATCAGTATATCAGTATTCATCGATGATCCCAATTAATCACGTCATTCTGAAAGAAAATGAAAATACTGGTCCCAAAACTACCCCCAAAGGGTGCTAAATGCAACGCTCAGATAAAAACGTGCAGAATGGCTGAGTCATCAAAGCAAACGCCTACTTCAAGCCTTCTTGTAGCTATTTTAAAGCACGAGCTTTATAGGTAAACTTGAGACTTGATTCAAACTATTGTTTGAAAGCCTACAAGGGCTGAAATTTTGGCCTCAGTTCTATTAAAATTACTTAGCAAAGAGAGTAAGAAATCCATCAACAATATTTTGTATGATAGGAATTGTTACTGTCTGCCTGCTGATTTGGAATGACATAACCTGGTTCTTTATAAGGTTAATATGAGTAAATATTATCTCCATGAGCATGAGTCTTAATAAACGTCCATGCATATATTTTTTGTCTCAAGAAATGCTGGATTAAGTATATGACGTGTCAAAGATTTTACGCACTGAATGATATTGCGGTAAATCTTTGACGTCATATAAATTGAATATTCTATATTCCATACTATATCAAATCCTACGACTGAATTTTATGCAGCTGAATACCGACTCTTATAAAACGTTACGCCTACAAACAGCTCTTTTACAAGATACCTAAGGCTTATTAGCTAGTAAGACGCCACACGATTTATGTCTAAGCTATTTTTGGATTAAGCTGTTTCAGCATATCCAACAGTTACAGGATTATGAGTTGATTCTAAGACGTCATTAAGTCGAAGGGGCTAGAATAGGTATTCATTCACGTCGCTGTAGCTAGGTTGTGTTTGAATTGAATTAAAAACTCATTGATTTTGTATGCATATTGTCAAACGTCCTTCTGATACTATAGTGGCTTAAAAATCTAAATATTTACATATAAATAGGATATGATGATGATTTTGTCATTGTAGGATAATACAAATAAAAGAGAGCTCATTATTATGCTCAAGGCAGTAGGTAAATGTTAAAAACATCGAAGAAATTCCGCATGTATTGTGGGTACCTCTATCTGAAACTATCTAAACTCTAAACTATACGCAGATGCGTTCCAACTCTCAGACATTTTCGAAAATACTGACGCCAGCATACGTAAAGTCTCAGTCTTTATTATTCATGCCTAGTGCACAGATTTTGGACTAAAAATTTCAAATACCCAGCACGACTAGTTGAAAACAAACATTGCCCTAACACAGTTAACAATCACAACAAAAGTGTTACAGTAGACTAGTCCTATAAATAATCCTAGCCAACAACGGGGCTGAACTGAACTAGATCACACAAACCGTAATTTGGCAAAAATTAAACTGACGACCCTGAATACATTACCCCAGTACTACCTATGGATGTAGTTCAAACGACCCAGGGATAACTTCAGGGAATAACAAGCACCGTTCCCTCTGTGAATGCTGCTTCTTGCACTGTTTTCTTAAAACCTCCTGCCAAGCGTGATGAGTGAACATTATCACATAATCCTATCCTACTAATATTATAAAGGCGGATGTTTGTGTGTGTGTTTGTTACGACATCGCGCAAATTGTCGTAACAAACACACACACGCGGCTGATTAGATTGACATGAAACTTTGCAGAAATATAAAAGGGCACCTGGAATAACACATAGGATACTTTTTACCACGGAAAAATGTCTCATTCCCACGGGATCACGCATTTTCCAATATTTTTGAAATAGGTGGCGTGACTGAGCCGATTCCCGTTTTAAACGTTTTCGCCGAAAACTAACAGCGACATCTCTTGGCGAATAAAGCTTTTTTCCCGCGGAATAATAGGTTGCAGCGGGTGAAACCGCTGACGGGCAGCTAGTATGATATATTGGAAATAAAGAAAGCCCATGTTTAGCAGTGGAATTTTGTGTTTTTTTATGTATGCAAGGACAAAGCACATAAGTAGGTAAAAACTTACAAACGCAAACGCACAAGATTTTTCACACTTACTCAGGAACCTTTAGAGATTAAACATGTCGTAAAATATTAGGATTCTATGTACCTATCTTTGTATCTATCATAGGTGCATATAGGTTACGCAGGTTACGTAGACCGAATTGTAAACCTCTATTTTCGCAGCCGGTTAAAAAGTAACAAAATCAGGTCAGAGGGCAACCCCGCACGGTCATAAACGGACATTTTTAAAACCACACATAAACGTCGGCTGAGTTTATTGTAAATTGAAAAAGGATTGAGGAAGTACGAGTGAACAATTTCAGGTTAGGATTCTGTAGTTGTAAAGTGAGAGACACTCAGTATGCGTAGCGTTGGACGCCCTCTGGCCAGATGAAACGATGTCTTAGAGAGCGGCTTGCAGTTAATACATACATACATATATCACGCCTATATCCCATGCGGGGTAGAGAGAAAACGGCTGTACAAAACAGCCATTTACACCACGTCTTATAAAAGTTTGAGAGTCCTTAAGAAGACCGTGTGTCACCATAGTGACAGGTCATCAGCCTCCGCCTAAAACTGCAATAAATATCAACTCTCAAATCCGTTCACTTTTTACTACACACAGGGGAAAGATATGGAGTGATGCTATTCTACGGCAATTCTGCTAATGGATGGCGGCGGAAACAGGTCAATTTGCTTTGCAATATCGTACTCTGGTGGAGGCTTACTTTCAGGTGATGGTGTGATGAGATATAAGTGATGATGAATGTGGGGATGAAACTAGGTTCATCAAGTCGTTCGTCGACTCATCGTCCCCCATAGCAAAAGGAAAAATATGAGACGCCCAGCAACAATTTGTACAATAGAATACAATTAGATAGAGTCAAAAAATCGCATATTTTATACTACACTGATGCCAGCCTTGAATCTCTGATTTCCGTGGAAAATTCGCATATTTCACGCTAATTTCTAGAAAATTCACTGCGTAAGTATATTCACCACAATCTTACATATCTACTACTAATACTACTAGTAGATATGATACTGGTATAGGTACAAGGTTCAAAAAACAAACGATGCGATTCGTACCAAACCAACACAAGTTTTGAGAAAATATTCATCGAAAAGCTGATAGTTTCAAAACCAAATCAAATTAAACCATATTAGGCAGGTTTCGGTGTGACAGTAATTTTCTTATGTGAAAAGTTATAATGAATTACAAATAGTCACTACGTTAATATTACGAAACCTACGTTCATAGGAAAACAAACATAAGCCTGTGCTCGTATTTTCCGTACAGAAATGTTGGTTCATTCCCTTTCCACTGAAAATTTTATCATCTCCCGCACCACGGCCAATCAGCAGCCTTTTGTAGATCCTGAATTTTGAATGTGGAACCCTGCGAAGTGAGCTGTGGAAGGGAGGGCGTCGTAAAAAGAGGCATATTCAATAAGAGTCACATTGGGTATAAATAAAGTCATCGCGCCTCGTAAACCCTTTGGAAGGGTTCGGTCACCCTATCCCTTATTCGTACTCGGTCACTTCGAAACTTTCGCTACTTTCGGAAGGAATGTTGACGGAGATGGTGTTTTGAATATAAACTGAATGCGGTTGGAAGTTTTCGCAAGCCGCAAATCAGAAGTTATTATGGTCGTTTGAAGGGGAGCGAAGTACCTACTTACCTCCTTTTATCCTAGTTTATAACGTCAAAGATATCCGATTGTGACAAATAGTTGTCATATTTAAAGCACCATGATGTATTTATTCGTAAATACGAGTACTTAACTCATATTTTATTCTCTGTGTCGCTTGGCACAAAAGTTTATGTCAAAACGTTAAAAGATGCACAGTACACAAAACAGCTTAACATTTCAGGATTATTCATAAAATAATGTAAACAAAATATCATAGATATTGGTTTAGTGCCAATATCAACAATTTGCATAGATTTAGTATGTTCTTGAGTGATTTTTGCATGATTTCAATCCAAATTCACTCTTTTGCGTTGCTCTGTGCTAGTACGCATACCTACCTATGTATGTGATATAGAAAAGGGTGGAAAGGCTGAATCGTTTCCGCTGTCTTTTTTGTACAGTGAACTGAAAAGTGCTATTGTATTTCTACCAAATTGTACTGACCTTGTGTGTGTCAAGAAAAGGTAGACGAAGGTTAGAAGGCAAATTTGCAAATTGAGTCCGGAGTCCCTAAGCGGTGGGAAGGTATGTGTACCATATACTGATACAAAATATTAGATGGGTATTAGATTCCCATAGGAATTTTAAAAGTGTCATTCAACAGAGTTGATAATGAAACCCTACAATAATTTAGTATTAGATTATTTACATTGCTTGTTTTGTTTGTAACACACATAAGTATTATACCTTTAAACTGTCACTGAATTTTACATTGCTGAATAGCCATCAGATAATTATGGCAAATTATACGTGCATAATCCTTGTCTTTAAATCAATCAATCTGATGTCCTGCCACATAATTTAAAATTGTAAGAATTATGAACTTACCTTTTTCGTACAGATTTGACATTATTTATTTACTAGCTGCCCGTCAGCGGTTTCACTCGCTGCAACCTATTATTCCGCGGGAAAAAAGCATTATTCGCCAAGAGATGTCGCTGTTAGTTTTCGGCGAAAACGTTTAAAACGCGAATCGGCTCAGTCACGCCACCTATTTCAAAAATATTGGAAAATGCGTGATCCCGTGGGAATGAGACATTTTTCCGTGGTAAAGAGTATCCTATGTGTTATTCCAGGTGCCCTTTTATATTTCTGCAAAGTTTCATGTCAATCTAATCAGCCGTTTTTGCGTGATGTCGTAACAAACACACACACAAACATCCGCCTTTATAATATTAGTAGGATAGTAGGATTTGTATTAATCTGAGTCAATGCTTTTCATTGACGCGTAGGGAAAAACTGTCTCATGTCAAATGTAAACTATACACATGTAACACCTTTCTTGTTTTAAATATTGACTTAGTGATTATTTCCATTTACTTGTCATTCATTGAGGCATAAAGATACATGCTGTGTGGTTGGCCTGGCCAGCCCCGAGGCAGTGCCTTTATTTTTATTTTTTTTATCCCGCCCGAGCCGCGTTTAGAGTAGGAACACAAATTGTTATAAAAAAGAGAAAATTTTGGACTACAAATTTTCCCTTTTTTAAGTTTGAATTAGAATGTGACTTTCTTAAAGTGAATCTTGTAATTCCTACTGAGAAATAAATGCTTTTGATTTTGATTTTTTTGATTTTAAAGAGTAGCTTTTTCAAATGCTTAAATACCCACGGGCTTAGCCCACGAGTCAGTCAACTTCATGAAACGTTTTTCGTCAGTAATTCCGTAAACAAACTCTGTACTAAGTACTAAAATAGTTTGCAAAGCAAATACTTACGTTCTGAAATTTGCTAGTTAGCAAATAACCGATGCACGCGCGTTGCTCCGGTCATTCACCAGCAGTTTTCTCTTTCACTCATACGGAACGATCCTTACACGTGATAAAGACGGCTAACTGTAAATGGTCACTGCAACCAAAAAAGTATAGATTTTAAACGGGCCCACCATAAAAAAAAAACTTTTCCTAATATTGAATCAGATTGTGGTGGATGCCAAATTGATAATATCTGGGGGTACGGCCGATTGTTCATGAGTTAGCGGGAGAGACTGTACTACGCTACTGCAATGGTCACGGTCAATGTGATCGACATTAACTTAGAGTGTACACACACACATATAGATAGATAGATAGGTAGAGTTCCAATCGAAATTATGAATCAAGCAGTGAGTCCTAATTTTTGTATGGAGAAAGTGAGGTAACTTACCTATGAATATTTAAAACTGATAATAAAGATTGATGATGATGTGGTTCCTTTACAGCTGCTACGCTACCGCCATTTGCTGGAGTAGGTGTAAGTAGTGCGAATATTTGAAAAAATGGATGTAAAAAAACAACTGCAAAGAACCAGCCCATGAAACTTACAACTTTCCCCAAGGAACAGAGGTCGAAATAGGAAAAAAATTAGGATCTCCGATACAAAACCTACCTACCAGCCGACCGAGTCAATTTGTATGGGAGGTCCAAATTTTTTTCATATTTCGACCTATGTTCCTTGGGAAAGTTGTTCAGTTTCAAAGGGCGGTCTCACCCTTTAAAATATTTGCAGTTGATTTTTTTACACCTTATTATTTTTCTTTTGAAGAAGAATCTTCAATGAAGAACGGTGCCGCATTCTGCTCTACATTTCAAAATGTCAACCATCCATCTCAATTCCTCTGCTATTGTTAGTATTGTTACCATTATCTCACAATGAGAATGAGAATGAACAACAAAACTTCCCAACATCCAGTTGTTTTTGTTGACAAACACAAATAACAATAGCAGGGAATGCGATCAGAATACTGGATACCGGTTTATCAAGAGTCGTTAGGCCCACAGCTAACTAGACTCAGTAGGTCTACTATATTTGAAAAAAGTTGCAAAATTTGAAGTTTTCCAATAATTGTATACCTAACACGTTAAGCATTTTACAATTTGGTATCCAGTGGGTCTAAGTCACATTCCGTTTTATTTCTTATATGATACAGTCACAACAGCTCTCTGCTGGCAGTAAGCCTCCCCCTGGATAACAGCAACGCCACAAGACACGATCTCCCGTTTTCGCCATCCAGTTGCTATTAGTCGCTCTTTTTAGGTCATAGATCCATTTGACCGGAGGGCGCCTAACGCTATGCTTGTCTTAGCTCTTAAATATTTTGTGTTTGACTTTTGACTCCCAGAATCCGTTGTTTTTGTTGACAAACACAAATAACGATAGCTAGGTATGCGATCACAATATTGACACCGGTTTATGACGAGTCGTGTACTGGACCTACTGCCGATAAGACCTAGTGGGACATTTGTATGGGTCATCGCAATTTACCTACTAATAATAATGTTGTGACTCAGTTCATTGTTGGACATGGCCATCCCCTTATTTATATTATGGTACCCTTATTTTCCACGCGCGTCGTTCGCTGTCGCTTGGTTTTTAAGCCTACCATTAGGGTGTATAATCATTGGTACTCCAGTGTGCGGCTTGGCGACCGCAGTGCAAAGTGTTCTCTTCATATGGAGCTGAAAAATCAGAAACTGAAAAAAAACAAGATAATTTGTGTAATTAACATTTTACATACCCACGTGCTCACTGTACCAAACCTCACCTGATTTCATTATCATATCTAGGTACTATACTAACAGGTTACAATAGGTAAAATACAAAAGGTCCAAACGGCAGTGGGTCTGACAAGTGAACGCCCCGATGACGTCACCGGTGCCTCACCGCTAGGCTGCGCGTGCGCACCTCTCCCCTCCGTCTTGAACAGTTACGCTCGCGAGTCTTGGACGGCGGAACGTCTTGGCTTTTGAATTTAGAATTCTCTTTTCAAACTTCTGTGATTTAAAAGACATAGACACAAAAGCGTAAAGGATACAAATAGTGAATGAGAGTTTTAGTAAAGAATTTGGTGTTTACTAAGTAGTTGTTTAAGGCAAGTGGAATGTGACGATTGTCTTATTAGAATCGGTTTGGAGGTTAGTGAAAGCGCCGACTATGCATTAAGAACTAATAAACTGTACATTTTGTTACGATGATATTTTAAGAATCTTATTTTGTGAATGTTAAAATAGGTACTTTAAATTACAAATGTGAAACAGATTGTAAATAGAAGTGTTTTAATCATATTTTTTCCACCAATTTTGACATGAATATTAAATCCTCTACTTATTCATTCATATTTTACTATTATAAATACAATGAAATTTTTTAAAACAAAAGTTTTATTAATGAAAGAAACAGATTATCCATAATAGAGGTAAAGATTCAATGGAGCAGAAAATAAGTATGCAAAGTTTTTTTTTTACTGTGCTTAGGACGATTGCAGGATTTAACTTCTAAAGATCTTTAGTCAACTATTATTGTATTGACTGAAATTATTTATACAAAAAATAATTAAATACAAAAATTTATGCTCATATTATTTACCGTAAAAAATACTAAAATATATATTTTTATGACTCTATAAATTCTTGACTTATTTCTATAATTTATCTATTATTGTGATAAACAATAAATGCTACAGTGTTCCAGGTTTGAATGGGGAGAGAACCAGTGGAAGACCAGCAAAGTTGGCAGTCATGCAGGCCAACGGAACTTCTCAGGAGTCGTCTCCAACTCCAGGTGAGGTGCCAATCAGACTGATAGCATCTTTACCTACATCTACTAGAACTCAAACTTAAATTCAAAACATTTATTTCTTAGTAGGAATTTACAAAAAGTCACATTCTAATTCGATCTTAATTACCTACATCTACTAGAACTCAAACTTAAATTCAAAACATTTATTTCTTAGTAGGAATTTACAAAAAGTCACATTCTAATTCGATCTTAAAAAAGAGAAAATTTGTAATGCAAAATTTTCTGTTTTTTATCACAATTTGTGTTCCTACTCTTAACGCGGCTCGGGTGGGATAAAAAAACAAATAGGGCACTGCCTCGGGGCTGGCCAGGCTAACTACACAGCATGTAACTTTATGTCTCAATGAATAAAAAGGTGTTACATGTGTATTAGTGAGCTTGACGTTCATAGGAAAAACATCTACTGATTTTAAGGCCTCGTCTACCCTGGTACAGCATGCGTGGGTCAACTTATCTATGCTGGTTTTTCTTAGTATTTGAATGAAAAACCTTCATAGGTTGGTCCCTTAAATGAATAAGTGGATTTACTGGCGATGGTATCAGTGATTTTGAAGCTTATTTTTAAAAACCTGTAATAATAGGTACATAACAATAGTGGGTAGGTATACTAGAGGGGCCAGCGCATTGAGCCCATAATAAAGTTTCCTTAAAATACAAAAATAAAATATTTTGCGTGAAATTAATTATATATTTTTAATATAATAAGATATCTGATTCTATATATTTTTATTTTGCTCTTCTTGGTTTTCTTGTGGAAATGTTCGATTTGACTGAAATATAAAAACTTTGATGAAGGTGCGCGGCGAATCCTTTACGTCATAATCAAACGATCCTACTCTGCAACTGAACAGAAGGTGTGTTTTGACAGTAATATTTTTCTGTCATATATATTTTCATCTCGATTTCATAAACACCGACAATAACAACAAATACTACAAGTTTTATACCACACTGGTAATTGCACAAGTGGATTATCTGATAGAGTCGCTATAATCCGTACATTGTTAATTCCTGGTCGCTTGTTGGCTTTTCATACTATTTCTGGATTATATTTTAATACAGTTGATTTCCGACCATTAGTTGTCAATGTCAAAAAAATCATAAATATAATTAGTATTTTAGTACTAGTACTAGTAGTCATTTGTGTTCTAACAAGCTGATGTATTAAAAAACAAAAACCCGACTGCGGTAATTACAAAGTCGTATTTTGCGATAAAAATCCGCCATCTTGAATTTATGATTTTTTAATATAGCCAGTGTCACTCGCGCTGCTGAGACGAATCTAATGACACCTCATATGTCAAAATCCAACTATCCGTTTGGGCTGTAGCCCGTGAAAGAGAATTTTCTTGAACACATACATACATATTATATACGTACATACATACATACATTCATACATACAAACATACATGCATACATACATACTCTAGAAAAACATAACCCTCCTTCTGAGGCAGCCGGGTAAAAATAGTGCATGCGTTATTCAAAAAATTTAAACCCCTTTCCGAAGTTTTTGACTCTGTAGAAATACTTACAGCAGTATCAAAAGCATTTTGAAATAACTACGTAATAATATGAAAAAGGTATTTTAGTAGAATAAATCAACCTCTAAATCCTAAATCTTTATTCATTCTGGTGAATATTGACGGAGTAAAGAAAGCAGTTTATTTTTTGTATATTTACTCAAAGATGTGAACACAATTCTAAATCTGTCTTTTTTCAAATACTTTTCAAAGAAGTGATGTTTTTTTAAGCTTCGTACACTTTCTCTAGAAAACATACAAAAGGAACAAAAACGTATTCATTTCACAAAATATCAAATAGTCGAATATTATAATATTATGTTTCTTTAGATAAATGGTACGAGTATTTGTTGTTATAAGAGCAACAAAAATAATACAAGATTTGTGAAAATATCAGCTTCCAACGTATTTGACCTATATCAAAATCAGGTTATTGACCTATTGCTCGACAACAGTAGATAATTAAAGTAGGTACCTACTTTGAAGCATCTTTTAAACAGGAAAATATTTCTCGTAAATACAAAATGGGAATCCCTCAAAAAGCAATACGGAGCGAGCGATCGAGGTTTACCATGCCTCTATGCTTCCAATACCTTACCTGTAGTTCCTAGAGCGAATTTTAATATAAATCTTTAATTTCAACAGTAGATAATTAAAGTAGGTACCTACTTTGATGAATCTTTTAAACAGGAAAATCTCTCTCGTAAATACAAAATGGGAATCCCTCAAAAACCAATACGGAACGAGCGAACGAGGCTTACCATGCCTCTATGCTTCCAATACCTTACCTGTAGTTCCTAGCGCGATATCTTAATAAAAATCTTTAATTTCAACAGTAGATAATTAAAGTAGGTACCTACTTTGATGCATCTTCTACATAGGAAAATCTTGCACGTAAATACAACATGGAAATCCCTCAAAAACCAATACGGAACGAGCGAACGAGGCTTACCATGCCTCTATGCTTCCAATACCTTACCTGTAGTTCCTAGCGCGCTATCTTAATAAAAATCTTTAATTTCCTCGCGAGCGGTGCAGTACCGCGGTACGTAGCACCGCCAGCACCGCGACTGTCCGCACCCGAATAAGTTATTTCCGAAGATATGTGCTGTCTGTAGCCTGATAAGAAGTATCTGTTAAAACGTATTGTGGGATATTATTTAAGCTTTTGCTTTGCATTTTTATTTCAAACGAAATGGGTTCGGAATTCGGGAGCTTTGAAAGATGGTCTCGGGATATTCCAGGCCAGTAGTTCCTCTACATGCAAATTGTATGAGATAGGTATAATATGAAAACATGCGTACAAAATCTTTGACGTCATATTTAAATGACCCTAAATTCCGCGACATAAACCACCAATTTATGTATGTTATGTATCTATCAATTCTCCAATATTGGAAGCTTAGGGCATACTTATGGATACCCCAGTGCTTTTAATGATGATGAGCCCTAGTTCTTTGGCCGTATGATATTTAAGTTACAATAATCATTAATCTAAATAGAATTATTGATATTAAATTTTTTATTAAACCTTCAACGAAAAATCTCTTTTCCAGGAGTAGTGGAACTGCGAGAAGACGTACCTCTGAAAGTGGGCTCGTCATACGGATCGGACTCGTCAAGATGTTGCGGAGGAGGACCCAGGTTTATCCTGGCCTGCTTTGCAGCGCTATCTGCTGGGATCACTCTAGCACTACTCACACAGATATACTATGGAGACTATGAGGTAAGAATATAGATTGACAACAATTGAAAATGGGAAAAATTAAAGATTCATCAGGGTCCGCTAGGCGCCCGTAGCTCAGTTCGCAAAAGGGTTCAAGTCCCGATGGTCGTTACGCTAATGAATTTTTGGTTTTTTTCATTTTCAATTTATGATAATAATATAGCACTGTGAGTGCATTTATAATCCCAATACTATAAAAGAAGTATTTTTGGCGAGATTTTTCTTTATCTTCATAAGTGTAGATCTTTGAAATACGATCAAAACAAACAATGCCAAATCTTCTCTGTACTCAGTGTTAATATAAATAAAACCAACTAAGTTAGATACTGAAGAAAATAATTGTTTACTTTTTGTAAAACACTGTTTGGATCAATTTCAAAATTTAGAAATTGTAAGTACGATAAAAATCTTTCGCGTTAATAGAAAAAAAGTAATATTTAAATATTTTTCCATACGATTTGTATTGTCAAGTGACTTAAACCATGTCTAACTTTTTTTGTAATAACACGACTTGTGTTAAAAAGATTCATAAAGCAATCACCGAGTAGATACTACTTGAGTTTTCTTGTAAAGAATCCGTACAAGTTGTTCCTCTATGACCTACCTCAAGGACACGGTAGAGCAGAATATCCGGTTATTAGAAGCCTGAAAGTGTCGGTACTAGCAAACACCTTGTTTATTGCCTGTAAAAGGTATACGAGTGAAAAATTAAGGTGTGCCAGCTTAAGAAATACTCTTTGTTTGAGGGGTAATTTCATTATGTCGTCTTTTGTTAGGAAAGTAGGTCCTTAGGGAGAACTTATTCAGTATTATGAGCTCGTTCAGGCTCGTTCACTCCTCAAAATATAGTCTTATGATTTTTATTTCCTACTGGTCATCCTTCACCAAGAAACCAATTTCTTTAAGATCAATCGGCTCTACCTACCCCACAAAGGGTGTCTAAATGTGACTATTTAATTTTCTTTTTGATGATGCATTTCAGGTGGTACCACATGGATCGGTGTCATCGTCATCAGCGAATTGCTCCAGAGCAGGAACCGACGCTTTGAAAGCTGGTGGTAGAGCTATGGACGCTGCTGTAACCGCTGCCCTGTGCTTAGCTGTCGTGACGCCTCATAGGACTTCTTTAGACGCGTGAGTTTTGATGCAAAATCAGAAAACCTACCACCACAATCACTATACCAAACTTTCCTACTATAAAGCCTCTGCCTGTGCCACGTACCTACCTACAAAATAAATTCCCGTAAAATATTTACAGGAATAAGTTTGTGAATAACGCCATCTTGATTTGACCCATTCAACTAACTTAACAAAGTGCCAACGCAAGTGCTAACTCTCCCAACCGTCCCTTACCAAGCCTCGACGATCTTATATAAAACACGGTGCAACGCATAGATGTCGCTACAATACATTTGCTTTGGAAGATGTCCGTACCGTAATCAGATTTTCTGCCACCGGGATGGATGAAAGCACTGCACCGATGATTTGAACACCATAACCGTCACTGCACTGTCCATTGCACTCTGCTGGCTTGCAGTAATGGAACGGAGCGGCGACGCGTCAATGAAATTGCTCAATGGACTGTGCGCAGATTTATGACGCGCTGGACGCTAAACCCGCCGACGTTTCAGTAGTCTTTATGAGTTTTCAGTAAGGCATTTCTTGCTTGGCAGAGTTGAAGTAATGTAGGAAGAATCAGTTGATTGTTTGGAAAATATTTGATGAGGTTCGGAGGTCGCTTACAAGCTAGTCATACGTGATATTGGAAAGGCTAACGTTGTGTTCATAATAGCTTGCCTTAAATAATCTCTGGTTGTAATTTTCTTTTTGCTTATATCAACGTTTGTTAACTAAGAAAATGAAACGAACTGCTCATTTCCTAAAAATTTACGAAACGTTTTTCTATGCAATAAAAATGTGGAAAATGTCGGAAAACAATAGAGCAGCTTTTCCAACCTAAGTAAAGCTATCTTTTTATTTTACGATGGTTTGTAAACTAATAAGGATACCTTTACTTCCTTTACTTACTCAACAGCCACAACAGTCCACTGCTGGACATGAGTCTCTACCGAACTTTCCCTAATTATGTATTAAAATTGTCGTATCACTAGGAGCGGTTCCCTCCTGTACTGGGAATACAGGACATCCCACGCCCAGCCACCAGTCCTCTTCGAATGGGGGGAGGTCTCCATCAACAACACAGCTGATCGGCCACCGAAGATGGTGGCAGCCTTTGCAGCGTTGCATGCTCAGCTGGGCGTGCTGCCCTGGTCTAGGGTCGTGCAGCCTGCGATCACGATTGCTAGGTAAACTCGCTTATAGTGGAAAATTCATTCTTAGGTCACAGTTTTTTTAATACAGCTCAAAGAAGGGTAAACTCTCTTCTGAAAGTAGTTTATTGATAACATCAAAAAACCGATCAAAAAATATCGTCTACCGAAAACCTAAATATTTATAAATATTTGAACTTCTGGGTGAGTTCAGTCTTAGGTACTTTCCCCTCAGATTTAATATAAAAACCTTTGGTTATAAATAAGACATGTGTACTGTAGTCTTACTTTTCCGTCAAAAACATAAAAACCTTTGGTTAAAAGGAACGTATAATGTTGTTAACATGTTTTTTTTTCAGATCTAGTTCGACGTCATTAAATATGTCAATCGCAGATTTTTTAGAGAGATTCCAGTATAATTCTAGTTCAGGTACGTAATACAAAATATCAATTTCTTTCGATTGCCTATAATAAGGTAATCTGGGCTTTACATCCCGCGAGAACTAGTAAAGATGGATCGATCATAATCGTCATCACATCAGCCCATAGCAGTCCATTGCTGGACAGGTCACCGCCAGCACAATCTTCCGTGCTCGCCGTCCAGTCTCTGAGTGACGTGTAGCCGATTGATCGATGAAATACTTAGATAAAATATCGCCATCTTTTTAGAACTTATTTTAATAGTGCTATAAAATTTTTGACAGAGTTGGCTTCGCACTGGAACAGTGACAAGCTGGTCCAACATTCCACTCCTATTGAATATACTGCTGGCAACTGGAAGGTTTACATCGGAGGAGCAGGATCGGTCGTAGCCGGAACTGCTCTGGCTGCAACACTGATGTCACCTTTACCTGATCCTGATGCTGCATTCCAAAGGTTTGAACTAAAGTGGCTTATGGCAACTGGAAAGTCTATATCAGAAGGACAAAAGTCATCTCTGTCTACTTCTAAACTCGATCCAGGCAGAGGATTGAACCTCATTATTTTATCTCCAATCACAAATCATAGGTCTTTAGATAGGCATTGGAACTGTGGAAGCAGTCGTGGGCGAAACTGCACTGGCTGCGATAATGCAGTCAAAATTTCCTGACTCTTGATGACGACATAATTCACGTGGTAAAAGTAGAATGTATTTGCCTACCCCACAAGGGATAAATGCGTGATGTATATATTTATGTAAAAAGTAGACTGTATTAGATACTCAGAGATAAACATAACAATCTTACATACAAAAATTCTATACCTTTATATTGTGGGCCGTCCCAGGTACCGCTGGAAAAACTGTCTGATCTGTGCGATCTTCAAGTCAACAACTGGCAGGCGATCGCGCAAGACAGGGACCAGTGGAGGGAGTTCCTTTCGGAGGCCAAGATCCTCTTTGGGTCGCTGAGTCAGTGGAGTTAGTTTTAGTTAGTTTATATAATAGTAATGTAGGCTATGCATTGTTCCAGGGTAGTAACCGCTTTACAACAAGCATCGTTACACGGAGAATGGCCACCTGCCGGAGTAGCAAGTGGTTTGGCTGTCGTTGACAGATTGGACACTTATGTGGCCCTAACCACGTGAGTATCGAATCAATCTAATTTGAAAGTATTTTTTTTTCTCGCTTAATGGGAAGCTCAGAAGGCTGCCAGCTTGAAGTGGGATTGGGCTGGCCACGTCACCCGTATGCCAAGTTACATAATATGGGCTGGAATCACAACAAAATGTGTACCAAAAAACATAGAAAGGCGACGTTGGCGGCTTCGGTAAAGGTGGTGCGATGAGCTGAGCTCGCGTACTTAGTAGACTGGCCTAGCCTAGCACTGGACCGAGATACGTGGAAAAGAGGAGAGAGGCCTTTGCCCTGCAGTGGGACAGTACAGGCTCATAATAATAATAATATAATAGGACGCTTGTCGACGAACGCAGTGCAGTGGGTTAATGTTACATTCCCTATCACCGACTCACTGACATTCTATGTAAAATAAGTAACTGCCATCCTTTATTTTGATAAATGACAACTGGAAACGATGGCCTAACATGCCGAATCATCTTCAGTTTTCTCATAATCAGATGAGTCGTTCGCTAATCTTACAGGGGGTTTATATTTTATTTTGACTCCACTGTCGTTATTTTTATCTTGTTTCGTTCGAGACTGATTCTTCCCTATCCGAGCTATACTTTTTATGACAGTTTATGTACCTATATATTTTTCACTATTGAATAATTATCCTTTTCCAGGGGCCTATCAATACCGCTTGGATCAGGACCTGTGTCTCCCTATGGACTTATATACGATGAACCACAAGCACCTCTCGATCTTGCGCCGGCAATCATAGTTCAACAGCATGTTTGTGGTACGTATCACTTATTTATCATATTTCGAGAATCAAGAGCAGACGTCGATTGCTAGACATATCTCTCCACTAGGCACTTTCACTCTTGTCTTATCGCAGAACAAACATGTAGGCAAAGAATAAGTTGGCAGCAGTACTCCCAGTGAAGCAAAATCTTAGCTCAATAAGCCTACCTGAGAAGGTACAATGTGGTGCTCTTCTACCCGTGGATTTTGTAAAAAACAAACTAACTGAGCCGTTCTTTGCCAAGGATGGTGAGGTAGTATGACAAATACTCCCAATACTCCCATATAAAGGAAAACATGTTCATCAGAGGACTATTTTAGCTGCTGATGATAATATGGCGAAGTTTGGACTACATCCAGTGGACTGTTCTGGCTTTATGAATACTACATATCGATATTGTCATTTCTTCCAGGAAAAAGATACATAATCGGCGCAGAATCCTCCGGGGCGCTAGCTCAAGCAGCAACGGCCCTACTCACTTTTGACGACACACCACTCCATCCGTCCTTGACACCAGCTGTGGAGAACCCTCGCGTCTCCGTGTTTGCTAACGGAGTACTGGCCATTGAAGCTGAAAAGGCACCGCCAATAGGTGAGTTTAAAAACTGACCCCTGATGACCCCCGTCCGTAGTTATCAACATTTAAATGGCCGTTTATTACAACGGTTTACGCTCTGCCTACCCAGCAAGGGATATGGGCGTTACATACCTATGTATGTATTAATCCTCTGCAGCGAGCCGCTTCTGCTGTACGTAGTCATATAAGGTCCTATTCAAATTCACTGCAAATATTTTAAGGGCATGCGTAAATATGTATAAGAAAAACATCTAAGGCATTTAAAAAAAAATCTACACGCTAGTTTTTTTTTCATTTTCAAACAAACTTTTTAATTAATTATGTGAACATCCTTTGACTGACCCGACTGACGTTCCGCCACGTAGACAGGATTCACTTACACGGCACGCACACTAACAACCAACCAACCACAGCACCTTTTTTTGGCGCGATTCATCGAAGTGTGTGTTTCTAGGACAAACAGGGTGCACTTTTACCGTTTTTTTTTTTAGTTAACTGCAATTTTCTCAAAAACTAGCGTGTAGATTTCTTTAAAAATTTGCCTAGTACATGCTTATATTTGATCTGCCCCTAAAATAGTTGCAGTGAATTTAATAGGACCTTATATACTACTAATTTCTGACGTCACATCTTACACCTATATTGACGATTTTTTTTTCTTTGACGTCACAACTCATTGAAATAAATTCTAATACAGACGAAAATAGAGTTCTCTCTCAGTTTATGTTATTGCTTCTAAACTACATAGAATAATTTGTAGTCTGAACTATAGATAAACCTGTACGCATTATGCATTATTATGCATGCATAATGTGCATTTTAGAGGTATACTTTAATCATCTCTGTTGCCAACCAAATGTTACTATAGAAAAATTTATTCATTTTAACCAAACGTAAGGAAATACTTGTAGAAATAAGTAGGTAGATTTGAAACTCGTCTAAATAAATTTAAGTTTAAATGATTTTTGTAACATATTTACGTATTTGTACTTACATAATTTGGGTTTCCTTCTACATAACTTCAGTTGGCATTATTTTTAATTCAAGTCAAACTACGTCAAACTTACCTACCTAGGGTATTTACTTATATGAAGGTGCAAATAAAAACTTTAGAATTGCTGATTACCAGTTCCATTGCCAATTTTCATGACAAAACGTTTCCAAGCAAGTAACAAAAGTCTATAATACAATGAAATAACTAAAGAAACCTGATTTTGGTAGTTAAAATTTGTGGTCCACGACTGGTGCACATGCTCTACGTCTATTAAACATTCGGCGTGCTTATCAAATAATATTCGTTTTTTCCTACAGCGCTACCAACGGCCTCGACGGTTGTGAACGCAACGCTGCCATACCCTGCAGTGAACGTTGTGATGCAGAAAGCTGATGCAATGATGTCGACCGCTGACAGTCGAGGAGGAGGACAGTCTTCCAGGTTCTGATGGACTCCTCAACTTTACGCCTCGTGAAAAATGAGCTCTTAAAGTTAAATCTTTAAGGGATCTACATATCCTGGTGTTTCGTAAGGCAAAACCAGTCCAGGTCGATCCCTGACATTACAACTGAGACTGAGACGCTACCATACCCTGCAGTCAACGTGGTGATGCAGAAAGCTGATGCTATGATGTCCACCGCTGACAGTCGTGGAGGCGGACAATCTTCCAGGTTCTGATGGACTTCTCCTCAACTCTACGCTACGTGAAATATGAGCTCCTAAAGATAAATCCTTCAGGGATCTACATATTCTAGTTTTTCGTACAGTTATAAAGAAAATCCAGTCCAGGTCGATCCCTGACATTATAACTGGAACTGAGACGCTACCATACCCTGCAGTCAACGTGGTGATGCAGAAAGCTGATGCAATGATGTCCACCGCTGACAGTCGAGGTGGCGGACAGTCTTCCAGGTTCTGATGGACTCCTCAACTCTACGCCTCATGAAAAATGAGCCCCTAAAGATAAATTTTTCAGGGATCTACATATCCTGGTTTTTCGTACAGTTATAAAGCAAAACCAGTCCAGGTCGATCCATATTATAACCGAGACTGAGACGCAACCATACCCTTTACTCAACGTGGTGATGCAGAAAGGAAAAGCTATGATGTCCACCGCTGACAATTGAGGAGCCGGACAGTCTTCCAGGTTCTGATGGACTCCTCTTCAACTCTACGCTACGTGAAAAATGAGCTCCTAAAGATAAATGTTTCAGGGATCTACATATTATGGTTTTTCGTACAGTTTATTCAGAAAAACCAGTCCAGTTCGATCTC
This sequence comes from Phthorimaea operculella, assembly GCA_024500475.1. Lineage (NCBI taxonomy): Eukaryota > Metazoa > Arthropoda > Insecta > Lepidoptera > Gelechiidae > Phthorimaea > Phthorimaea operculella. Next base: position 1,664,843 of record JANFCV010000109.1, read on the forward strand.
TGACATTATAACTGAGACTGAGACGCTACCATCCTTGCAGTCAACGTGGTGATGCAGAAAGCTGATGCAATGATGTCCACCGCTGACAGTCGAGGTGGCGGACAGTCTTCCAGGTTCTGATGGACTTCTCAACTCTACGCCTCATGAAAAATGAGCTCCTGAAGTTAAATGTTTCAGGGATCTACATATCCTGGTTTTTCGAACAGTTTTAAAGAGAAACCAGTCTTAGTTGATCTATGACATTATAACAGAGACTGAGATGCAACCAGACCCTGCAGTCAACGTGGTGATGCAGAGAGAAGAGGTGCTGGAAAGTCTTCCAGGTTCTGATGGGCTGGTCCTCATCGTGAACTTAATTCCTGAGTCAATAATTTGTAAAAAAGTGACTTCGAACTTTCGATAGCTTTGAGTTCGAGAGATCTCATTAAAGCTCATGACATCGTTATATAAGGTCCTATTATATGAATTCACTGCAAATATTTTAGGGGCAGATGAAATAAAATACACTCACCGGCACAACTAATCGGCCACCTGCATTAGCATGAAATACTTTTTAATATTTATAACATTGATAATTACAGTTAATATAAGTTGTAAATTAGTTAATTTATATTATTATCTATTACTAATTACATTTCGTATTTTGTTAGATAAATAAATATTTTTATATTTATATTTCTAATCAACATGAAATATACCATTACAGATTGGTGGCCGAGTAGTTGTGCCGGTGAGTATATAAGAATGTACTCTGCAAATTTTTCTACACGCTAGTTTTCGAGAAAATTGTATTTAACTTAAAATACACAATACGAAAAAAGTGCACCCTGTTTGTCATAGAAACACACACTACGATGAATTTAAATTACGCGCCAAAAAAAAAGTTGCTGTGATTGGTTGGTTGTTAGTGTGCGTGCCGTGTAAGTGAATCCTGTCTACGTGGCGGAACGTCAGTCGGGTCAGTCAAAGGATGTTCACATAATTAATTAAAAAGTTTGTTTGAAAATGAAAAATAAAAACTATCGTGTAGATTTTTTTTATAATGCCTTATATGTTTTTCTTATACATAATTTACGCATGCTCTTAAAATATTTGCAGTGAATTTAATAGGACCTTATATACTTATCACTAATTCCTGTGATGTAGTGGCGTTGCTAATAGTATCTAAACTATAAGTAGGTACTTATTTCTAGTACTATATAGGTAGGTACTTTACTTTGTAACATGGCATTTCAAATTATGTAAAAAATTATACCGAATAAGTTATAATATTTACCTACTGCCCAAAGAGATTGTCGCACAATAAAAATAATTAAGCTAAGTATTAGGTTTGTATATTGTAAACTTAAGACATGGACTGTCAAATTATCTACATTTAATGTTTTAGCGGTTTGACCTATAATAAAAAATGCTTCATATAAAATTATATATTTATTTACAACATATTTAACCAAATACGAAATAGTAAGTACTTGAAATGAAAACTTATAATGCCTACAATCATCAAGCCAATATTTATAGTATTTGTTGACCAGAAAGATCATCGTTCAATTATTTAAGCCCCAAACTCCACAGAGAGGACAAGGAAAGGACATAGGACGTAGGGCATGACGCTTGACGTTTGACATCGCGACGTTTCCATACAAAATGTACGAAAAAGTATTGACAAAGGCACACACAAGCGTCGCCAAAGCGTCGCATCTATGACAGCTAGCGTCAAAAACTAAGACGAATATTTGACGATCACTTGTCTGTCAACTGTCATTCTTACGTCCTATGCCGTCGTCTTTTTGGTGGAGTTTGCGCCTAAGTTTACCTATACCTATACCACAATATCTTGCGTCACATGTATAAACCACCATTGACGTTGTACATTCTATACCTACCCACTTCTTGCCTCTTTTCAGTGCCCAATTATAGAATCTACCTCCATAGGTACTGGTCAAATCAATCTACAGGGAAGTTCAACACGGAATTTACTGTTGTTCCCCCGACTCAGCGATACGATATCACTTAATTTGCGGTAAAGCTTCGTCCTTGAGTGCGAATTCCAGTGCCCTTTTGGGACTTCTGGGGATTCTGGCCTCAGCCTTTGGAATCTAGTTTAGATTTAAAGTTACCAACTTTACAAAGTCGAAACCCTCAGGTCAACTCCTTTGGGCCAATATTCTGGCACTTTCTCTCCAAAACCGCTGTCTGTACCATCAAGAGTACAAGCGCAGTCTAATTCAGGCAATGCCGGACGCAACGCTGGACGGATCGCCCTGGGATGATCTGTGAGAAACGTGTGGATTTCTTTTGCAGTCGCCCGTTGTGATGGGTCTTCTGTCCAGCACTTCTCTGTGACCTCACACCTGTTTAAAGTAAGTATATCTATTTAAACCCCATAGTTTGTATATAAATAAAATTGTTATAACTTTAAACCCTCCATTATCAAAGAGCTGATAATTTCCTATTCAAGTCTTCGTCGTCTTGAATAGTCGTCCTACAAACAACCCTATTAACCCTGTTGTGGTTGCAAACTGCCCTACCGTCAAAGTTTGATAGTTACAACCTTGGTAGGTCTGTTAAATCTTTGACGAGGTAATATTATGATCAGATTCCAGAATTCATTTGTACCATTTCAGATAGTTCGAATATGGCATCAAAGATCTTCTTTGTATGATTATTTTTAGCTCAAGTTGTCATAATTTAATTTAAATCAACAGACTTATTAAATTAATAGGCATTTTGGGTGGTTTATCTCTGTAACATAGAAAACTTACGTATGATAGGAAACATCTATTGGCAACTGAGGTCGTCCTCCACTCTGTACATATCGGAGAATTTGTATAGGTTGCCAGGTTCCGTACGGTCGAGCTCCCAGCGTTGCAATCTCCAATATCAACACACCTAGAAGAAAAATATTGTTCTTTTTATGCTTCTCTGCTGAACAGTGTAAGTACTGAACCTAATTACGAATCTGGCAACTACCATAGGAATCGTTTAACATACCTAAAGCCCAAACATCCGTTTCACGAGAGAACTCCCCCCGTTCCAAGCTTTCGGGGGCCATCCATGGCACCGGGAAGATGCCTCGACGACGGCATATATACTTGTAATCTTCTGACTCCTCAGGCTCGCCTGGCAGCTTGTCTTTAGCGTCCACCTTGCGTGCCATACCTAAGGAACATTTATCATCATCATCTGCCTGCCGTTATCCCAATTTATTTAAGGAACTTCATTAAACAGTTTTTATTCGCTTGAGACAGAGCCGATGACTAACATGACGATTAAAAAGGCAACACTAACAGAATACGTACAAGTATTTCTATTTGAGAAATGCAAGTCGACAAGATATCTTACTCGTCATTACTTGCATCAAAACTAGTAACAAACTTTCCTAAAGATTCGAGGGTACGATGATCAGCGATTCATGGTTTGAATGCAGCGCATAAACCGTTTTTTCAAAATTGCCAATTACCAAAATCAGCTAGTTTCAAAGTTCTCCTCGTATCTACTAGGCAGTTGGCAGCTCTGATGTCACGATGCAGGATGTGTTTGGAGCTCAAATAGTCGACGGCAGCAGCAGTTTCACGAGCCAGCCTCGTCAGCTCCGGCGGAGAGACGTGTTGAGCTTCGGGATCCAATGATTGAGGGTCATCAAGCCTGGTGGAATTCAAGAAATTTTAAGACCTTATGTTGTTACAACATGTTTTTCCGCATAGAATGTAAAACTACAACGCATGTGTATGAGTAGCGAGTAATAACCTGCCACTATCATGTTTACATAGCGCCTATGGCCTTCTCTAATTAAATGAGGTAAAGATTTCATAAAAACAATGTTGGCTTATGAGAATATATAATTATAAATAGGTAGGTAGGTGTTATGCAGGTATTTTTTGCTTACATTTGGAATGGTTCTAGATCGCCAGCGCCTTTTGAGATCCGCTCAAAGATTTCTGCAAAATGCCTCCTTTGTCGAAGATACTGAAGTAAATCTTTGAAGAACGCATGTTCCATCAACAGAAGAGGAGGTTCTTCTGCGTCTGCACATACTCCAATCAGCCTCACAATGTTATCATGGGACAGCGATGCCATCGTACTGCCTTCTCGGAGAAACTCCGCTTCTTCTGCTGGCGCTGCATCAACTCGAAGAGTCTGTTAAAGAAAGTTACAGTAATTGTTTATAAAGTCTAAGTATACGATTCAGAATATAAGTCTACCCACGGCAAGGTCCTTCTGGTTAACTCCTCCGGTTTTGTGCCACCCATTTTCACCGTTAATCGACAATAACTGTTATGTCATCTGTATATGTACCTTGCCGGTGATCTGCTTACTGCCTTACTGGACGTTTACATTGTCCCTCTACGAAGGCGAAGCTCTAAGGCAAGCAATTCTAAACAGTATTACGAGTACATACCTTGGCTGCAACAGACGTCGGAATTCGATTACGAGCACGCAACATCCCGAAGCGAACTCTGCCAAAATGGCCATGGCCAAGCTCTTCGAACAGTTCCAGGCAAGAGCGGTCAACAAGATAATCTCTGAGTACTTCAGCAGTCCTTTCACATCTCGACAGCAGCCGCATTATTAATTCTCGTTTCCGTTTCTTAGATTTAGCTAATCTTACGCGATGTAGCCACAACAACGATAGAACGAGAACTAAAAATACCACAGGACTACATGCCCATATTGCTGTATGACAAAATGGATTGAATTTGTCACCCGAATATGTAGTAGTACAATCTGATCTTTCGTCTTGTACTGAATCACCATTAAAATGCTGTAAGTAAAATAACAAGTCAAAAATTGCAATTCAATAAATAAAATCAAATTTCTTAAATTTTGTTATTTACTTAAGTAAAAATACGAACCTCGAATATAATCTCGATTTCATTGTCTTCGCTATTGGCTTTCCAAAGACCAATCAGCTTATTTGTATAGTTCTGCCACTCGTATATATAAAGGTGTGGACGTGATTGTGTAAATTCTTCCTGGATGACATGTTTCACCACACCAGGTGTCGGGTAATTTCCGGTTTGTGAAAGGTTTCTGAAGAGTGTAGCAAGATTTTGAACGACAAGTAGGAGTCATTTAATGAGTAGCATAAATAACCAAATCTTAAACTTGTTACAAGAAAGGTTCTCTTACCCGAAGTATTCCGGGTGTCGAAGTGCATAAGTAAACTCTGAATGATTGCTTAAAACTCTCTGCATTCTCATAGTCATCATTATAAAAGCGTCTACCATTGGCGCAGCCAATACAGGCCACAGGCCAGCCATTTGTTTATCGATTGCTAAACGAATGTCAGCGTTTCCGTCCAGATATTTTATTAACGTTTCATTACCTCCTTGCCACCAGTACGACACAGTTGAGATTTTAACATCTTTACCACACATTTCCTCGGTTGGATACCATTCACGAGCTATCCATGCAAATTGAGTTCCATCTTTCATATCTAGTATAGCAGCTACACAAGCTATAATATTGGCGGTTTCATATCCCACGTTCAAGAAAAATACTCTTGCATTATCATTTCTTAAGCTGATCATTACTTCACTGATTATTCTTTCTTTCTGTTTTCTGTCTATATTGTCAATACGATGTAAAATTTTCTCCTTTAACAAAATAAATGGTCGAAGTTCCTTAGTTATACTTCTAGCTACATCTGAGTCCTCGGAGATAACAGCGATGCGTTGCCAATTACGTTTTTTGAAATAATTTAAATAAGAACGTACTAATAAAGACAGTTTGCCAGAAACAGTACTCGTCATATTTTCCAGTTTTGTTCCTGTTGGTGGTAAATCATAAAAAATCATTTGTGACACATTGTTTTTTAAAGCAGCGTGGGAGACGAGTATTGCTTCAACAGCTGGAACTATAATACCTCCCCAATCAACCACATCACCTCTTTTTGAAGTATTTATTATTATATCGCTTATGGCATTAGGCTTTGTACAATCAAGTGCATAAGAATATAATTTATATTTGAAAAGTTTAATATTTTCTTGAAAAAAAGAGTGTGTGTTCAGAATATTATTTATGATATCTTTATACTTTCTTTCCAATTCTCCTTTGCATATAACAGCAAGAAAATATACACCTCTATCGGCTGTGTTTGTCCATTTGTTGAACTTCTCAAGATTATTATTAGACCAAGCACAAGCAGCTTCGTCAATATTTTTCGTCAAGCTGTTTAATTCAAGAATTCCATGCAAGTCTTCCAGTTGAGGCATGGTTGTGTTGAGTATATCTGATATTTTTGGAGCATACTTTAGAAAAAGAAACAAATCAGCAAGTCGGTAAGCAATCTTTTTAGTTGGTGTAAATAAATCTGGTAATACTCGGATAATTTTCCCATTCTTCTCATGTTTTTGGTATTCCATGTTATCATAATCTATGAAAATGAAGGATGACTCTTTGCCCTGAATTCTTTGAGTAAGTTCATTACGTTCAATGCCAACATTTTTACAAAATGGTATGTCCCCAGTTAATGATTTCAATTTAAAATCAATGTCCAGATTTTCAGAGTATACCTCCGGAACCAGATACACTGGAATACAACGTTCTTCATTGGTTCTGAAAATGAACATAATAGCTTCAGTCATCAAAAATATTTTTTTACTACGATAAGCTGTCACTATCACAATCATCTATCCGCAGCTTCGAGCAATGCATCTTCCGTCCCGTTTCAAGGTCCGCAGTTACAAAAAATATTACGTCTCCTGAAATATTGTTTAATTTCATGATCTGAATGCATCCCATCAGTATTTGGAGATATGTCCCGTACACCCCATATTTTTCTAATAGGGTGAGGTAATTATTATTTTATTATTATTTATTATTAGTTTCAGGTAGTACCTATACATATATTAGCTTTTGGGAAACGGTTCATTAAGTAGACCTGCGGTACGTGATGAAGTAAATAGTCAAACAAAAAAATATATATTAATTACTTACTTGTTAAAGCCGCATGTTTCAAGCATCGTCTGATTATGGAAGAAAAGTGAACATTTGGCGTCAATGCTCTTTATGGAAACTGCATATACAAGTAAATCTGGTATAAGTGTCGTCCCAAAATCCTGTAAATTAGAAAATAAATCTTATTGCTTGATATACTATAGCGACATCTGCCTGTACGTCCAAGAAATTCGTAAAACGCTATGAAACTTCTCACAAAGCGACAAATTCTGTTGAGCCAGCTGTAGTATTCAGCATTTCATTTATATTTTATCTACTTACTTGAAGGCGACTGCCAGCTATGCTGCAAGATTGAGTATGGCGAGGGCAGTTGGGTAAGCCCGGTCCATAAAGTGATTCTTCCCAGTCAGCATCCACGTGAATGTACACCCTAGACAACAAGTAACAAACAACAAAAAATGACAACGTACAATGCAGTCACAAATAAATAAACAATAATACAGAAAAATAAATAAAACAGTAAAATAGGAAAATCCCCTCGTCAATAACAAACATAATATCATAATGGTAACCTTATTTTGCAAGCGTCGCGACAACGACGCCGTCAAATTTTGACGGCGTCGTTGTCGCTGCGGTCTTGTAGAAAAACCCGACCACATCCCATACAAACTCTAAGCTTCTCAGAGCGCTGTCAACGTGATGGCGTCGTGGCGCGCCGCAACGACGCCGACGCTCGGTCTTTCTGGTTCCTCATACAAACCCATACAAACCAGTCATTTGACAGCGACAACGACGCGCGTCGTTGTCGCTGTCGCTTGGTTTTTAAGCCTACCATAATCGTCGGAAAGTTTTGAGGTGACGGCCACGCATTTTGAAGACGCAGCTAGTGAAGGCATCCTACCAGGTGATCCAAGACTTGTAAGGATTGCTCACAGGCTATTGCGTAGTTTTAGTCTAAAATAGCAGTTTAGAGTGGCACCTGAATGGATAAGTTCTCTGTTCAACAGTGGATTTCTTAATGGCTGTTTTTTCAATAAGTAATAATAATAATTTGGGAATTTTTAGGATACGTACCATATCTAAATGGTTTGGTACGAAATCCCAAAACAAACGCAGTACTTTTTCTGACATCCAAGAAAATGTGATGTCCCCTGTTGCGTACACCTGCAATCAGGTGGACCTGAATGTGGCGTCAGAGCGAGCCATGAGCGTCGCATAACTCTGGCAAAGTATAATCATTAGAGTCATTGATATTATAAAGAAAATACTACTTATGTAGACGATACTTACTTATCATCATTGAAGTAAGTTGTTGTCAGTACAGACACGTTGGCAGCCAGTTCGTTTACTGTGCTAGGATTAACAATTCTGGTTACAGTGTCCTCGTATCCAGCTTTGTGCCTGATCGCAGCAGTTATCAGGGCTGCTAGAGCTTTACTGGTAGATCTATTGGAGCTCATCACAAGGATCTTCATTGGCTTAACGTTATTAATATACATCCTCAATTTTCCTTCGGACAAGAATTATGTAAAAAACAAACTTTATAAAACATTCGAATTATTCCCGTCACAGATAGTCCACGAAATTCATTAACATATTATCTAGCCAGTCTTTTGAGAAATCTTGCTTGGAGAGTAATTAATTGGCATGTAGGTTTCTCCTACTGCTACGAAATTTTCTATTGTTGAAATAAATATGACAAATGAACGAATACTCTTTGAAGATATCAATCCAAACAATTTGACGGCAGAGCAAATACTGGTACACAAACATAAATAGAACAATCGAGCATGTGTGTATAAGTCTATGATTGGTTTTTTTCATCAATGGCAACCTGTTTAATATTAGTTATTAGATAGCTAAAAATTCAAAAAATATAATAAAGAAGAAATATCTTACCAAGTTTCCTTTCCTTTTTCATGTTTTCATTGAGAATTTTACAGTGATTAGTACCTTCAATATCACGCCTTTGTCTGTGGTCCTCTTTGCCAGGCTTCACAATTTTATCAGTTTTACTAGTCGTTACTTGTTCTATATTCTTAATGTAAGCATCTTTTTTGTAATAATGCTTGTTTTCAATAGTCTCTTGTACTTTAGAATCCAACCCATCGTCTAAATAGACGTCTTTTGGATCATAACGTCTTTTAGTACCACCACCTTTAGCAGCATTTATTATTATGAATACGATTACTGATACCTTAATGACAATCATTTTTGTCTGTAATAATAAAAAAAAAAACATAGGTAAGCATAAAAAATTGCCGTTTTAAATAGGACAACCTTTTCAAAATAATAATACCTACGTCAAAAGATTAATGCTGCTAAAAAACATTTAGCATTTCAATAAAGCATGTTATTTTGCATGATTATACCTACCTGTTTAATAGAACATTATTACAGTTTTCATTTCTCTATGTGCAAAACTTATAAGGTTAGGCATACAGACAGACCGAAAAATTTGACGGAAATTACCTAATATGATCAAAGGGTTTGTAGTAGACAACGAAACCCTAAAGACTGAAAATACTTATTGAAAAAAACAAAAACCCGACTGCGGTAATTTCAAAGTCGTATTTTGCAGAAACAAGCCATCTTGAATTTATGAATTTTTAATATTACGAGTGTCACTCGCGCTGCTGGGACGAATCTAACGACATCTCACATGTCAAGATCCGCCCAGCCATTTAGGCTATAGCTCGTGAAAATCTGGATACATTATTATACATACATTTCTCGAAAAACTCAACCTTTTCTTGAGACAGTCGCGTAACTACTTATTGAAAGATACCATAAGTTTTTTACTCACCATTTTGCAGGTAGGCACATCGTATCACTTATGAGCTTATTCCACACAGGACATGTTGAAACTCATTTCGCTTTTCAAAATTAATCATTAACTCTACATACATTGACATTAATAGGATAAATTTTATTCATTTTTTTCTTGTCACACAACTTCACGGAAACCACAATACGTTTCAAAATGTCGCTTGTTTAATACAAAACAGACATAACTCAAAAATTACGTATTTCCACTTTTTGACAAAAAAGGACATAACTCAACGAGGAGAATAGGTACACTTTAATCGGTTTCAAAATCGGAGCGAGATAACCGATTGAGCCGTGCAACTCTCTCTTTTTAAATAAAAGTTCCGCAAAACCGTCGCGGTAAAAAAGAAGCATTTGATGTTGCTCCGGCTGTGGTTGAAGGAGGAGGTCCTTCATTTTATTACGACAACGAAACATTTGTAGATAAATTTCTTTATTATTAAATGTATGTAAATAAAGTGTCTTGTTTCTTTAGTATTAAATAGAAATATTTGGATATATTTCCCTTTATTAGAAAATGTTTTGAGAAAAAAGTGAATCATTTCGAGTTACTTCGCTTTATTCTTAAAATTTTACACATTCTCGGGAACTATATCGAATTAGTGCAGTTTAATTATAAATATTCATAAAATTTTAAGTCACATTTCATGTTACTTCTGTTTATCAACAAAATTAAACGTAAATGACAGAAATATTTTAAGTTGTTTCTGTTTCCGACTAACTTGATTTGTTAATTGATAGAAACATCTAACTTTCTTACTTTATCTAAGTATCTAAAGTACGATATCAAATAAATACTTAGCATAGCACTACCCCTAATCAGCCTGAAGAAATCGTAAGAGATGATAAAAGGTTTTCAGGAAGTAGGCAGCAGCATCTTTTGAGGTCCGAAATAACATACTGCGTTTACAAAACGCTTGCTTAACGTGGTGAATATGGACAAAAATCCCTTAGTGGATAGAGCCAATGGAAGACAGGCCCTTTTTAGTGGACCTTTACTGGGCCCTAAGTCTGCAAATTTTTAGCCATTGTAATGCCAGCGACACGTACTGAACTGTCATTCTATTGCCACTGTGATTTTCCACACTAAAAATATGAAATTACCAAAAACATCCAACTGACATGCCACCGACACGCAACTGAAACGATTTTTATTTAGTAGACTTCGGCCCCTGGTCGTGGTGGGGCAGGGAATAGTAAGAATTCCTGGACTACAGATGACGTCTACCAAAAGAAGTGACCATGGCTACGAAAAACTACCCACTTTACTGCTAGAAGGTGCTCCAAATTCTTGAGGTAGAATCATAAATAATGTTCTTGGACTGTCAGAAGTTCGAACAAATGGATGTTTCTCCCAAATCAGGTCATTTATTGAACTTCATGGAAGAGAGCACAGAGTCCCACAGAGAGGCATAAGGTTATTTGTCAACAAAGTTCTCCGTCACAATGTAGGTAAAGGGGATCTGTAGCGTCTCGACCAGGCTAGCGTACCTCGTGCTGAAACTGACCGAGATACTCTCTCAAGGTTGAACAGGTATATGCTCCGACTTAAATCAACCAACATCTCCGACAAAGAGATGAAGGCGCTATACGACGATGTGTTGAATATACTGAAACACTTAAACCACTGTTGTCATGGGGGCTTTCAGCACCAGAGTGAGACAGGACAGGTAAATGAGATTTGAGAGCACATCGCTACGGAAGAAGAAAACAGGGGGATCAAATGCTGGTCAACTACCTCAATAGGCAACGGCTGTTTTGTATGAATACCTTTTTTTACAGAAGTACCCAGCAGTAGTGAACCTATAGGAGCCCTACGACAGGACGAGGAACGGAAATGCTTCACCATGCTTCACCATGACGTGAACAAATAACAGATAAGAAGTTTAAACTTTCAAGTAATACCTTGGCACTGATGCGACTTAGATGGGAAACATCAAAGGATGCTTTATCAGATCCCCAGTCACTTAATTAAAGAGCAAAAGTATGGTGAGCCGCGACCTCTGATGTAGGGAAACTCGTCCTATACAGGAGGCGATTAGGAAATTCAGAGGTCAAAGTTCTGGGAAGAAGTCATCTGACAAATCTAAGTACCTCAAATTGTAAAACCATCACTTCAATTCCAGAGATTCTCGCTGAAATCGAGAAAGTCTAAATGTACATGCCTAGCATGCACCAAAACTTCCATCTGACGCGATAAACTCCAGAGTTCGTTACTCCTAAATATAGATGAAATCGGGCGGCTCACAGGCAGAAGAAAACGAAAGCTCCCGGTCAAGACGGAGTGGCCTTCAAAGCGCTGAAACCCTGTTCTTGAGGAGCTGAAAAGGCTATTCAACTTCGAGATAATCAATGGGTTGACTCCGTAAGTGTGAAACAGCGTTTGTCTTTCAAGAAAAACGAAAGAAGACAAAACGTTCTTCAAAAACTATAAGTCGATCACAATACTGAGGCACGTTATATCACAACACGAAAGTCGTAACAAATCATCTGACATCGAAATTTGACGCCTTCCTACCACTGTAACAGGCCAGTCAATGGAGTATTGCTAACCTGTATGTGCATTTTGTGGATTTCCTGAGAACTTTCGACTTGATCGGAACCTGGACTGCTCTGGGGTCCTGACAGTGGTGCCAAGTGAACTGGCAATATGTGAAGCTGCTGAGAAGCCTTATATTAAAGTACAAAACAAGACCCATTGTACAAATCCGATGTGTAAATGAGGGCAACGATTAAGTTCTCTAAACTTTTCACCAATAATGCGTTAGAGTATGTCTTCAAGGCCTTACGGTAGGATGGACTGAACATTGGCGAATATCTCACCCATATCCGCTATTTCATCGAAATAGTAACACTGCCTAAATCGATGCAGGATGCTGCCCAGCCTAAATGTGGTCTGAAAGCTTGTTGGAATCGAAATAAAATCTGGAGAAATCCTAGCTCATTTTTAGTCAAAACATTATCTCTGATCCACTCCAGGATAACTTCAAAATTCAGTAGTGGTCCCTGTAAGTGAATACAACACCTAACACTGCGCTCTCTAAAAAGCCTGCCAAGCGTAGTGAACAAAGCAATTAAGGGAGGCTCATGTCCAGCATTGGCCTGTAGTGGTTGTTATTGTAATTTAAACGTTAGAAAAAATGTTATTGTTATCATCGCATCGAAAAATCAGTCGGCCATAGCAAATGAAGATTACAACAAACTTATTATTAATATAATAAGTTTTAATAGTTAAAGAAACTGTTAATTTTTTTAAATGCAATCTAATTTATTAGGACTTATTTCATAGAATAATGAAATAATTTAAAATGAAACTGCAACAGTACGAGTTAGGTCAAGAATGCACTAATCTTGTTTAAAACTAAACGGGAATAAGTCAAAATAATTCCTCATTGTCTTTTAAAAAACTACAAATGTTTATTCATAAAAAGAACTAACTTGGTACACGACTAAAAAAAGTGTCTATAAGACGGAAAAAAACTAAACAGAAGTAATTATTTTTACGTAATTGTATTGCTATTTATATGTTTAACAACTAACAGAAAAAAAATACGGACATAAATGACAGTTTCCGAAAAATACACGAAATAGTGTAAAACTATCGACGTGTCAAAACTTTGATCTCGATTTCCCAAAACTTTGATTTTTTGAGTTATTTCTGTTTATTATTAAACAAGCGATGTGGTTTAATACTAACTAATAATATAAAATAATTATTATTACGTTAGTCATCGAGTAATAATACATACGTATTATTTCAAGTTTTTCCTTCATTGATGCTGGTTGAATACCAAATTTTGAAACACTGCTCGTGTTAGGTAAACAATTTTTGGAAAACTTCCAAAATTTTCACCGCAGGCAGGGTTTGAACCTGCGACCTTCGGCATCAGTACTGCCGACGCCCTAACCAACTGGGCTACCTAACTAACTGCTAACTAGTTAGGGCTAACTGGTTAGGGCGTCGGCAGTACTGATGCCGAAGGTCGCAGGTTCAAATCCTGCTGCGGTGATGATGCGGATGTTTGGAAGTTATCCAAAAATTGATGCTGGTTGTATTAATGCTTTACCCTGTACTTATTTATAAGTAGGTAAGTATTTTCTAGGTAAGTTTAATTTATTTAGATTATTTTTGGAGGTGACCTACAAGTTTATATTTAAGAGAAAGAAGAAATATTTGATGCCATATTCGAACAATTTCAAATTTTGTGGCTGTCATATTCATATTAAGCGCTCCAAAGTTTTAGGAAATTAATAAAAGGACACTCAATATTTTATTATTATAAATAACAATATCTTTTATTTCATTCTCAAGTAACTTAAAATATATTATTATTACAATATTTACAATCCTTAAAAAATACTTAGTAACTATACTACCTGTGAATTGACTAGATATTTGTTGGAATGATATTTAGCTATAGGCAGCTTCGCCATCTTAGAACAGAAACATTAAATAACAATCAGTCACATGCTACTTGCAATCACTTCCTTGCTAAATCTACAGATAATCTTGAAAAATCGTCTGCAAAATCCGATACCAGAATACTAAATTTTAAAACACTTCCCGTATTAGGTAGGTATTCCCTATACAATTTTAATAAAACTTACAATATCTTCCACCGCAGGCAGGATTTGAACCTGCGACTTGGTGCATCTGCAATGGCGACGCCTCTACCAACTACGCCTACGCCTCTACTGGGAATTAGTTGCAAAACTATCCCGGTAGATGGCGCCATGCCACGCGTTGGTGGCCAAGATACAATTGCTGAAGTTGCAGGCTAGGATTGAGCTACGGTAGCCCAGTTGGTTCGTGTCGGCAGTACAGATGCCGAAAGTCGCAGGTTCAGATTCCGCATGCAGTGGAAAATTGGCAAGTTCTCCAAAACTTGGATACCAAACTTTGCCTGAAAAGGACATTAAAAAATTAAAACAGAATATAATTTATTTCATCTTATTTCGGTGATTCCCTGTATACTTGACAACAAAAACTCCGTTCTTCACTACTTATATACTCTTTGAACAACCAGAACAAACTGAAGGAGGCCTGAGGAATTTATAAGCTAAAGATCTCTGGAATTAATACAAAGATATAGCTTCACGCTCTCTTTAAATGCTTTGACAAAAAATATGTAAAAATCGCAGGTCTCGCCTCTTGCCATTAATCTCCTCCTTTTCTTATAGAAGATTCTCTCCTAAAATACTATATTCTTTGATATCAAACTCAGATTTAATAAATACTCTATATACGCTACCTATTCAAAGTTTAATTTTGATTTTTACAAAATAATATAAAATCATCGCAAACATTTATTTTATTTCTCAACAGTCTTCGGTGCACACCTTCTACTTTAAATGGGATATCGAGTCAACGATCAACCCGTAAGGACCTTTCCGAACAGCTAATTTCATTCTCATTTCGCCATTTTTTCTCACGCGTTATTGATTTAACCAACTCGACTTGAACCAACGAACCATGTCTCTATCACAACGGCTGATTCCTAGCCTGCCCTTAGTAATCCATACTAAGGGTAGGCTAGGGAATCAGCCGTTGTAGCCGCCCAGGTGGTAAAGGCGTGGCAAGTACAAATGGCGAAGGTCTCTGTTTCAAATCCAGCCTGCAGTAAATAAAAACGCGCGATTTAAACTTGCCGTGTGAATAGGCCCACCACCAAGCCTATGATAAGGCTTTCACACTAACCCGCTTACACTGAACTTGACCAGAGCATGACACTCAAATTGGAAGACAATCCTAATACTCACACAAGACATAGATAACCCTCACTTCTTGGCTAGCAACTACTATTTTAGTCACGACATGACTTATCATCCCAGACCTGCAACTTCATTTCGCGATCTGTTTAATTCTCCCCCCCTTTGGCATATTTAATGCAAATCCTTTTGACTAGTACCAGCAGGACGCATGGTATCCTTCAAGGTAGGAAGCTGTCGGTGTCGAGAGGTACTGGACCGTCAGTGCTCAGATATGTAGTGTCAGTGGTGGCTGAGGCGGGGGCAGCCCAAGATACCCATCGGGCCTGGAAAAGAGAAAAAAGAGGATAAGAATTAGGTTGGTTTATAACGTGGCTGAGATTCATCTTTAGGTGTTTTGTTTGTGAAAAAGCTGCCAAACTATCTTCTCACATTAGTGCACATCGCATGTAAAGATGCTATTAAGATATACATTTTGAAGATCTAGGCACCTATCTACTTATTAAAATTTAAAGCATCAGAAATATGTGATGGATGAGGTTCTATGTCCAAGAATTACTTCAAACATGTGAAAATAAAACAATCCGGCGGTGTAGTGCTTGTGCTTTGTGTTTCAAAGAATGCAGTTCCAATTAATAAAATACCTTTCTCGCTCCTTTGATTGCGTGAAAATTGTATTGATCGCTTAACTTGTTGTAAATTTTATCTAAAACTTAGATCTAATATAGCTCAAATTACTCCCAAAATTATTTGAATACCAGAAATGTTCTCACCTCAGCCTGATCCCTTGGTAACCGCCAAGGAGGGTCAGCATCTAAAGACAAAGCGTCTAGTGGCACGTCAAGACACGGTGACAGCAGCCTTGGGGCATCAGCCAGGAATGCTGCAACCTCTGACGCTGATGGCCGCTTCTTCGGGTCTTGCTGCCAGCAGGACTTTATCAGCCCTTCTCTGTAAAAGACCATAAGAAATGACTATGGCTATAGACTACGAAGAAAGAAAAACTAACCGAAGATCCTGTTATTGAATGAATCACATTTTGAGAAGAGGTATTTGAGCTAAAAGTTGAACTTATACTTACAATTGTGGCCTTAGACCATGAGGTAGCTCGAGGGTGTTTCCACCTTTAACTTTGGTTAAGACTTCGGAATTGCTGAGGCCTTGGAAAGGTAGTGAGCCGAATGTGACTATTTCATACAGCAGCACTCCAAAAGACCAGACATCTGATGCTGGTGAAAATACTCCTAAAGCTAAACTTTCAGGTGCCATCCACCGCACTGGCAGCATACCTTTACGGCTGAAAAGGAAGTAAAATAACATGTCAGTTATTTAATAGATAAAAAAAGCAAAAAATAAAAAGTTTGGTGTCACGTAAATGTATTCTCACCTAAACCTATAATAATCATTCTCAAAGACTAGTCTTGTCATCCCAAAGTCTGCAAGCTTGACAACGCGACGCGCACTGACCAAACAGTTCCGCGCAGCCACGTCTCGATGGATGTACCTCAGCTGCGCCAGGTATGACAGCGCACGCGCCACATCAAGCGCCATCCCGGTCAAACGCTTCGGAGACGCCTCATCCGCTTCCAAACCCTCAGAATCATCTATACCCCCGCCCATAGCTAAATGTCTTCTAGCTAACAAATAGTTCTTCAAATCACCGTACAACATAAATTCCATCACTGTGCACACTGGTTCCGTTTTTGTCACTACACCTAATAACCGCACTATGTTTTTATGGTCGAAGCGTTTCATCGCTTCTGCTTCCGATAGGAAATCTAGTTTCTCCTCAGTGGTGGCACCAGCTTTCAGAGTTTTGACGGCGACGGCGCTCCAGCCTCGGTCTTCTGCTAGCAGTGCGTGTCCACCGTAAACTGTGCCAAAAGCGCCAGTGCCGAGTTTTCTATTGATGACGACACGCTCTCTTGGCACTTCCCAACGATCCAGACCGTGGGGTTTTATCGCTATGGTGCGCATTCCTAGCGCTATAAGCCGCTTGCGATACTCTTTCTCTGCTCGCCTTCTGCAATGCCAAACAATGATCGACACGGCTGTGACTAATATCGTTACTAACAGAGAACACAGCGCTACAAGTGCTATTTGACAGTCTGCGTTGAGTGCACTGGCTAGACCTTGAAGCGCACATATCACACTTCCGTCATCCGGCATAACTCCATCTGGTGTATACCATCTCAACGCTGACTGGTCTACGTTAAATGTATCTCCTGACCAGTTCCCAATTGATCTTGCTCCTAATTTTGTGTCCCATTGCGACAGTACAAAGGTGACATTGCGAGTGTAAGCCTCTTTTCCTCTTTCCATTTGAATAATCCAGTTATACCCGTATAGTTGGATGATGTGATATCTTTAATAACAGAGCTGAAAATAAAGTAGTACCATGTTTAAAATACCATCTTTTATCAAAATTACGATCACTACGAACAATACCAAGAAACAATATAAAAGCTTTTTCAGGGTGAATCAGTCTGAATATTAGAAAATTCCCCCCTACGCATCTTTTAGATTTTTTTTCTGCCTATCACCCGTTGTACGCGAACCCCTGTCTGGTGCCTTTTAATTTAATACCGATCTTCATTCATACTAACCTGACATGTTCAAATCGGTGTAGATCATAAACAGCTGTAATGTTCTTCTCCACAAGTCTATCTATGGCTTTATACCAGTTTATCACGATATCGTACAGCAGAGCTGCGTTAGGGCCAGGTACTTCATTGCACATTTCTGGTACTCCTTTATAATGCACCATGCATTGATCATGCCAATCGTTCAGCCAATCTTTTCTTTTATTTTTCACGTTCTGTTCCCACTCCAATGCCCAGTCAGCTGTTACAGTGAAGTGTCCTTGGGCTTCCTGTAATTGACAGATAAATAATGATAGAATAGTTAACACGTACAACAAATAAACACGTATCTTGATATTATTGATTTAGACATATTTGGAGGTATGAGATTTATAATCTGACCTCTTTCAGCTGTTCTGTAGTGCAGTTCTCGCCAAGTCTTGCTTCCAGCCAGTCTCGTTTGTGGCTGTTGCATAAAAGCCAGACAGCTCCGGAGGTTGGGGTGAGGCCATGGGATCGTGCGGCACATAATGCAGCCCGAGCTATGCGTGTGTCTTCCACGCAAAGGTACAAGATGCGTGCACTCTTGTTCGCTGCGTTTGATGCCCACTGAAATGTAAATGGTTACAGGTTAGAAAATGTGGCTTAATACTTAGGCAGCTGGAAAGTCGAAAATGTGCACCATACCTCCGAAAATTAAACAAGCAATAATCAGAAATGGCAATTTAAATTTACCGTTTGAATAAGCTGTGCGCTCTCTTTGAAACCGTCCTCAGGAACTTCTTTGTTTACAACTAATTCGACGACATTGCTTATAGGCTCCAAAAGGAATCTGGTTGCTGGCTCACTAAGGGCAGCCACGCGACGCCATCCTAAGTCGTTCGCCAATGCTGTTATTGCTGAAGCTGCGTGTCTTGCATCACCAGCAGCCAGGAGTTGGAGACGAAGATCTGTGAAATTTCGTAAATGGAGTTTCGTCATAAGCTCGATAAAACTGCGGTAAAATTACAGTATTCCCCACATTCAGGACTGGAATCTCCAGATTGTTAACAGAGTAATAAGTACCTAAATCCTACTAATATTATAAAGGTGGATGTTTGTGTGTGTGTTTGTTACGACATCACGCAAAAACGGCTGATTAGATTGACATGAAACTTTGCAGAAATATAAAAGGGCATCTGGAATAACACATAGGATACTTTTTACCACGGAAAAATGTCTCACTCCCACGGGATCACGCAATTTCCAATATTTTTGAAATAGGTGGCGTGACTGAGCCGATTCGCATTTTAAACATTTTCGCCGAAAACTAACAGCGACATCTCTTGGCGAATAATGCTTTTTTCCCGCGGAATAATAGGTTGCAGCGGGTGAAACCGCTGACGGGCAGCTAGTTATTTTATATTTTAGTATGGTTTTTGCTTCAGATTTTTTTTTATATTATGATACACCTGCCCTTACTTTTTCCACACGCCCTAAAATAGACTGGGAGATAAGATAACCCATAGGGCGTTTAATCGACTCGTATATAATTATGTGCATAAAGTTCAATAAATAGGTAAAAAAATAATTGGTAACTTCCTGAATCAAGACTGTTTGCCTACGAAAAAAAGTTAAGATAAAAGAAAATAACCTTCTTCTCTGCGTGGGACTGGCACTTGAGGCGTGTAAGCCACTTGAGGTAGGTTGAGGATGGCGAAATGCCGGGCACCGTCTGCCCAGGCGACTCCGCAGGCCGGCCCAGCTACCATTGCCAACTGCTCAAAGTCACCGCTGCTTAGTGAATCCCATAGGTTGAAGTATACTCCTTTTGATTCGCATTTGTCGTTGTAAGTCTGAAATCGTACGAAGTACAAAAAAGGCAATATGAGAAACGTTTTTGGAAAAAATCTGTAAACGAAAGAAGTTATTAATCCATCGAAAAGGCAGGATTCTTGAAAATATTAACTGACTTACAAGAATTTTATACAAAACAAGAGGCACTTCGTTTTCTTGTTCTTTATTGATGTGAGCGTTGGCAAGTATGGCGGCCACATCGAGGGCATAGCTGTTGTACGCGTCCCGATCCACTTGGTACGGCAGGTATATCGCGAAATTCACCGTCTCCTGCGCCCGTTTATATGGATAATTCTGAAAGTATATTTTTGCAGCTTGTTCTGGACCTGGAAAATTGTTATTATTACTGTTATATCATCTATCGACAGATACATTGCAGCCAGGCAACCAAGGCCACAGACAGTGGCGTCAGTAGGACAAAACCGCAGAGCCTGTAGAATTTTGGAAGAGCAGTTAGCTCCCATGGTCACGACTCCCGACTTGTAAGAAGAATCATCAACAACAGTCGCAGCAGTCCGTCTGCTGGATATCGGCTTCTCCCTACTGGGGATCGGGAGATACTTCCCATACCAAGAATTTGATCTTTATTTACAGCACGATTACGATTTTTAATCTGTGGTAAATGGAGTTTACTACTAACTACCTACCCATTATTAGCTTGTAATTAGTTTTGTTATATTTGTTATGTTACTGTTAGGTAATTCAAATAAAGTAAGAAACAAAGTACCGGTGGTTAAAATAATGGTAAAAGGGGTGATTTTTGGTATCAGACTAAGCTCCCACCACATGGCTAACTTTATTGGTGCAAACCTTGTGTAAACCAAAAAAGAAACATAGGTAGGTATATCAAAAAGGTTTTAGACTTTTTTTTCTATTTTGTTTGAGTTTGTAGTTTTTAATATCTAAGCAAAAATTTAATATTACCTTTTGTCATAGAGATGTTGATGAAATCCACTAATAGCGCTTCGGTGAAGTGAAAGTTTTGTACGGTTTGTAGAACATTGCGAATTGTTCTATATGGGCTTGTGTGCATGTATTTCACTAAACGCCTCGATTCAAATGGACACGGCGGTTCCTCGCAGGGTGGAGGGCCAAGGGTTTCGTTAAATAATTTTTTCAAAGACGTCAGTTCAGGAGCCCAATCACAAGCGATTACTGCACGATCAACTAATACACCATTTAAAAGTTTATCTATTTTGTACAAGTCGTCTTCCAGAGCTACGATTTTTGCATAAAGATGGTGCTTTTCAACTTCTTTGCAAAGAACTTGCTTTTCACTTTCGTAGCTAGTGAAAATCGTCGCACAAGTTTTCCTTTGGCACCTCGGTGGCTCCAAAGTTGGCTTTTCAACTGGACAGTCTGATGTATTTGATTTTCTGTGGAAACAAAAGACTTCGGCAATGAAATATGTTTGTTCATACTTATTAAACGCCTTAAAGGAAATTGAAAGCAAACGCATTCACTGATCAGAAAAGTCTAGCTTGGAGTGGGTGGTGGTTCTCGGTTTCAATCAAGCCTATCAGGCAATCCTGTCTTCTCTACTGTCTTTGTTCTCTACACTCTTCTTCTTCTTTTTCTATGACCCGTAGCATGTTACTCTATATGAAATATCTCTACTTACAATGAGCTCAACAAATAATCAGGAACATTATAGGCAGCAGCGACTTTAGGATCAGCAAGGTCTAATAAAGATCTGGCTTGGTAGTTCCCTGGCGCCGGTCTGGTAGCAAGGCAGGCGCGTCTGTAAACCTTATTCTTTACTAGGTCTCCGTATTCGTGAACTCTTTGTTCACAATAAGATCTCTTATCTTGTGAGGTTCTTCTTCGGCAGGTATAGTGACTAGAGCTACATCTGACCCGTTCTGTGTGCCTGTAAAAGAATTTTTATTTTGATATTTTTCTTCGGTTCACATACTCACATTTTTAATGATACGAAACAAAAGGAAAATAAAATAGTTATGAATGTACTCATATTCCATTTTCGTCGAGTAGCATCTAATAATGAACGTGATCTGAGAATTCGTTAATTTTTTTATATATTAAAATGTTGCACGTAAATATTCATCACACAACTTTTGTTTACAATGTATCTACGACAAAATTTTAAAAATAAGCACTATGGTAATTTGGATGACCGCCAAATTTTTTTAGATCTGTTATCGATAAATTGATAGTTGTTTGTGCAATCGTAGTACGATCTACTTAATATGTGGTCTAGGTCATTACATTACTATCAAAATGATGATGATGATCAAACAAACATAATGTACCTAAATAATAACAAAATTGTTGTTCCTCCTAATGACAAAATGGTGGTCGCTCTTCAAAACGGTTAAAACAGTATCTGAGTTTCCAACACATGAAAATTACAAAATATCCTCGCATACAAAGTACCGCCGCTCTGATACAATTGGTGTGGAGCTTCAAAATGATGCTCGAAAAAAGTTGTACCTACAATTCAATGGAAATACATCCTATACAAATAAAATACCTAAGGCACAACATAAACTTAGGTCGAAAATAATTCGAAAGCTGAACCTGGTGCAGTATGGTAAAAGCTCGTTACTGATTAGATATAGAGCAAGTTATTTCCATGAGCAAGCCCATTAATTGACTGCAACACTGAGCTTTTACACCGTGATACCAGCTTTCAATTACCAACCTAGAATTTATAGAGATGGTACCTACTACTATAAAGAGCATTGTATCTTGGCCAGTGTAGAAGACTAGCTTCTTTATACCTACCATGAGCTCCTATCGAAAATATCACGACAAAAAAAATTAACACAGTTTATATTATATAGAACAGATATGTTTGCAAAAACAAATTATTAATAATCAAGTAGTATCGAGCGCTGATTCTTTAATTTGTGGCTTGAGACAAATGTCGGTCACTTTTCGCTATACTGTGGCTATACCTTCAATTCAACATTATGATATCTGTCCTGTGCAACTTACCTATAACATTCAGCATCTCATCCACGCATTTTTTCCTGTCCGCAACTGTTCAGTTTTTAGGCCGCGACTTGGCTAGCGACGTAACACCGGCAGCATCCAGATACATCATCAGGAGATGCTGCAGCGCGGCCGCGAGTTGAGGCGGGCCCAGCTCTGTCCTGTGCAACTTACCTATATCATTCAGCATCTCATCCACGCATGTTTTATTGTCAGCAACTATGCAGCTTTCAGGCCGCGACTTGGCTAGCGACGTAACACCGGCAGCGTCCAGATACATCATCAGAAGATGCTGCAGCGCGGCCGCGAGTTGAGGCGGGCCCAGCTCTGTCCTGTGCAACTTACCTATATCTTTCAGCATGTCATCCACGCATTTTTTCCTGTCCGCAACTGTGCTGTTTTTTCGCTATACCTTTAATATCATGATATCTGTCCTGTGCAACTTACCTATATCTTTCAGCATCTCATCCACGCATGTTTTCCTGTCCGCAACTGTGCAGTTTGCAGGCCGCGACTTGGCTAGCGACGTAACACCGCCAGCATCCAGATAGAGCATCAGAAGGTGCTGCAGCGCGGCCGCGAGCTGAGGCGGGCCCAGCACGCTGACGGACACGCCCGCTGTCACCTTTTTGTCCTCATTGCTGTGTGTAACTGCAAAAACACAAAACCAAATGTCAAATATCATCTTCCTGCCCTTATCCCAATTACCTGGGTCGGTGCAACACATTTTGCTGAACACAAAATCGTGTTGCAAAGGATTTGTATAATTTTACGACCGGCCGCCTACCAGACGTCAACCCTCTATTACGGTTGGCCCTGGCTGTTTGGGTCGGGTTTATCCCTCGGTCGCATGTTTCGACCCCCAAGAGAAGAGAGGAGGTGGTGCTGTACACGGCGTTATACATACATATATCACGCCTATATCCCTTGGGGCTAGGCAGAGCGCAAACGGGTGTGCAAAACCGACGGGTATAGAAAGAAAGCGCTCGTAGTCGCTGTCATTAGATCATCCTGCGTGCAGGTGTTAGGGCACGCAGGGCACAGCTATCGCCATCAGTAGTCCATCGTTTGCACTTGTAAAAGACTGATTCCCATCCGAATCAAAATCTTAGTTTTCAGTTCCGTTATTTTTATCTAATATTCTAAATCTTCTTTGAGTGTGACCACAACAATATAATGATAGTTTTGGCAATGAGGCGAGTGGTAATGAGAGACGCATTTCAAGCTCAAAATTTTGTGGTTACAGTACGGCCGTCCGTACAGGCCGTATTTGACAGCTGTCAAAATCATTTTAATGCTATGACATAAGGTCTATTTTTCTTTGTATGTTTTATATAATGCTATCTGTCAAATATGGCCTCCTCTAACGGCCGTAACCTACAAACTTTCTCGCAAGGTTCCGCTTTATTTAAAGTTTGTTAAATACCTACCTAGTGGTTAATTTTTTTGATGTGGTTGTCATGAAACTGTTTTGGGAATATTAGCTTTCACTTGTTTTTTACATAAAATGTCAGTGGGACTAAATAAAAACAGATTATTGATTGGTTACATACGCGTCCAAAATATATGATAAATCTGTAGTTTCGTATTCATGGTTAACATTCTGTCTATACCTACATGGATATTATGTATGAGATATGAGTATGACATACCTACTAATAATTCTAATTTTAATGGGGGTAACTCAAAATAGGTACGGTTGATACTAGTCGCTTACAAAATAGAGAGTTTACAGTTTACTCGACCATTTAGGATTTTCGCGATTGTCACTTGATAAATAGGCAGGGTTTCTACTGTCAAAAATATCAAAGTATACAGCGCAAGCTCCATGCAGTAGACGTATGACATGAGACATAAGATGCCATCTGTCAGGCAAGTAGGTAATTGTCAGAAGGCGCGTCTCACGTGTGTAGCTTTGGCCCTTCTGTTTCATACATTTTATATGGAAAGTATGGAAACGGTATCAAGCGTCGCACTAACGACGCACATCTCACGTCATACGTGCAGCTAGGGCCTAAAAAAATAACAAAACAGCAAAATCTGATACAAGAACGTAATATAATTATGAGCCAATTTTAATCCAAGGAAGATGACGTTCGGCGTTCGTGGCAACAATATTCCTACAGGGAGTAACAGAAAGGGTTTAACAAGCCGAAAGGAGGTCAAGGTACTCATGAAACTGAACAACTTTCTCCATGGAACATGGGTCGAAATATGAAAAAAAAGGTTTCCCATACAAAATGGCGGTCCAAATTTTTTCTTCATACCTACTTCTACTCATGTTCCATAGGGAAAGTTGTTCAGTTTCATGAGTATCTTGACCTCCTTTCGGCTTGTTATACCCTTTCTGTTACTCCCGGTATAGTTACCTATAGTTCCTATTACAGTTGACTGATTGAGCCATCTGCAAAGGCGCACCGTCTCCCTATTTTGGGTTAGTACCTACAAAGTTTTTACAAATAAAGTCGTTAACATTTATTTTGTTCAAAAATAGAAGCAAAGTTATTTTTTATCATCATCACGCACAAAAGTTTAACTGCGAGGCAATCATTATAATTTTTTGTGCTACATTAATGATTGAAATGTTTGTGGCAACAACATTAAAATTAATTGATTGTTATGTTACAAATGAATAAAAAAGTGTTAATAGAACTAGCAAACAAATTGAAGACGTGGGAACATTGAGTTTACAGGAAAAGACTTTAAAAATGCCTTAGATGTTTTACTTAATATACATATTTACGCATGCCCTTAAAATATTTGCAGTGAATTTAATAGGACCTTATATTGTGTGTATGTATGGATTTAGGTACAAATTGAAAGCCCAATATAGTCCTTCTGTAAGGAAGTAGTGCATATGGTTTTGGAGCAAGTGCGCATAAGTTCGTATAAACTTGGACTGTAACTGTCGCCTCGCATCGATTTAAAAATCGATTTCAAGTCCAAAATCGTTTCTTCGAATACCGTTATCGAATATCAATTAAGTTCCCGTCTGTTTCAAATTGGAGCAATGCCCCTGCAGTAACAGACTAGTTAGTTTTACATGGCTTGATTTTTGTTTAAGTAGAGTTGTGGGTAGAGTTATGATGAAGTACTCTGGCTACGTTTTCTATATAAAAGCCCTTAAAAAAGAAACAGTAGTAAAACAGACACTGATTCACGTACCTATTTCAGACGACTACAAAAAATACGCACTATCGAACTTATTCTGGTTTTTCATAGAGCTACTACGTGGAACCAGGACAACTTGAGCCCTTGCCTAAATAAATTGGTTGGCTACATATTAACCCAGCTATTAGCAACAATTCAGCCAACGATCTTGTCTATTCGTCGATTCTCGTGTTATTTCTTTTAATCAATCAAGAGGGATCTACTTGGTAATTACAAGAGCTATTTTCATTCTGCGCAACACTGTTAGAAGCGTAAATTCACACATCGTTTCAAATAAAACAAGCAAATATACAGGGTGTTAGGGACGGTGTAACGAAAACTTTGCAAGCGTGCTCAGACCTTCAAACTGAACCAATTTAACTATAGAGCCAATGGCGGGAAACGAAAAAAAATTTCCGGCCTCCCATACAAAGTCAGTCAGCTGATCGTGAATTTTGTATGGGAGGTCAGTAAATTTTTTTCGTTTTCCACCATTGGCTCCATAGTAAAAGTTGTTCAGTTTCATGGTCTGAGCACGCCTGCAAAGTTTTCGTTACACCGTCCTTAACATCGAATACATGACATTTTTTTTAATATTCTGCTGGCGGCTGGTGAATTAGAGGCGAGTACCCTGGTTGGGAGAGGCCTATGCCCTGCAGTGGCAGTAGGTTGATCATCATCATCTTCAAGCCCTTTTCCCAATTACTTGGTCGGCGCAACACGTTTTGTTGAACACAAAATCGTGTTGCAAAGGATTTGGCTTAATTTTACGACCGGCAGCCTACCAGACGTCAACCCTCCTTGGGAATGCTTTTGTGGTGGATTACCCGCCACCATACGGTTGGCCCTGGCTGTTTGGGTCGGGTTTATTCCTCGGTCGCCTCTTACGACCCCCTCGGGAAGAGAGGGGGTGATGCTATTCGACTTTGCCGGCACCACACGGCAAAGATAGCTAATTTTAAACTTAAAACTCGTCTCTAGAGATAGCTACCTACATACCGGAATCACCTACGTGTGATTCTATTATGCGCTTTGTGCTGCATTCCTCGAGTGGTATTTCCGTCCCCATTCACCACTGGATGACACAATTTTAGCTCGCTGTGACTCTCCTGTGACTATTTTTTTAAAGTATTTTAGATACTTTCGCTCATTCACGTTTACATAAATAGTTACCAGCTAGAGTTATTAATGTACAGGGTGTCCCGATTTACGTGGTCCAAAGAAAAAATCTAGACTCTGGATATCCTAAGCTACCATAATAGCAAAAAAGAAAAATTATTTACTGACTGACAGAGCACAGGGCCATCTAAAATATGATACATACATTTGTAAATATATAAATTTTACTAGTGACCGATAGCGAAAACTCAGAACCGGCTAGTGATAAGGAACAACTTTCCCCAAGGAACATAGGGCGAAATACGAAAAAAATTTTTGGGCCTCCCATACAAACTTGCCGATCAGCTGATTTCAGTTACTATGGGAGTTCCAAAAATTTTATCGTATTTCGACGTATGTTCCTTGGGAAAGTTGTTCCTTATCACTAACCGATTCTGAGTTTTCGCTATCGGTCACTAGTAAAATTTCACCCTATATTTATTATAAGATAGATCCGCATTTGTCTGCTATCTCACCTGTTAGCAAGTGGTAAGTGATGATGCAGACGATGTTAGAGCATGCTTGCCTAGGTAGTGCCTATTAACACTTGCCTTGAAAGGACCCAAGCTATAATGTTCCGGAAGAAGGTCCACCCTTAGCCGTTCGTTGATTCCACCCTAAAGCTTATAAATAAATACATAAAATGTTCAACATACCTGCATCTCCATCCGCATGCGCAATGGCGATGAAGCTAGAAGCAAGGAGTATGGTACATAGCACGCTCCACAGCCTGGAACAGACAGGAAAACTATGAGTAAAATCTTAGAGAAATGATTGCTCATCTCATGGAAGTAGGAAGTACTCCCTACGGTCGTAGCAAATGAAACCTCCTTGGCTCATCTTCATACATTTGACAATTGCCCAATTATTTTAAAAATGCACCTCAAACTGTCAAAATTCATAGTTTAAAGTTGGTTTAAAGTACACATTGCAAATAAACGGCTTATACAATTTTTGGCTTTATTTTGATACCTAGGTACTAACTAATTAACTCCGCTGACTCAGCAGTATAAGTCAGGTGTAGGTATGATAGCTTCGGGGCTACAGCTGTAGAGTCACTCAGCAGAAGAAGCTGACTCAGCGAACCAAACAGTATCTTGTAATATGAAACAAGCTCTTTCCACTGATCTATGCCATGTGCGATATTCTCCCAATTGTTGACTTGGAGATCAGCCTCATAATTGCGTAGGTCAGCCTGCCTTTACCAAGTATCTCCAGCGGTATCTATAGCCCATAATCAACGCCCAAAAAATGAACATTGGTTACATCCCAAAATATTATCAATATACCTACAAAGCTACTAAGTTAAGTAGGTATACCTCTATATTCAGTGGAATCCAGAGAAACCTACTTATACACTAATTTTTTATACAGTTATTTATATTAACTAGTAGAAGTTGTCCTCTTAAATCGAGAAACTTGTGAAGCTGCGATAGTATCTACTCATATTTCAATATCGTAAACATGTTGAATACTACATACTATGGTAGTAATATTCGTGCTTGAATGGGATTTAGTTTGTAAATAACTTGTAAATAATTTCTCTTTGTACATAGCTGTAGTAGTTAGTTGTTGTAAATAAAAGTTTTAGCTATCAAAAAAAAAAAAAAAAAAAGTTCAATGTGGCCATAAAAATATCTCAGACAAGACAACACAAGAGCCTAGAATAGTATTGCAAAAACGATTCGATCCTTTCGTTCTCCATAAAAGGAATAACTTTAGAGTTCGTTAATTATTTTTGTGTCACTGTACTATATTATTATTCTCATAAATTGAAAATAAAAAAAATAAAAAATTTGTCATCGAAGGCCGGGACTTGAACCCGGGACCGTGGGGAACCGTCCCACTGCTCTGCCAACTGAGTTACGGGCGCCTGGCTGACCCTGATGACTTTTTCAACCTTTTCTTTCGAAACCTAGATTATCGCTGGTGCATCGCACTTTTGATTCTGGTATCATAGTTATTTTTTTCATATTAATTTTAACACTGTCATGTAAAACATTCAATATATTTTTAACTACCAAATTCTTTTACAATTGCCGTCATAGAAGTACGTCATTGCAATTATTACTATACATAAAATCAAATGATCAGCAATAACTATTTCTAAACAATTAACAACATAAATTACTGATAGATAAAATGAATTATCTATCGGATGTTTTGAATTACTACAGTAATATTTATTATAACTATGTATCTAACTACCTACTTAGATTTATCTAATGTCAACACACTCAAGTGGTTTCCTCCGTTATTTATTTACTACTGTAAGTTTTCTTAAAGGAACGAGGCGTTAAAAATATCCTATTTCACTTACAAAATAATGCTATTTTCTATCAGATAAAGATTTTACTAAATTGGTCTGATAAATCAAAACGACTGTTTTAATTTCAAATGTCGTAAGGGACATTTTGTCGTAAGGGACATTAAAAGCTCAGAATATGCAGTTTTTTATTCTCTATCGATCTGTCTTATCCACGCAGCGATATCTCGAAAAATGAAGGAGTTATAAGCAAAAACAGTTTGTAGTAAGTCAAGATCTTGGACAGAAAATTGTAGTAAGTTACCACAAAATACGTATAACATATAGTGGGGTACGCTGTAAAGGCTTTTTACAATTATGAATTACTTATACGACATAATTCAAAACAAAAACAAAAAAAACTTCTGGCTGAAATTGTCGCAACTATCAACGGATAGAAGCAGTATGTTATTTACAACATTACTTCCATAAAACATTTGAAATGATTGATGTCACTTACGACATAAATTTTGTTATTGAAACGTCCCTTACAACATTTTTACGATTTAGATCGTAAAAATGTTAGAAATGATAGAAATGATAGAAAATTCCTTTACAACAACACTTCCTCGTAACACTTGGAAAATTCTGTGTCTTTTACGACAATATTTTTTTCATAATAGAGTCCGTTACAACATTTTTACGGTTTCGATCTCAAGAAAATGCCTTTACTACACAGTTTTTACATACAGGATGTTTTGATGTCACTTTCCTTAAGGAGGCTGTAAATAAGTAGAAGTCTATCTCATCTAGTGATCTTCCATTCTCTTGACACCCACAGGGATAAACCTTCAACTACCCATTATCCTTTCGACCATTTGGCATAACAAACTGTCACGTGCGAGGTGGACAAAGACGCAATGCAAGCATTGCATGCTCCGCCGACATTTTTTTAAATTCCTACTAGATAAATTTAAACGTTCTTTTGCCACTCTGGCATGGGTCAATGGGATGAAATGAACTACTTCGTAAAAGAATATCCGAATTTGAACCTACTAATGTCACGCGTCAGTGCACGACCATGCTCACCTGCTGGCAGCGTTTAAAGAAAAGCCCGGCTTTTGGCTCAATATCTTATAATGTCAGGTAAAACTAGGAACCTGCTAGTTTTTGCTTTCTTATCTTGTTTCTTTTTGTTGCTTTCATCGAAGACTTCAAACTCATCATCTGCATGATAGCGATGGCAGTGCTACATATACAAAAATTCAGACACCAAGGTCTTACTTGCCGTAGAAATGCTGCTGGCTGTATAAATTAGAAGTCTAGCTCTTTAAAAGAAATGCTGCGTATTAGGAAAAATGTCTTATGACATGATTTAAACGGTCTTTATTGATGAAATGTTTACTTTCCGAAGAATTTCCTATTTTAGGTTTTCTACTAATAAAGCTCTAAAAGCTGCCATGATTGTATGCTTTGTAACGATCTCATATCACGTACTCTATGAATACAGGACTACTACGGGTCTTTATTCTTGCTTAGCACAACCCTTCCGACCTGTTGATATCATGTGACGTAGGTAACTGCTAAGGTTTAGATAGATTAATAGATTCACTAGTTTGAATAAAAGCCCGCTTGCCGGTAACACACTGCATAAAATTTTGTTTTAGTAGGTACTTTGATGATGTTGTTTATAATTAACAATTTTAATTTTTTCACTACGGTAATAAAACCAAATTATTGCGCTAAAACACCTTGGTCTAGTTAAGTTAAACTGTTTTTAATTTGTGTACTAATTTCAAATTAAGATGGTAGGTAATTCTATTATTAAACTAATTGTTTTATCTAATGATAGTTCATATATTTCAAATTTTGATTTGTTTTTTTAATATGCTTTAATGAGGTAGTATTAACATACGCTACCAGGCTAATTATGTATGACATTGCATCATTCCGCGAGATTTTTCGAAAACAATATTTGCGGAACGCTACTCATAGCATGCCATTATCCAACTGCGGAAAGGAGCCAAGACAAACTTTGTAAGTTTACCGGCTTCCATCAAAATGTATTATGTAATGTTTTTTATAATAAACGATTAATCTATCTATCAATCTATCTATCAACTTTTGCGAAAGACTTACAGATAAGTAAAACCTGTCTTTTTTAAAGAGAACATTTTAATATATCTAATTGTTTTAATTAAATCCTAGTTTTGAGATAATAACTAACGAAAAGTATTAACGTTAAAAAATATTATTATAATGGCTTATGCAA
Source organism: Phthorimaea operculella (assembly GCA_024500475.1). Classification (NCBI taxonomy): domain Eukaryota; kingdom Metazoa; phylum Arthropoda; class Insecta; order Lepidoptera; family Gelechiidae; genus Phthorimaea; species Phthorimaea operculella. The sequence continues at coordinate 1,696,482 of JANFCV010000109.1, forward strand.
ACCTGAGTGGAACTCCACGGTACGTGGATACGTGGTATTCTGATTGGTACAAAATTATCACGCGATTAAGTTACACGCAACACTGCTGTTCTGCTCAGGTTTGCTTGGGGGCTTGCTTGTTTAGGGCTTAAGACATCTGAAATTAGTAATTCTTTGACTATTATAAATAGTGACTTGTAACTTACCTGTGGTCACAAAGTTACTAAATTCAGGTCTCTTGTGAAAAGGTTATCAAAAAGAATCAAAAATAATATCCTTTTCTTTATACAACAACATTTTACTGTAAGAAAATACCAACTTCCTACTAAAACCACTAAAAATTTATATTTAAACCCTAAACGGAAAGGTATTTTTACAGTAATTTCGTGGTAAATTTATAATCTGTACGTGAGTTACGACAATTATCGAGTACTTACATAAAGCTTTCTAAAAATTTACGGTGCTTTACAACACACAAAAAAATATTTCAATGTGATAGAGCCTTAGTTACTACAAAATGAATATCATTTCTGTACGTAACGCCATTGTAGTAAAAGAAATCTTTAGCACTCAAAATGTCGTAAAGGACACCTTAACCAAAAATTCGTGTCGTAAGGGACGCAATCTTTAAAACAAGTGAAATAATCATTAATGAGACTATTTATTCTGAAAGATATCGTAATTTCAATACTTTTCTGTCTAGGAATCATTTAAATCGGTTGAGATTTGAAAAAGTTATATGAATTGAAAAGTTAAAAATCGTTTTTTTGCTCTCCTGAAAAGTAGTGGTTTGTCCCTTACGACATTTGAAATTAAAACAGTCGAAAAGCTTCTTTAGATCGAAACTCACATGCAAGCGTGGAGCACAATTTACGAGCTTTTCGTTTGGTCAAACCTATTGACAGACGCATCCGTCAACGCACCGTTGGGGATATGTCATCGTATTTATATGGGATTGAGCTGGAAATTCGCATTTTTCTAATGCTGTGATAGCGCAGCGCAAAAATAACGTCGAAACGGACGTTACGTGTGTGAAGATGATGATGATCTCTCCAGCCGATTTCAGCCATGGCGACCACATCTACTCCTGTACAAGTCGGCGCTGATGCGCCCGTAAGTAGGTGGCTGTTGTAGCTGATTTTGGCAGTAAACTCCCGTGCACAGTTAATGGTGGCGGGAAGACGGGCCTTTCAGGAGCAGCGAAAAGCAAACCTTGACGCTTACTTCGATGAATTGAAGGCCCGAGGGGCGCCTATGCAAATTACTATAGTTGACTAAACTATCAATTTTGACACTAAGAATAATAAAAAGAGCGGAAACGTTTGCAAGATCAAGAGTATTTTAGGAACAGTTTAGCAATGGAAAGGTAAGGTACTCGAATTAAATTAGTGACAGGTGAAAAAGGATTTCTTCAGGAAATCAATTACTTGTGATATACATGGGCAACACCTTTCATTTGGCTGTTTTCCAAGAAATTACTTGGTAAGGTAAACCACCCAAGTAAATAACCAACTAACATTGCAAAAATAACTCTTACCCACCCGCGTAGAAAAATAAGAGCCAGTCACTTATTACTTTAATTATAATTATGAAAACAGTACACGTATTTTATTATCTTTTCATTACCCAACTGCCTCAGAAGGATTATGTTTTTCGAGAGTATGTATGTATGTATGTATTCAGAAATTCATTTTTACGGACTAAGTACAGCTGGTATAACTCAAATGGCTGGGCGGATCTTGACATGTGAGATGTCGATAGATTTCTCTCAGCAGCGTGAGTGACCTGCCTATATTAAAAATTCATAAATTCGAGACGGTGGATTTTTATCGCAAAATACAATTTAAGTTACCACAGTCGGGTTTTGGTTTTTAATACATCTGCTTGTACAATTTCAGGCATTTAATTTAATTTATACGGTCATTATTCATTCCTCCTTTCTCTAAGGCAGTTCTCACTGATGAAAGGAGTTTACGAAATCCCATACAAGAATGTCACACATACATGACATGGCACTCGTCGCTATGTCACAGATTGTCATTTGTATGGTAGCTGTCACAAATCGCGACATTGTCCGGTGGTTCTTTAGAATCTGGTGAAATAAGGAAATAGGTTTATAAAAGGCGGCAAAGCATGAACGCCCGGTGTAGGTATGTAAGGGCCCTTTTCCTGTCATGCGTATTTTCGCACGCGCGCGGATCTGGTCCGCATGCGGATGATAGCACGCTCCTGGTTACACGCAGGACAGGGATTTCGTTTGCGTCAATCCGCGTTCCGCGCGCGTGCTAGCCGCATGATAGGAAAAACATGTATCAAAAGATAAGATGCGTGCGGCCCGCATGCGGACCAGATCCGCGCGCGGCCGAAAATACGCATGACAGGAAAAAGGCCCTAAGAGAATTAGTTCGAGTGAGAAAGTACGACAACTTTTATCCTACGGTCGCCGTACTAGCCCTAAACAGTTTATTCTAATACCAAACCAAAAGCTAAACGACTCCTGATATCCTATTTATTTTATAAACCAAAACTGTCAGAAATCGATACCTATGCCCACTATTGCCCACCACCTACTTTTCTAAGCGTATCTCTTTGAAAGAAATGCGGATGAAATGCTTCCTATAGAGCAAAGTATTTTCTCCCCCTCTTACATGGAAGTCCAGTGGAACTTTCCTGCTGTAGAACAGGATGTTTCTTAGTATCAGTACTTAGTTAGGTTTAGGTATGCACCTCGATGCGTTTCGTGGAAACTCGGGCCATGGCGTTTGTGGCTTACCGACAACCATGTTTTTCCCGACTGCCTCAAGAGTAATGTTTTTTGATAGATTCTTCGCAGGTCAAGTTCTAAGACTTAACTTGCACGTGCAACTATAGACTATAATTAGTACCGTTCTTGGGAACTGTTTTTGTGCCATAACAAGACATTATACTTAGTTGCTCTTTTTACACGCATTCAAAGAGAGCACAAGCGAGACTAATTTCCTCAAATTAGAAGGGCATTTTAAAATTATCTACCGCATTGCTTTGCGCATGTGTATCTAATATGCTTAGCTCTTCTTATTATATTGCTATCTCTGATATTTATCCGAAGAGTTGTGGACTCAGAAAAACTGAAAGTGTAGGTAATCCATTACTATCATTATTATGCTTTTTTATTATTAAATTAGATGAAGTAAAAGGAATTGAAGTCACTTTAGGAACGCCAACAGATATCTTCACCTACAATTGTGAGACGTCCACTGCAAAACTTAGGTATTAGGTTGGCTATTCGGGACATACATTCTCTTAACTTAGCACCTTAAATTAGTGCTTTCACATCACATTGTTTCAAATTGGGTTAGAAAAGGATAGGAGATGTTAACAGCTACCTGCTTGCCTCACAAGGTAGAGATATCTTGGTTCCCGTCTTGTCGTCTTCTCTTTTACTTTTTGAAGGAAATGCCTTACCTCATGAGTGCAGCTGTAGGCTGCAGCTGCGTAGGGCGGACCACGCCGACGTCCGCATTCGAATGATAAATCTGAAACAAACAAATAATACGTCAAAATCTGGTACAAAATCACAGCATGTGGGGCACGTTGGACGTCTTGGTGTCCCACTCGAAGAAGAAGGAGCCCCAAGCTCCACAGAGAGGACAAGGAAAGGACATAGGGCGTAGGGCATGACGCTTGACGTTTGACATCGCGACGTTTCCATACAAAATGTACGAAAAAGTATTGACAAAGGCACACACAAGCGTCGCCAAAGCATCGCAAAATGACAGCTAGCGTCAAAAACTAAGAAGAATATTTGACGATCACTTGTCTGTCAACGTCATTCTTACGTCCTATGCCCTCGTCTTTTTGGTGGAGTTTGCGCCTTATAAATCGCTTCTTGCAACAACCGTCATCTGCCTGCCCTTCTTCGATTTTAATTACACAACATGTCTTTTTTAAAGGATCAGCCACGACAATATGGATGTTCGTCCATTGCTTGCCTCACCACTGCAGGCCTTGCATTGAAGACAAAGTTAAATAATTATAGAGCCAAATTTGTACCTTCTAGTAGTAAGTTCTATCATTATTAAATTAAAGTGAATTTATTTATTTATTATTATTAATGATATTTGACTTTATACCGTGTATTTCGTTCTAAATTCACTATTTTAGGTAAGTGTGAAAAAGTGACTTCAGTAATTTTTTTAGTAAAAATACGTAACGGTAGAGAAACCTTTAAAAACTAAATTAGTTTCTTTGTTTTATGCAAAGGTTTCCGTAAAGTATTTTTTGTTCGAATTGGCAATATTATTATTATACATTGCCATAACTTGTTTTGTGAAGCGCGACACATTTTTAGACCAGGAATGGTCATTCTCCTTTGAAATCTTGAACTAAAGTAAGTAATGCCTGCCTGCCATTTTTCTGACTTTGCCCCAACAGAATAAGAATTTATACTTAACCGAAATACAGGATATTGCATCCAATTTGCTCACAATATGTCTGTTTTATTGCTATTGCATTTATTTGAGCCATAAATTGTTTGCAATACGACTTCGACCGTGTGGAAAAAAAGCGCCTGTGCCAAGTTTTATTATTGGTTAAACAATGCATCCGCCTACATTAAAAACGATTAGCATAGTTGCAGTAGAAAAATATTGGTGTATTTTTGTAGGTAATGGATTTTTTTCTACAGATTTTAAGTGTTCTGTAGATATCGCTACAATTACGACTCATAAATTGTTTTTTTTTTGCAGACAGATTTCACATCACCTTATCGCTACAGAGATACTTTTTTAGGAAAACTTGCAAAATGTTCACCGTAGGCTGGATTTACCATCTGTACTGGCGATGCATCTACCAACTGGACTACAGCGGCTCACTCCAAGCCTGTGAATTAAGCAAGAGCATTTTGACCACTAACGCTTGGTAGGGCTCACCAAAGCCCGCGAATTGAGCAAGAGCATTTTGATCACTAACGCGTGGTAGGGCTCCATCTACCTTTTTTTACATCCTGTATATACCTGTGTAACCTTTACAGCTAGGTACAGCAAGCAACCTACAATCCGTTACTTGACTGACAGGTCAAATGAGCTACTTCTTAAGACGACTGAAAACGATATTTTGTATGAAATTATAGAAATATGACGTCATAATTCAAAATTTTGGATGTAGTCAAAACAATTTTTATATTTATAATTTTCGTGTTCGTATTATTATTTTGGAAAACTGTTTTTTAAGCATTTATCTTTTGTATTTTATTTATTACCCTGTCAAGTAGCGAATTGGACCTGGGCCTCCCCCTTTCGGAGGTAGGTACCTATTGCCATACTCATCAAGCATGGCAGACGCATTGGCGAGTGCAAGATAGCTCACAGGGAACGCTGCTGCCTATTCCCTGGACGAACATCCTTTATTCGGTTTTACGACACCCACGGGTAGAATTGAGGTGATGCTCTTCTGAACCGGCACTACACGGCGAATATGTATATTAGCTGCCGCAATAAAAAGGTCAGACTGCCCACAAAAGGTCACCAATGGAATGCACTTGTAGCTGTTATTAGTTGACTAATGCGCTGTCAATTGAATGAAACATCGTTCTATCAGTAGCACATCAACCTGCCCATTTGAGAGATCTACTTATACTGGTTTTCACACCGTTACTAGGTATAGATAACCAGAAAAAGTCGATCTCCTGATCTACGCATTGCATGTTTTGCTGCTTGAGTGGTATGGCACCCCACGTGCGCGACTTGGCCATCATTTTTGTTCAATAAATTGCTTAATCATCAGTTGGCCGTACTGTAACGCTATACCAATGAGCGAATACCAGGAGTTCATGATAATGGCCTACTACGCTAAACGTGCTACGTAAGTAGTAAGTTGTAGTATGTGGTGCGAGTGCGAGTAATCGCTGGAGTAACTACGCAGCGGATGTTTGCGTCTCAATTATTTAGTTTTTATCTGATCTTGGACTTGTATTTTTCCTCCTTGCATTTCCGTTCTGGACAGAAGTCCATATTTTACAATTAGCTTTTCTAATGGGTTAAAATGCAGTATTTTAACGTTATAGCAAGCTCATATTCAGAGATTTCTGATTACTATGGTATTATATTTACTATTATTTACTAAGGTACTTTACCAATACATTATTTTGTGACGACACAACTACATTTCAACTTTTAAAACCTCCAGACTAGGTATAAAAATGATAAGTAAACACGAGAGTTTACACCTACAAACTTTATTTTCGGGAACAAAATTTGCAAAACTAGATTTGCAATGGCTCGCATTCCTAACTAGTTTTCTTAAGGTTATCTTGAATAAATAAGGTCATTGAATTGTGTTATTTATCACCAAGTTTAAATTGTTAATTTTCTATAATTAATTGCACACGTTTGCCTATCTGATCGGAGTAGATGGAGTAAAACTTTTGGGCCCCTCAATAAAGCAAATAATATGAAAAATATGCAAATGTATTTACATTTTCTTATTTTAATGTAGTGTTGCCTCCTCTTTCTTCTCATTTCATTTTTTTCACACTTACTATACTAGCAGAATACACAGTTTAAAAAATCCTTTCCAACCGGGCTCTAGCATATTATTTACTGTAGAGAATGCAGGCCGCTTCTAATCGGACAAGGTGGAAATATTTAGGGGAGGCCTATGTTCAGCAGTGGACGTCCTATGGCTGATATGATAATGATGATGATGAACCGTATTAAGTATCTAAATATTGCGCCAACCCCAACTGATTGGGATAAGCGCAGGAAGATGATAAAAATTGAAATAAGTATAGGAAACATCTATAACTTTTACGTCCAACCAAAATTGTAGTACGGCCGTTGAAAAGGTCATATTTGACAGCTCTCAAAACGATACTAGCATCTTTAACAAACATAAAATTATCTAACCTTATGTCATAGAGTTAACATGATTTTAATACCTGTCAAATATGCTCTATTCGAACGGCCGTTAACCGTAGTTTACAACCATGACTCATCTATTTTCGGCAAACCGATATGGCAACACTGCAAAAGTTGTTGTTTTGATATGCACCTGAGTCAAGCGCGATCGGCGCGTGTATGCCCAGCTGTTCCGTGCGGTCATTCGTCTGGCCTTGACTGAATAACATTACGTTGGTACCTACTCATGGTTTACTACTGACGTGAATGGCTGTGGAAGTGTAGACACGATTCAATATATAAAAGGGACAGGGCTAAAATTGTACCACGCGTCACAGTAGACAGAGCAGTAGATAAATAAATATGCTATATATTATGTCGTTAGGGCCACGTCTGACAAATATCAGAAAAATTTACCATAGTTATTACACGTTGTTGAGTGGCAAGCGAACAAAAGACATTTAAGAAGTGTTGTGTGGGAAACAAACATACTAAGAAAAGAACGTCGTGAAATTGCGTATTAATAATACTTATAACCTTTTATGCGGCATATTTTCATTTCTTTGAAGCTGTTTATTTTGAATTTCTTATTGCTCGATGCGATAGCGATACTTTTAGCTTCCTATTTAAGACAATCCGAATCGTTTCCTAAGTTTGCGTAGCAAAGCTTTGATTATAGCAAGATTGCAGGACCCAAGCATAGCTACAGGAAGTGCTTGTGCCATAATTTTAGTTGATGTTTTGAATTTTACGTAAACTTTCGATAAGCAAAACTTCAGCACAGTTTTGTAACGAATTTAGATTGTAGTATAGAATCGATGCCTATGTTTGCATATCACGTGAAAGACTTTGATTGGAGGGATTGTGTGGGAGCTTTTGTAATGGACTCACACTTGGACAAATAAATCGATTTGTTTACGCGAACAGTGAGCATTGTGATTTACACCTAACTATGTATAGATATAATTTTCATGATTAATGTGGCAATGAAAATGAACAGGAAAATGTACATAGATAGAGCTGTTACTGAAAAGGGTTTGGGTGGTCTTAGTGTCGTTTTGAAGCGCAGCGGCCAGATATTTACCACGGGAAATTTCATAGTCTAGGTAACTGGAGAACCGGGTGTTATGTTATAGTCTATTCAAAATCCGTTTTGTGACCAGCCTAAGCGGGAGGCTTAGTTATGCTGGTCGCGTAGTATCTAAGTATTGCCAGCGTAACTTGGTCTCCCGCTTAGGCTGGTCTTGTAATTTCATGACACCGTGATTGCAAATGAACTCTACTTAGAGCAAACCTTGTTTGGTACAATACCTGTAAACTACTTATTCTAAAACAGGTTGTTTGTCTTTCAATTAGCATATCAAACTCATTCAATTATAGTGTGTACAAATAGTAACTTAGTTATTATTCAATCGATGTCGTGAGTCATTTAAATTCAAAATGAGTCTACTTATTACGTTGTAATGGTAACCTTAGCCATCTTAGGAATAATATTTGTAGAGCGACCGCTAGAACCACCGGGAAGATTCACTGATGGTTCTAGTGTCACTAATTATGATACACAATTCTTCTGAATGACTCTCAAACTTTTATCAGAGGAGGTGTGAATGGTCGTTTTTGCAGTCGTTTACGCTATACCCCGCAAGGAATATAGGCGTAATATGTGTATGGATGGTGTATTGCGACTTACTGTTCGTGCTCAGTATGTACTTTCGATCAAACTAGGAAAGTAGACTAGCTCGAAGGTAGTGCCATATATCTCCAAACGGACGGAGAAAGTTCTTCTTCGTCGTCCAATAAATTTATTGAATTTCTAAATTCGAACAGAAACCTAGCCCTAGCTTGCTAACCAATCAGTAGAGTTAAATAAACAACTGACTTTATGAGATACGGTCCGCTCAACGGTTTCACCTGCTGGACAACTTTTGCTATGGAGACATTTTTGAATCTCCCACAGTTTAGATGGGATCCTGGTGATTACATATAGGGTGAAATTTTACTAGTGACCGATAGCGAAAACTCAGAACCGGCTAGAGATAAGGAACAACTTTCCCCAAGGAACATAGGTCGAAATACTCCCATAGTAACTGAAATCAGCTGATCGGCAAGTTTGTATGGGAGGTCCAAAAATTTTTTTCCTATTTCGACCTATGTTCCTTGGGGAAAGTTGTTCCTTATCACCAGCCGGTTCTAAGTTTTCGCTATCGGTCACTAGTAAAAATTCACCCTATATACTCCATTCCCTCAAATGCAGCAAAAGGTATGTCCGTCTCCGATTATGCTAGCAATCTCAATGTCAAATTTCAGAAAGCAAAGGCGTAATTTTAAGTAAAGCCTAGCGGTTTTCTCACCTTTAACGGGTATCCCGTGGGAATGACATATTTTCCTATTGTAAAAAATAGTCTATGTTACTCAGCATTCTAATGGTGTAAGTTTCTATGAAATCGGTTATCAATTATTGTCTATTTTATTAGATTTAAATTATCTTTGTGTTTAGAACTTGTCGGTCAGCGTGTTAAGCCAGGGAATCATTTCCTGTTTGGTTTGGGTCCTAGTCTGACGAGGATGCGCAGCCGAAAAAAACCTCCCAAATGGACCTTACGCGTGTTCATTTAGGTACATTGTTTTGTTTAGATAATTTTACCCCAGATTACGTTTCGTTAAAGGTTGCAACAGTCATTGAAATATCGAGATCTCAGAAATAAGGCGATTTGTCGCGAATATTTATGATTACTGCAGATATTTTCCGTAAAAGTGATGTCACCCGCAACTTGCTTGAGCAAAATGTTCTAATATAAATGTTGGTCAAGGCAAGTCGGATTCTGCTGTGATCTGCTGATTCGCATAATATTATTAGAAGATACAAACATAAATAGGTAGGTAGGTTACAATAAGGTGAGAAACACACTAAGAGCAATACGCTAAACGCACTACGCCCGATTCTTATTCAATCCGAACCAGTGAAATATGTCCGTCTGCGTCTACCTACGACATACTTCACGGGGTCGGATCAGATAAGAATCGGACGTAGCTTAGTGCGCGCAGCGCTGTCGCATGCATTAAGAAAATGCGATATTCCTCCTTATTTTGTTTTCTAATACATCTACTTGTTAATTCCCGAAACCCGTTACCCGTTAACCTTTTGCACGCCAGAGCTTTTATACGTCGCCTCACCCCCGACGCCAAGCATAGAAAAATGTGAAGATCGGCTAGTGATGCGAGAAGCAGTCAGGTGTCTTAAACAAATCAGAATTTAAACCCTTCTTAATGGCTGATGTCATGTATGATAGACTAAGATATACAAGATGTAAAAACAGCAACTGCAAATATTTTAACGGGTTAATCAGCCCATGAAAATGAACAACTTTCCAAAAGGCACATAGGTCGAAATAAGAAAAAAAATCGGACGTTCCATATAAATTTACTCCTAAGTTATACAGGATAACACTTCAGATCATTATTTGTTTATGATACCTACATCGACGAACTGAATGACACAATCTCTTCCAAGAAACGAGTTCGCACGCGCTCCTCTTGTACTTACTAAGTACTTAGGTATTTGCTTCGTAGGGAATTTTTTGTTTTTTATTTTGATGAAAACATCACGTCCACGTGTATCCACTTCTTAATCGAAAACAATTCTTGAAATTGTTTATACTTTCACTACATCTACGTACGTGTTATTGTTCTTAACCTTGTTTTTGTCGTGTTCGTCACCTGCACGTTTGCCGAAATTCCAAACACTCTCAAACACTCTTTTCGAGAGTAGAAGCCAATATCTTGTATCTGTTTACTATAATAAATACAATAACGGGACTTTACAGATGGCTCACTCAGCACTAACAACGATTTGATGCTTACTGACTATAACTGGAAATAACTGGATTCTCATAAAAAATTCGAAGAAAATAAGAAGAAGCCATGAACGTCATATTTCTTGGATTAGAATTGGATTAGAATTGGCTTAGAATCATTTGACGATCTTTTATCAGACTTTGCTGTTTTGTATAATACCTATTCTGATTTTTTAAAATAGCATGTAAAAAGTGACAATAACGAAAATCCTTTGTAAACTCTCTAGTTTGTGTCCGTATGTGTTTTAAACTCTGACACCAACAACTAAGTTGTAAGGTTCAAGCGAAACAGTTGCTTACTTGTGTAGCAAATATAATTTTCGCCTTTCGTTCCTTTCTTGTTCTGAAACTAAACCTGAACCAAGCAACGTAAATAAATACCATCTTACTACAGTATTTGAGTAGTCCGAGGACCAGATAAGACTTTTGAGTGGCACTTGACTGCTGGCTAAGGACAACCGGGCTATTGCAACTCAATGAGGTGCTCTAATCAACTCAGGAATGTGTTCAAAGTTGCAAAATACCAATGTGACAAAATGTCAGTCTCATAATGTTTACTTAACAGCTTATTGGTCAGCAACAGCCCTAGATTAAACTGTTAAAGTGTCTTAAAGTGTCTGTCTATCTGTATATTTCTTTCCACTTGTCGTAGTAAACTACTTAGTAATTACCTACTTACCTTACAGTACATACATATTACCTACCTATTTATGTTCTTGTGGTATTGGTATAATTCTACAGGGTTTTCAATTAGTCGGTATCGTCGGCAGCAGCAGCACTTTTAGTTTTTACAATTTATGGAATTAGGTGCTTGTTCGCGCATTTAAGGTTTCCCGCGGTCAAACACCGGATGTCGTCATAGCTATGACGTTATTAGCTATAGATTAGATATTCTTATAAATCAGAGGGGAAATGAGCTTTTTTAGAATGGAAAACGCACAGTTAATGAATTTTACCGAATATATTAATTAGAAAATCAGTTACAAATCAGATAACCTCAAAACGAAATCTCTAAGACAAATTATACGTCCGTCGCCTCGAAACGCAAGCCGAGAAGTGTGTGACGTCTGCCTGGTTGTCCGTGGTTCAGGCTTGATCAAGCACGTCCTCTACACGATCTATTGATGCTCACTACACGCTCCACTGACAGTCAATCGTTCTAGCGCCACGATGGGCCAGGAATTGGTGAGACATCAGTTGCCGGACTAGGCTCATAAGCAGATTCATCTAAGACGGCCGTTCCTGAGAGCTCAGCGTCCTCGCTAGCTTGTACCATCTCCTTTTGTAGTCGTCAAATGATTCTAAGCCAATTCTAATCCAATTCTAATCCAAGAAATATGACGTTCATGGCTTCTTCTTATTTTCTTCGAATTTTTTATGAGAATCCAGTTATTTCCAGTTATAGTCAGTAAGCATCAAATCGTTGTTAGTGCTGAGTGAGCCATCTGTAAAGTCCCGTTATTGTATTTATTATAGTAAACAGATACAAGATATTGGCTTCTACTCTCGAAAAGAGTGTTTGAGAGTGTTTGGAATTTCGGCAAACGTGCAGGTGACGAACACGACAAAAACAAGGTTAAGAACAATAACACGTACGTAGATGTAGTGAAAGTATAAACAATTTCAAGAATTGTTTTCGATTAAGAAGTGGATACACGTGGACGTGATGTTTTCATCAAAATAAAAAACAAAAAATTCCCTACGAAGCAAATACCTAAGTACTTAGTAAGTACAAGAGGAGCGCGTGCGAACTCGTTTCTTGGAAGAGATTGTGTCATTCAGTTCGTCGATGTAGGTATCATAAACAAATAATGATCTGAAGTGTTATCCTGTATAACTTAGGAGTAAATTTATATGGAACGTCCGATTTTTTTTCTTATTTCGACCTATGTGCCTTTTGGAAAGTTGTTCATTTTCATGGGCTGATTAACCCGTTAAAATATTTGCAGTTGCTGTTTTTACATCTTGTATATCTTAGTCTATCATACATGACATCAGCCATTAAGAAGGGTTTAAATTCTGATTTGTTTAAGACACCTGACTGCTTCTCGCATCACTAGCCGATCTTCACATTTTTCTATGCTTGGCGTCGGGGGGTGAGGCGACGTATAAAAGCTCTGGCGTGCAAAAGGTTAACGGGTAACGGGTTTCGGGAATTAACAAGTAGATGTATTAGAAAACAAAATAAGGAGGAATATCGCATTTTCTTAATGCATGCGACAGCGCTGCGCGCACTACGTCCGTCCGATTCTGATCCGACCCCGTGAAGTATGTCGTAGGTAGACGCAGACGGACATATTTCACTGGTTCGGATTGAATAAGAATCGGGCGTAGTGCGTTTAGCGTATTGCTCTTAGTGTGTTTCTCACCTTATTGTAACCTACCTACCTATTTATGTTTGTATCTTCTAATAATATTATGCGAATCAGCAGATCACAGCAGAATCCGACTTGCCTTGACCAACATTTATATTAGAACATTTTGCTCAAAAGTTGCGGTGACATCACTTTTACGGAAAATATCTGCAGTAATCATAAATATTCGCGACAAATCGCCTTATTTCTGAGATCTCGATATTTCAATGACTGTTGCAACCTTTAACGAAACGTAATCTGGGGTAAAATTATCTAAACAAAACAATGTACCTAAATGAACACGCGTAAGGTCCATTTGGGAGGTTTTTTTCGGCTGCGCATCCTCGTCAGACTAGGACCCAAACCAAACAGGAAATGATTCCCTGGCTTAACACGCTGACCGACAAGTTCTAAACACAAAGATAATTTAAATCTAATAAAATAGACAATAATTGATAACCGATTTCATAGAAACTTACACCATTAGAATGCTGAGTAACATAGACTATTTTTTACAATAGGAAAATATGTCATTCCCACGGGATACCCGTTAAAGGTGAGAAAACCGCTAGGCTTTACTTAAAATTACGCCTTTGCTTTCTGAAATTTGACATTGAGATTGCTAGCATAATCGGAGACGGACATACCTTTTGCTGCATTTGAGGGAATGGAGTATATAGGTGAATTTTACTAGTGACCGATAGCGAAAACTTAGAACTGGTTGATATGAACAACTTTCCCAAGGAACATAGGTCGAAATAGGAAAAATTTTTGGACCTCCCATACAAACTTGCCGATCAGCTGATTTCAGTTACTATGGAGTATTTCGACCTATGTTCCTTGGAAAGTTGTTCTTATCTCTAGCCGGTTCTGAGTTTTCGCTATCGGTCACTAGTAAAATTTCACCCTATATGTAATCACCAGGATCCCATCTAAACTGTGGGAGATTCAAAAATGTCTCCATAGCAAAAGTTGTCCAGCAGGTGAAACCGTTGAGCGGACCGTATCTCATAAAGTCAGTTGTTTATTTAACTCTACTGATTGGTTAGCAAGCTAGGGCTAGGTTTCTGTTCGAATTTAGAAATTCAATAAATTTATTGGACGACGAAGAAGAACTTTCTCCGTCCGTTTGGAGATATATGGCACTACCTTCGAGCTAGTCTACTTTCCTAGTTTGATCGAAAGTACATACTGAGCACGAACAGTAAGTCGCAATACACCATCCATACACATATTACGCCTATATTCCTTGCGGGGTATAGCGTAAACGACTGCAAAAACGACCATTCACACCTCCTCTGATAAAAGTTTGAGAGTCATTCAGAAGAATTGTGTATCATAATTAGTGACACTAGAACCATCAGTGAATCTTCCCGGTGGTTCTAGCGGTCGCTCTACAAATATTATTCCTAAGATGGCTAAGGTTACCATTACAACGTAATAAGTAGACTCATTTTGAATTTAAATGACTCACGACATCGATTGAATAATAACTAAGTTACTATTTGTACACACTATAATTGAATGAGTTTGATATGCTAATTGAAAGACAAACAACCTGTTTTAGAATAAGTAGTTTACAGGTATTGTACCAAACAAGGTTTGCTCTAAGTAGAGTTCATTTGCAATCACGGTGTCATGAAATTACAAGACCAGCCTAAGCGGGAGACCAAGTTACGCTGGCAATACTTAGATACTACGCGACCAGCATAACTAAGCCTCCCGCTTAGGCTGGTCACAAAACGGATTTTGAATAGACTATAACATAACACCCGGTTCTCCAGTTACCTAGACTATGAAATTTCCCGTGGTAAATATCTGGCCGCTGCGCTTCAAAACGACACTAAGACCACCCAAACCCTTTTCAGTAACAGCTCTATCTATGTACATTTTCCTGTTCATTTTCATTGCCACATTAATCATGAAAATTATATCTATACATAGTTAGGTGTATGAAATCACAATGCTCACTGTTCGCGTAAACAAATCGATTTATTTGTCCAAGTGTGAGTCCATTACAAAAGCTCCCACACAATCCCTCCAATCAAAGTCTTTCACGTGATATGCAAACATAGGCATCGATTCTATACTACAATCTAAATTCGTTACAAAACTGTGCTGAAGTTTTGCTTATCGAAAGTTTACGTAAAATTCAAAACATCAACTAAAATTATGGCACAAGCACTTCCTGTAGCTATGCTTGGGTCCTGCAATCTTGCTATAATCAAAGCTTTGCTACGCAAACTTAGGAAACGATTCGGATTGTCTTAAATAGGAAGCTAAAAGTATCGCTATCGCATCGAGCAATAAGAAATTCAAAATAAACAGCTTCAAAGAAATGAAAATATGCCGCATAAAAGGTTATAAGTATTATTAATACGCAATTTCACGACGTTCTTTTCTTAGTATGTTTGTTTCCCACACAACACTTCTTAAATGTCTTTTGTTCGCTTGCCACTCAACAACGTGTAATAACTATGGTAAATTTTTCTGATATTTGTCAGACGTGGCCCTAACGACATAATATATAGCATATTTATTTATCTACTGCTCTGTCTACTGTGACGCGTGGTACAATTTTAGCCCTGTCCCTTTATATATTGAATCGTGTCTACACTTCCACAGCCATTCACGTCAGTAGTAAACCATGAGTAGGTACCAACGTAATGTTATTCAGTCAAGGCCAGACGAATGACCGCACGGAACAGCTGGGCATACACGCGCCGATCGCGCTTGACTCAGGTGCATATCAAAACAACAACTTTTGCAGTGTTGCCATATCGGTTTGCCGAAAATAGATGAGTCATGGTTGTAAACTACGGTTAACGGCCGTTCGAATAGAGCATATTTGACAGGTATTAAAATCATGTTAACTCTATGACATAAGGTTAGATAATTTTATGTTTGTTAAAGATGCTAGTATCGTTTTGAGAGCTGTCAAATATGACCTTTTCAACGGCCGTACTACAATTTTGGTTGGACGTAAAAGTTATAGATGTTTCCTATACTTATTTCAATTTTTATCATCTTCCTGCGCTTATCCCAATCAGTTGGGGTTGGCGCAATATTTAGATACTTAATACGGTTCATCATCATCATTATCATATCAGCCATAGGACGTCCACTGCTGAACATAGGCCTCCCCTAAATATTTCCACCTTGTCCGATTAGAAGCGGCCTGCATTCTCTACAGTAAATAATATGCTAGCGAGCCCGGTTGGAAAAGGATTTTTTAAACTGTGTATTCTGCTAGTATAGTAAGTGTGAAAAAAATGAAATGAGAAGAAAGAGGAGGCAACACTACATTAAAATAAGAAAATGTAAATACATTTGCATATTTTTCATATTATTTGCTTTATTGAGGGGCCCAAAAGTTTTACTCCATCTACTCCGATCAGATAGGCAAACGTGTGCAATTAATTATAGAAAATTAACAATTTAAACTTGGTGATAAATAACACAATTCAATGACCTTATTTATTCAAGATAACCTTAAGAAAACTAGTTAGGAATGCGAGCCATTGCAAATCTAGTTTTGCAAATTTTGTTCCGAAAATAAAGTTTGTAGGTGTAAACTCTCGTGTTTACTTATCATTTTTATACCTAGTCTGGAGGTTTTAAAAGTTGAAATGTAGTTGTGTCGTCACAAAATAATGTATTGGTAAAGTACCTTAGTAAATAATAGTAAATATAATACCATAGTAATCAGAAATCTCTGAATATGAGCTTGCTATAACGTTAAAATACTGCATTTTAACCCATTAGAAAAGCTAATTGTAAAATATGGACTTCTGTCCAGAACGGAAATGCAAGGAGGAAAAATACAAGTCCAAGATCAGATAAAAACTAAATAATTGAGACGCAAACATCCGCTGCGTAGTTACTCCAGCGATTACTCGCACTCGCACCACATACTACAACTTACTACTTACGTAGCACGTTTAGCGTAGTAGGCCATTATCATGAACTCCTGGTATTCGCTCATTGGTATAGCGTTACAGTACGGCCAACTGATGATTAAGCAATTTATTGAACAAAATGATGGCCAAGTCGCGCACGTGGTGCCATACCACTCAAGCAGCAAAACATGCAATGCGTAGATCAGAGATCGACTTTTCTGGTTATCTATACCTAGTAACGGTGTGAAAACCAGTATAAGTAGATCTCAAATGGGCAGGTTGATGTGCTACTGATAGAACGATGTTTCATTCAATTGACAGCGCATTAGTCAACTAATAACAGCTACAAGTGCATTCCATTGGTGACCTTTTGTGGGCAGTCTGACCTTTTTATTGCGGCAGCTAATATACATATTCGCCGTGTAGTGCCGGTTCAGAAGAGCATCACCTCAATTCTACCCGTGGGTGTCGTAAAACCGAATAAAGGATGTTCGTCCAGGGAATAGGCAGCAGCGTTCCCTGTGAGCTATCTTGCACTCGCCAATGCGTCTGCCATGCTTGATGAGTATGGCAATAGGTACCTACCTCCGAAAGGGGGAGGCCCAGGTCCAATTCGCTACTTGACAGGGTAATAAATAAAATACAAAAGATAAATGCTTAAAAAACAGTTTTCCAAAATAATAATACGAACACGAAAATTATAAATATAAAAATTGTTTTGACTACATCCAAAATTTTGAATTATGACGTCATATTTCTATAATTTCATACAAAATATCGTTTTCAGTCGTCTTAAGAAGTAGCTCATTTGACCTGTCAGTCAAGTAACGGATTGTAGGTTGCTTGCTGTACCTAGCTGTAAAGGTTACACAGGTATATACAGGATGTAAAAAAAGGTAGATGGAGCCCTACCACGCGTTAGTGATCAAAATGCTCTTGCTCAATTCGCGGGCTTTGAGTGAGAGCCCTACCAAGCGTTAGTGGTCAAAATGCTCTTGCTTAATTCACAGGCTTGGAGTGAGCCGCTGTAGTCCAGTTGGTAGATGCATCGCCAGTACAGATGGTAAATCCAGCCTACGGTGAACATTTTGCAAGTTTTCCTAAAAAAGTATCTCTGTAGCGATAAGGTGATGTGAAATCTGTCTGCAAAAAAAAAACAATTTATGAGTCGTAATTGTAGCGATATCTACAGAACACTTAAAATCTGTAGAAAAAAATCCATTACCTACAAAAATACACCAATATTTTTCTACTGCAACTATGCTAATCGTTTTTAATGTAGGCGGATGCATTGTTTAACCAATAATAAAACTTGGCACAGGCGCTTTTTTTCCACACGGTCGAAGTCGTATTGCAAACAATTTATGGCTCAAATAAATGCAATAGCAATAAAACAGACATATTGTGAGCAAATTGGATGCAATATCCTGTATTTCGGTTAAGTATAAATTCTTATTCTGTTGGGGCAAAGTCAGAAAAATGGCAGGCAGGCATTACTTACTTTAGTTCAAGATTTCAAAGGAGAATGACCATTCCTGGTCTAAAAATGTGTCGCGCTTCACAAAACAAGTTATGGCAATGTATAATAATAATATTGCCAATTCGAACAAAAAATACTTTACGGAAACCTTTGCATAAAACAAAGAAACTAATTTAGTTTTTAAAGGTTTCTCTACCGTTACGTATTTTTACTAAAAAAATTACTGAAGTCACTTTTTCACACTTACCTAAAATAGTGAATTTAGAACGAAATACACGGTATAAAGTCAAATATCATTAATAATAATAAATAAATAAATTCACTTTAATTTAATAATGATAGAACTTACTACTAGAAGGTACAAATTTGGCTCTATAATTATTTAACTTTGTCTTCAATGCAAGGCCTGCAGTGGTGAGGCAAGCAATGGACGAACATCCATATTGTCGTGGCTGATCCTTTAAAAAAGACATGTTGTGTAATTAAAATCGAAGAAGGGCAGGCAGATGACGGTTGTTGCAAGAAGCGATTTATAAGGCGCAAACTCCACCAAAAAGACGAGGGCATAGGACGTAAGAATGACGTTGACAGACAAGTGATCGTCAAATATTCTTCTTAGTTTTTGACGCTAGCTGTCATTTTGCGATGCTTTGGCGACGCTTGTGTGTGCCTTTGTCAATACTTTTTCGTACATTTTGTATGGAAACGTCGCGATGTCAAACGTCAAGCGTCATGCCCTACGCCCTATGTCCTTTCCTTGTCCTCTCTGTGGAGCTTGGGGCTCCTTCTTCTTCGAGTGGGACACCAAGACGTCCAACGCCCTACATGCTGTGATTTTGTACCAGATTTTGACGTATTATTTGTTTGTTTCAGATTTATCATTCGAATGCGGACGTCGGCGTGGTCCGCCCTACGCAGCTGCAGCCTACAGCTGCACTCATGAGGTAAGGCATTTCCTTCAAAAGTAAAAGAGAAGACGACAAGACGGGAACCAAGATATCTCTACCTTGTGAGGCAAGCAGGTAGCTGTTAACATCTCCTATCCTTTTCTAACCCAATTTGAAACAATGTGATGTGAAAGCACTAATTTAAGGTGCTAAGTTAAGAGAATGTATGTCCCGAATAGCCAACCTAATACCTAAGTTTTGCAGTGGACGTCTCACAATTGTAGGTGAAGATATCTGTTGGCGTTCCTAAAGTGACTTCAATTCCTTTTACTTCATCTAATTTAATAATAAAAAAGCATAATAATGATAGTAATGGATTACCTACACTTTCAGTTTTTCTGAGTCCACAACTCTTCGGATAAATATCAGAGATAGCAATATAATAAGAAGAGCTAAGCATATTAGATACACATGCGCAAAGCAATGCGGTAGATAATTTTAAAATGCCCTTCTAATTTGAGGAAATTAGTCTCGCTTGTGCTCTTTGAATGCGTGTAAAAGAGCAACTAAGTATAATGTCTTGTTATGGCACAAAAAGTTCCCAAGAACGGTACTAATTATAGTCTATAGTTGCACGTGCAAGTTAAGTCTTAGAACTTGACCTGCGAAGAATCTATCAAAAACATTACTCTTGAGGCAGTCGGGAAAAACATGGTTGTCGGTAAGCCACAAACGCCATGGCCCGAGTTTCCACGAAACGCATCGAGGTGCATACCTAAACCTAACTAAGTACTGATACTAAGAAACATCCTGTTCTACAGCAGGAAAGTTCCACTGGACTTCCATGTAAGAGGGGGAGAAAATACTTTGCTCTATAGGAAGCATTTCATCCGCATTTCTTTCAAAGAGATACGCTTAGAAAAGTAGGTGGTGGGCAATAGTGGGCATAGGTATCGATTTCTGACAGTTTTGGTTTATAAAATAAATAGGATATCAGGAGTCGTTTAGCTTTTGGTTTGGTATTAGAATAAACTGTTTAGGGCTAGTACGGCGACCGTAGGATAAAAGTTGTCGTACTTTCTCACTCGAACTAATTCTCTTAGGGCCTTTTTCCTGTCATGCGTATTTTCGCACGCGCGCGGATCTGGTCCGCATGCGGGCCGCACGCATCTTATCTTTTGATACATGTTTTTCCTATCATGCGGCTAGCACGCGCGCGGAACGCGGATTGACGCAAACGAAATCCCTGTCCTGCGTGTAACCAGGAGCGTGCTATCATCCGCATGCGGACCAGATCCGCGCGCGTGCGAAAATACGCATGACAGGAAAAGGGCCCTTACATACCTACACCGGGCGTTCATGCTTTGCCGCCTTTTATAAACCTATTTCCTTATTTCACCAGATTCTAAAGAACCACCGGACAATGTCGCGATTTAGACAGCTACCATACAAATGACAATCTGTGACATAGCGACGAGTGCCATGTCATGTATGTGTGACATTCTTGTATGGGATTTCGTAAACTCCTTTCATCAGTGAGAACTGCCTTAGAGAAAGGAGGAATGAATAATGACCGTATAAATTAAATTAAATGCCTGAAATTGTACAAGCAGATGTATTAAAAACCAAAACCCGACTGTGGTAACTTAAATTGTATTTTGCGATAAAAATCCACCGTCTCGAATTTATGAATTTTTAATATAGGCAGGTCACTCACGCTGCTGAGAGAAATCTATCGACATCTCACATGTCAAGATCCGCCCAGCCATTTGAGTTATACCAGCTGTACTTAGTCCGTAAAAATGAATTTCTGAATACATACATACCTACATACTCTCGAAAAACATAATCCTTCTGAGGCAGTTGGGTAATGAAAAGATAATAAAATACGTGTACTGTTTTCATAATTATAATTAAAGTAATAAGTGACTGGCTCTTATTTTTCTACGCGGGTGGGTAAGAGTTATTTTTGCAATGTTAGTTGGTTATTTACTTGGGTGGTTTACCTTACCAAGTAATTTCTTGGAAAACAGCCAAATGAAAGGTGTTGCCCATGTATATCACAAGTAATTGATTTCCTGAAGAAATCCTTTTTCACCTGTCACTAATTTAATTCGAGTACCTTACCTTTCCATTGCTAAACTGTTCCTAAAATACTCTTGATCTTGCAAACGTTTCCGCTCTTTTTATTATTCTTAGTGTCGAAATTGATAGTTTAGTCAACTATAGTAATTTGCATGGGCGCCCCTCGGGCCTTCAATTCATCGAAGTAAGCGTCAAGGTTTGCTTTTCGCTGCTCCTGAAAGGCCCGTCTTCCCGCCACCATTAACTGTGCACGGGAGTTTACTGCCAAAATCAGCTACAACAGCCACCTACTTACGGGCGCATCAGCGCCGACTTGTACAGGAGTAGATGTGGTCGCCATGGCTGAAATCGGCTGGAGAGATCATCATCATCTTCACACACGTAACGTCCGTTTCGACGTTATTTTTGCGCTGCGCTATCACAGCATTAGAAAAATGCGAATTTCCAGCTCAATCCCATATAAATACGATGACATATCCCCAACGGTGCGTTGACGGATGCGTCTGTCAATAGGTTTGACCAAACGAAAAGCTCGTAAATTGTGCTCCACGCTTGCATGCGAGTTTCGATCTAAAGAAGCTTTTCGACTGTTTTAATTTCAAATGTCGTAAGGACAAACCACTACTTTTCAGGAGAGCAAAAAAACGATTTTTAACTTTTCAATTCATATAACTTTTTCAAATCTCAACCGATTTAAATGATTCCTAGACAGAAAAGTATTGAAATTACGATATCTTTCAGAATAAATAGTCTCATTAATGATTATTTCACTTGTTTTAAAGATTGCGTCCCTTACGACACGAATTTTTGGTTAAGGTGTCCTTTACGACATTTTGAGTGCTAAAGATTTCTTTTACTACAATGGCGTTACGTACAGAAATGATATTCATTTTGTAGTAACTAAGGCTCTATCACATTGAAATATTTTTTGTGTGTTGTAAAGCACCGTAAATTTTAGAAAGCTTTATGTAAGTACTGATAATTGTCGTAACTCACGTACAGATTATAAATTTACCACGAAATTACTGTAAAAATACCTTTCCGTTTAGGGTTTAAATATAAATTTTTAGTGGTTTTAGTAGGAAGTTGGTATTTTCTTACAGTAAAATGTTGTTGTATAAAGAAAAGGATATTATTTTGATTCTTTTGATAACCTTTTCACAAGAGACCTGAATTTAGTAACTTTGTGACCACAGGTAAGTTACAAGTCACTATTTATAATAGTCAAAGAATTACTAATTTCAGATGTCTTAAGCCCTAAACAAGCAAGCCCCCAAGCAAACCTGAGCAGAACAGCAGTGTTGCGTGTAACTTAATCGCGTGATAATTTTGTACCAATCAGAATACCACGTATCCACGTACCGTGGGAGTTCCACTCAGGTTTGCATAAGCCATTATAATAATATTTTTTTAACGTTAATACTTTTTCGTTAGTTATTATCTCAAAACTAGGATTTAATTAAAACAATTAGATATATTAAAATGTTCTCTTTAAAAAAGACAGGTTTTACTTATCTGTAAGTCTTTCGCAAAAGTTGATAGATAGATTGATAGATAGATTAATCGTTTATTATAAAAAACATTACATAATACATTTTGATGGAAGCCGGTAAACTTACAAAGTTTGTCTTGGCTCCTTTCCGCAGTTGGATAATGGCATGCTATGAGTAGCGTTCCGCAAATATTGTTTTCGAAAAAATCTCGCGGAATGATGCAATGTCATACATAATTAGCCTGGTAGCGTATGTTAATACTACCTCATTAAAGCATATTTAAAAACAAATCAAAATTTGAAATATATGAACTATCATTAGATAAAACAATTAGTTTAATAATAGAATTACCTACCATCTTAATTTGAAATTAGTACACAAATTAAAAACAGTTTAACTTAACTAGACCAAGGTGTTTTAGCGCAATAATTTGGTTTTATTACCCGTAGTGAAAAAATTAAAATTGTTAATTATAAACAACATCATCAAAGTACCTACTAAAAACAAAATTTTATGCAGTGTGTTACCGGCAAGCGGGCTTTTATTCAAACTAGTGAATCTATTAATCTATCTAAACCTTAGCAGTTACCTACGTCACATGATATCAACAGGTCGGAAGGGTTGTGCTAAGCAAGAATAAAGACCCGTAGTAGTCCTGTATTCATAGAGTACGTGATATGAGATCGTTACAAAGCATACAATCATGGCAGCTTTTAGAGCTTTATTAGTAGAGAAAACCTAAAATAGGAAATTCTTCGGAAAGTAAACATTTCATCAATAAAGACCGTTTAAATCATGTCATAAGACATTTTTCCTAATACGCAGCATTTCTTTTTAAAGAGCTAGACTTCTAATTTATACAGCCAGCAGCATTTCTACGGCAAGTAAGACCTTGGTGTCTGAATTTTTGTATATGTAGCACTGCCATCGCTATCATGCAGATGATGAGTTTGAAGTCTTCGATGAAAGCAACAAAAGAAACAAGATAAAAAGCAAAACTAGCAGGTTCCTAGTTTTACCTGACATTATAAGATATTGAGCCAAAAGCCGGGCTTTTCTTTAAACGCTGCCAGCAGGTGAGCATGGTCGTGCACTGACGCGTGACATTAGTAGGTTCAAATTCGGATATTCTTTTACGAAGTAGTTCATTTCATCCCATTGACCCATGCCAGAGTGGCAAAAGAACGTTTAAATTTATCTAGTAGGAATTTAAAAAAATGTCGGCGGAGCATGCAATGCTTGCATTGCGTCTTTGTCCACCTCGCACGTGACAGTTTGTTATGCCAAATGGTCGAAAGGATAATGGGTAGTTGAAGGTTTATCCTGTGGGTGTCAAGAGAATGGAAGATCACTAGATGAGATAGACTTCTACTTATTTACAGCCTCCTTAAGGAAAGTGACATCAAAACATCCTGTATGTAAAAACTGTGTAGTAAAGGCATTTTCTTGAGATCGAAACCGTAAAAATGTTGTAACGGACTCTATTATGAAAAAAATATTGTCGTAAAAGACACAGAATTTTCCAAGTGTTACGAGGAAGTGTTGTTGTAAAGGAATTTTCTATCATTTCTATCATTTCTAACATTTTTACGATCTAAATCGTAAAAATGTTGTAAGGGACGTTTCAATAACAAAATTTATGTCGTAAGTGACATCAATCATTTCAAATGTTTTATGGAAGTAATGTTGTAAATAACATACTGCTTCTATCCGTTGATAGTTGCGACAATTTCAGCCAGAAGTTTTTTTTGTTTTTGTTTTGAATTATGTCGTATAAGTAATTCATAATTGTAAAAAGCCTTTACAGCGTACCCCACTATATGTTATACGTATTTTGTGGTAACTTACTACAATTTTCTGTCCAAGATCTTGACTTACTACAAACTGTTTTTGCTTATAACTCCTTCATTTTTCGAGATATCGCTGCGTGGATAAGACAGATCGATAGCAGTTTGCAACCACAACAGGGTTAATAGGGTTGTTTGTAGGACGACTATTCAAGACGACGAAGACTTGAATAGGAAATTATCAGCTCTTTGATAATGGAGGGTTTAAAGTTATAACAATTTTATTTATATACAAACTATGGGGTTTAAATAGATATACTTACTTTAAACAGGTGTGAGGTCACAGAAAGTGCTGACAGAAGACCCATCACAACGGGCGACAAAAGAAATCACACGTTTCTCACAGATCATCCCAGGGCGATCCGTCCAGCGTTGCGTCCGGCATTGCCTGATTAGACTGCGCTTGTACTTGATGGTACAGACAGCGGTTTTGGAGAGAAAGTGCCAGAATATTGGCCCAAAGGAGTTGACCTGAGGGTTTCGACTTTGTAAAGTTGGTAACTTTAAATCTAAACTAGATTCCAAAGGCTGAGGCCAGAATCCCCAGAAGTCCCAAAAGGGCACTGGAATTCGCACTCAAGGACGAAGCTTTACCGCAAATTAAGTGATATCGTATCGCTGAGTCGGGGGAACAACAGTAAATTCCGTGTTGAACTTTCCTGTAGATTGATTATGATAAGGATATTGTATAGTACTTACACAGCTATCTATCAGTATTGCTAGATAGAACCACGCCTTACTGTGTAGTGATCTAAAGCTTGGCACACACTACCTACTCGTAAATCATTGCTACAAAAATATCCGACAAGTGCACACCGAATTTGTTTTTCGTGTGCAAGTAAGTTTTTTCGTTAGTATATAGTATTACAATGCAATCGGCTATAAAAACACATAATAATACCTAACAAGAGTGTTTGTCAAAAACATGTGATTATTCGGAATGGTTTAGCCTTGATTTTGTGCATCTACTTTATGATGTGACGCCGCGTATTTTGCATATGTTACCTACTAACTGCGCACTTATTTATCATCTGTCTGTTGCATTTTCATTATTTACCTTTTTTTACGCCATTATGTAAAAGACTAATGCTTTTGGGAAGAAGATATATCATATCTTCTCTGTTACTAAGCCACAGGTGGCCCTAATAAGCTAAACGCGCTAAATTGCCAGTCTTGTACGATGAAACGAAAATACACGCTGTGACATCAAATTGCTAACCTACAAACATTACAAGGCCTTTTATCGAACTTATTTTATCCATGCACTGCGTAATTACTTAGATACAAAAATGATTCTTTCTTCCTCATTTGAATAAATTTATACACCATAAACATGAATCTCAACCCGTTCAAAAGACTGTTTCCTCCTCGTAATAATAATACTTTGGTGACACTCTTGAACCACCAAATTGTTCCGCGTAGGGCGAATCAGGAATAATGCATAAACTGAGTCCCTCTCTTTTGTGGCGGCGAGTTAATCCTTGACCCAAATTCGCCCCTGATGTGCGGACCAGTTTGTCTGTCCGCCTGTTTTGTCCAAAAACTAAATAAAGAACTCCTTGTCCCATGCAGGTTTCAGTATGTCGTCCAAAATAGAAAACATAATAGCTAGTCAAATAACCGAAAGTTGCAATGATTTGTATATGCATCACGTCAGCCAGGCGCCCGTAACTCAGTTGGCAGAGCAGTGGGACGGTTCCCCACGGTCCCGGGTTCAAGTCCCGGCCTTCGATGACAAATTTTTTATTTTTTTTATTTTCAATTTATGAGAATAATAATATAGTACAGTGACACAAAAATAATTAACGAACTCTAAAGTTATTCCTTTTATGGAGAACGAAAGGATCGAATCGTTTTTGCAATACTATTCTAGGCTCTTGTGTTGTCTTGTCTGAGATATTTTTATGGCCACATTGAACTTTTTTTTTTTTTTTTTTTGATAGCTAAAACTTTTATTTACAACAACTAACTACTACAGCTATGTACAAAGAGAAATTATTTACAAGTTATTTACAAACTAAATCCCATTCAAGCACGAATATTACTACCATAGTATGTAGTATTCAACATGTTTACGATATTGAAATATGAGTAGATACTATCGCAGCTTCACAAGTTTCTCGATTTAAGAGGACAACTTCTACTAGTTAATATAAATAACTGTATAAAAAATTAGTGTATAAGTAGGTTTCTCTGGATTCCACTGAATATAGAGGTATACCTACTTAACTTAGTAGCTTTGTAGGTATATTGATAATATTTTGGGATGTAACCAATGTTCATTTTTTGGGCGTTGATTATGGGCTATAGATACCGCTGGAGATACTTGGTAAAGGCAGGCTGACCTACGCAATTATGAGGCTGATCTCCAAGTCAACAATTGGGAGAATATCGCACATGGCATAGATCAGTGGAAAGAGCTTGTTTCATATTACAAGATACTGTTTGGTTCGCTGAGTCAGCTTCTTCTGCTGAGTGACTCTACAGTTTTAGCCCCGAAGCTATCAAACCTACACCTGACTTATACCGCTGAGTCAGCGGAGTTAGTTAGTACCTAGGCAAAGTACCTAGGTATCAAAATAATGCCGAAAATTGTATAAGCCGTTTATTTGCAATGTGTACTTTAAACCAACTTTAAACTATGAATTTTGACAGTTTGAGGTGCATTTTTAAAATAATTGGGCAATTGTCAAATGTATGAAGATGAGCCAAGGAGGTTTCATTTGCTACGACCGTAGGGAGTACTTCCTACTTCCATGAGATGAGCAATCATTTCTCTAAGATTTTACTCATAGTTTTTCCTTTCTGTTCCAGGGCGTGGAGCGTGCTATGTGCCATACTCCTTGCTTCTAGCTTCATCGGCATTGCGCATGCGGATGGAGATGCAGGTAAATGTTGAACATTTTATGTATTTATTTTTAAGCTTTAGGGTGGAATCAACGAACGGCTAAGGAGTGGACCTTCTTCCGGAACATTATAGCTTGGGTCCTTTCAAGGCAAGTGTTAATAGGCACTACCTAGGCAAGCATGCTCTAACATCGTCTGCATCATCACTTACCACTTGCTAACAGGTGAGATAGCAGACAAATGCGGATCTATCTTATAATAAATATAGGGTGAAATTTTACTAGTGACCGATAGCGAAAACTCAGAATCGGTTAGTGATAAGGAACAACTTTCCCCAAGGAACATACGTCGAAATACGATAAAAATTTTTGGAACTCCCATAGTAACTGAAATCAGCTGATCGGCAAGTTTGTATGGGAGGCCCAAAAATTTTTTTCGTATTTCGCCCTATGTTCCTTGGGGAAAGTTGTTCCTTATCACTAGCCGGTTCTGAGTTTTCGCTATCGGTCACTAGTAAAATTTCACCCTATATATTTTACAAATGTATGTATCATATTTTAGATGGCCCCTGTGCTCTGTCAGTCAGTAAATAATTTTTCTTTTTTGCTATTATGGTAGCTTAGGATATCCAGAGTCTAGATTTTTTCTTTGGACCACGTAAATCGGGACACCCTGTACATTAATAACTCTAGCTGGTAACTATTTATGTAAACGTGAATGAGCGAAAGTATCTAAAATACTTTAAAAAAATAGTCACAGGAGAGTCACAGCGAGCTAAAATTGTGTCATCCAGTGGTGAATGGGGACGGAAATACCACTCGAGGAATGCAGCACAAAGCGCATAATAGAATCACACGTAGGTGATTCCGGTATGTAGGTAGCTATCTCTAGAGACGAGTTTTAAGTTTAAAATTAGCTATCTTTGCCGTGTGGTGCCGGCAAAGTCGAATAGCATCACCCCCTCTCTTCCCGAGGGGGTCGTAAGAGGCGACCGAGGAATAAACCCGACCCAAACAGCCAGGGCCAACCGTATGGTGGCGGGTAATCCACCACAAAAGCATTCCCAAGGAGGGTTGACGTCTGGTAGGCTGCCGGTCGTAAAATTAAGCCAAATCCTTTGCAACACGATTTTGTGTTCAACAAAACGTGTTGCGCCGACCCCAAGTAATTGGGAAAAGGGCTTGAAGATGATGATGATCAACCTACTGCCACTGCAGGGCATAGGCCTCTCCCAACCAGGGTACTCGCCTCTAATTCACCAGCCGCCAGCAGAATATTAAAAAAAATGTCATGTATTCGATGTTAAGGACGGTGTAACGAAAACTTTGCAGGCGTGCTCAGACCATGAAACTGAACAACTTTTACTATGGAGCCAATGGTGGAAAACGAAAAAAATTTACTGACCTCCCATACAAAATTCACGATCAGCTGACTGACTTTGTATGGGAGGCCGGAAATTTTTTTTCGTTTCCCGCCATTGGCTCTATAGTTAAATTGGTTCAGTTTGAAGGTCTGAGCACGCTTGCAAAGTTTTCGTTACACCGTCCCTAACACCCTGTATATTTGCTTGTTTTATTTGAAACGATGTGTGAATTTACGCTTCTAACAGTGTTGCGCAGAATGAAAATAGCTCTTGTAATTACCAAGTAGATCCCTCTTGATTGATTAAAAGAAATAACACGAGAATCGACGAATAGACAAGATCGTTGGCTGAATTGTTGCTAATAGCTGGGTTAATATGTAGCCAACCAATTTATTTAGGCAAGGGCTCAAGTTGTCCTGGTTCCACGTAGTAGCTCTATGAAAAACCAGAATAAGTTCGATAGTGCGTATTTTTTGTAGTCGTCTGAAATAGGTACGTGAATCAGTGTCTGTTTTACTACTGTTTCTTTTTTTAAGGGCTTTTATATAGAAAGAAAACGTAGCCAGAGTACTTCATCATAACTCTACCCACAACTCTACTTAAACAAAAATCAAGCCATGTAAAACTAACTAGTCTGTTACTGCAGGGGCATTGCTCCAATTTGAAACAGACGGGAACTTAATTGATATTCGATAACGGTATTCGAAGAAACGATTTTGGACTTGAAATCGATTTTTAAATCGATGCGAGGCGACAGTTACAGTCCAAGTTTATACGAACTTATGCGCACTTGCTCCAAAACCATATGCACTACTTCCTTACAGAAGGACTATATTGGGCTTTCAATTTGTACCTAAATCCATACATACACACAATATAAGGTCCTATTAAATTCACTGCAAATATTTTAAGGGCATGCGTAAATATGTATATTAAGTAAAACATCTAAGGCATTTTTAAAGTCTTTTCCTGTAAACTCAATGTTCCCACGTCTTCAATTTGTTTGCTAGTTCTATTAACACTTTTTTATTCATTTGTAACATAACAATCAATTAATTTTAATGTTGTTGCCACAAACATTTCAATCATTAATGTAGCACAAAAAATTATAATGATTGCCTCGCAGTTAAACTTTTGTGCGTGATGATGATAAAAAATAACTTTGCTTCTATTTTTGAACAAAATAAATGTTAACGACTTTATTTGTAAAAACTTTGTAGGTACTAACCCAAAATAGGGAGACGGTGCGCCTTTGCAGATGGCTCAATCAGTCAACTGTAATAGGAACTATAGGTAACTATACCGGAGTAACAGAAAGGTATAACAAGCCGAAAGGAGGTCAAGATACTCATGAAACTGAACAACTTTCCTATGGAACATGAGTAGAAGTAGGTATGAAGAAAAATTTGGACCGCCATTTTGTATGGGAAACCTTTTTTTTCATATTTCGACCCATGTTCCATGGAGAAAGTTGTTCAGTTTCATGAGTACCTTGACCTCCTTTCGGCTTGTTAAACCCTTTCTGTTACTCCCTGTAGGAATATTGTTGCCACGAACGCCGAACGTCATCTTCCTTGGATTAAAATTGGCTCATAATTATATTACGTTCTTGTATCAGATTTTGCTGTTTTGTTATTTTTTTAGGCCCTAGCTGCACGTATGACGTGAGATGTGCGTCGTTAGTGCGACGCTTGATACCGTTTCCATACTTTCCATATAAAATGTATGAAACAGAAGGGCCAAAGCTACACACGTGAGACGCGCCTTCTGACAATTACCTACTTGCCTGACAGATGGCATCTTATGTCTCATGTCATACGTCTACTGCATGGAGCTTGCGCTGTATACTTTGATATTTTTGACAGTAGAAACCCTGCCTATTTATCAAGTGACAATCGCGAAAATCCTAAATGGTCGAGTAAACTGTAAACTCTCTATTTTGTAAGCGACTAGTATCAACCGTACCTATTTTGAGTTACCCCCATTAAAATTAGAATTATTAGTAGGTATGTCATACTCATATCTCATACATAATATCCATGTAGGTATAGACAGAATGTTAACCATGAATACGAAACTACAGATTTATCATATATTTTGGACGCGTATGTAACCAATCAATAATCTGTTTTTATTTAGTCCCACTGACATTTTATGTAAAAAACAAGTGAAAGCTAATATTCCCAAAACAGTTTCATGACAACCACATCAAAAAAATTAACCACTAGGTAGGTATTTAACAAACTTTAAATAAAGCGGAACCTTGCGAGAAAGTTTGTAGGTTACGGCCGTTAGAGGAGGCCATATTTGACAGATAGCATTATATAAAACATACAAAGAAAAATAGACCTTATGTCATAGCATTAAAATGATTTTGACAGCTGTCAAATACGGCCTGTACGGACGGCCGTACTGTAACCACAAAATTTTGAGCTTGAAATGCGTCTCTCATTACCACTCGCCTCATTGCCAAAACTATCATTATATTGTTGTGGTCACACTCAAAGAAGATTTAGAATATTAGATAAAAATAACGGAACTGAAAACTAAGATTTTGATTCGGATGGGAATCAGTCTTTTACAAGTGCAAACGATGGACTACTGATGGCGATAGCTGTGCCCTGCGTGCCCTAACACCTGCACGCAGGATGATCTAATGACAGCGACTACGAGCGCTTTCTTTCTATACCCGTCGGTTTTGCACACCCGTTTGCGCTCTGCCTAGCCCCAAGGGATATAGGCGTGATATATGTATGTATAACGCCGTGTACAGCACCACCTCCTCTCTTCTCTTGGGGGTCGAAACATGCGACCGAGGGATAAACCCGACCCAAACAGCCAGGGCCAACCGTAATAGAGGGTTGACGTCTGGTAGGCGGCCGGTCGTAAAATTATACAAATCCTTTGCAACACGATTTTGTGTTCAGCAAAATGTGTTGCACCGACCCCAGGTAATTGGGATAAGGGCAGGAAGATGATATTTGACATTTGGTTTTTGTGTTTTTGCAGTTACACACAGCAATGAGGACAAAAAGGTGACAGCGGGCGTGTCCGTCAGCGTGCTGGGCCCGCCTCAGCTCGCGGCCGCGCTGCAGCACCTTCTGATGCTCTATCTGGATGCTGGCGGTGTTACGTCGCTAGCCAAGTCGCGGCCTGCAAACTGCACAGTTGCGGACAGGAAAACATGCGTGGATGAGATGCTGAAAGATATAGGTAAGTTGCACAGGACAGATATCATGATATTAAAGGTATAGCGAAAAAACAGCACAGTTGCGGACAGGAAAAAATGCGTGGATGACATGCTGAAAGATATAGGTAAGTTGCACAGGACAGAGCTGGGCCCGCCTCAACTCGCGGCCGCGCTGCAGCATCTTCTGATGATGTATCTGGACGCTGCCGGTGTTACGTCGCTAGCCAAGTCGCGGCCTGAAAGCTGCATAGTTGCTGACAATAAAACATGCGTGGATGAGATGCTGAATGATATAGGTAAGTTGCACAGGACAGAGCTGGGCCCGCCTCAACTCGCGGCCGCGCTGCAGCATCTCCTGATGATGTATCTGGATGCTGCCGGTGTTACGTCGCTAGCCAAGTCGCGGCCTAAAACTGAACAGTTGCGGACAGGAAAAAATGCGTGGATGAGATGCTGAATGTTATAGGTAAGTTGCACAGGACAGATATCATAATGTTGAATTGAAGGTATAGCCACAGTATAGCGAAAAGTGACCGACATTTGTCTCAAGCCACAAATTAAAGAATCAGCGCTCGATACTACTTGATTATTAATAATTTGTTTTTGCAAACATATCTGTTCTATATAATATAAACTGTGTTAATTTTTTTTGTCGTGATATTTTCGATAGGAGCTCATGGTAGGTATAAAGAAGCTAGTCTTCTACACTGGCCAAGATACAATGCTCTTTATAGTAGTAGGTACCATCTCTATAAATTCTAGGTTGGTAATTGAAAGCTGGTATCACGGTGTAAAAGCTCAGTGTTGCAGTCAATTAATGGGCTTGCTCATGGAAATAACTTGCTCTATATCTAATCAGTAACGAGCTTTTACCATACTGCACCAGGTTCAGCTTTCGAATTATTTTCGACCTAAGTTTATGTTGTGCCTTAGGTATTTTATTTGTATAGGATGTATTTCCATTGAATTGTAGGTACAACTTTTTTCGAGCATCATTTTTGAAGCTCCCACACCAATTGTATCAGAGCGGCGGTACTTTGTATGCGAGGATATTTTGTAATTTTCATGTGTTGGAAACTCAGATACTGTTTTAACCGTTTTGAAGAGCGACCACCATTTTGTCATTAGGAGGAACAACAATTTTGTTATTATTTAGGTACATTATGTTTGTTTGATCATCATCATCATTTTTGATAGTAATGTAATGACCTAGACCACATATTAAGTAGATCGTACTACGATTGCACAAACAACTATCAATTTATCGATAACAGATCTAAAAAAATTTGGCGGTCATCCAAATTACCATAGTGCTTATTTTTAAAATTTTGTCGTAGATACATTGTAAACAAAAGTTGTGTGATGAATATTTACGTGCAACATTTTAATATATAAAAAAATTAACGAATTCTCAGATCACGTTCATTATTAGATGCTACTCGACGAAAATGGAATATGAGTACATTCATAACTATTTTATTTTCCTTTTGTTTCGTATCATTAAAAATGTGAGTATGTGAACCGAAGAAAAATATCAAAATAAAAATTCTTTTACAGGCACACAGAACGGGTCAGATGTAGCTCTAGTCACTATACCTGCCGAAGAAGAACCTCACAAGATAAGAGATCTTATTGTGAACAAAAGAGTTCACGAATACGGAGACCTAGTAAAGAATAAGGTTTACAGACGCGCCTGCCTTGCTACCAGACCGGCGCCAGGGAACTACCAAGCCAGATCTTTATTAGACCTTGCTGATCCTAAAGTCGCTGCTGCCTATAATGTTCCTGATTATTTGTTGAGCTCATTGTAAGTAGAGATATTTCATATAGAGTAACATGCTACGGGTCATAGAAAAAGAAGAAGAAGAGTGTAGAGAACAAAGACAGTAGAGAAGACAGGATTGCCTGATAGGCTTGATTGAAACCGAGAACCACCACCCACTCCAAGCTAGACTTTTCTGATCAGTGAATGCGTTTGCTTTCAATTTCCTTTAAGGCGTTTAATAAGTATGAACAAACATATTTCATTGCCGAAGTCTTTTGTTTCCACAGAAAATCAAATACATCAGACTGTCCAGTTGAAAAGCCAACTTTGGAGCCACCGAGGTGCCAAAGGAAAACTTGTGCGACGATTTTCACTAGCTACGAAAGTGAAAAGCAAGTTCTTTGCAAAGAAGTTGAAAAGCACCATCTTTATGCAAAAATCGTAGCTCTGGAAGACGACTTGTACAAAATAGATAAACTTTTAAATGGTGTATTAGTTGATCGTGCAGTAATCGCTTGTGATTGGGCTCCTGAACTGACGTCTTTGAAAAAATTATTTAACGAAACCCTTGGCCCTCCACCCTGCGAGGAACCGCCGTGTCCATTTGAATCGAGGCGTTTAGTGAAATACATGCACACAAGCCCATATAGAACAATTCGCAATGTTCTACAAACCGTACAAAACTTTCACTTCACCGAAGCGCTATTAGTGGATTTCATCAACATCTCTATGACAAAAGGTAATATTAAATTTTTGCTTAGATATTAAAAACTACAAACTCAAACAAAATAGAAAAAAAAGTCTAAAACCTTTTTGATATACCTACCTATGTTTCTTTTTTGGTTTACACAAGGTTTGCACCAATAAAGTTAGCCATGTGGTGGGAGCTTAGTCTGATACCAAAAATCACCCCTTTTACCATTATTTTAACCACCGGTACTTTGTTTCTTACTTTATTTGAATTACCTAACAGTAACATAACAAATATAACAAAACTAATTACAAGCTAATAATG
This sequence comes from Phthorimaea operculella, assembly GCA_024500475.1. Classification (NCBI taxonomy): domain Eukaryota; kingdom Metazoa; phylum Arthropoda; class Insecta; order Lepidoptera; family Gelechiidae; genus Phthorimaea; species Phthorimaea operculella. Next base: position 1,731,415 of record JANFCV010000109.1, read on the forward strand.
GGTAGGTAGTTAGTAGTAAACTCCATTTACCACAGATTAAAAATCGTAATCGTGCTGTAAATAAAGATCAAATTCTTGGTATGGGAAGTATCTCCCGATCCCCAGTAGGGAGAAGCCGATATCCAGCAGACGGACTGCTGCGACTGTTGTTGATGATTCTTCTTACAAGTCGGGAGTCGTGACCATGGGGAGCTAACTGCTCTTCCAAAATTCTACAGGCTCTGCGGTTTTGTCCTACTGACGCCACTGTCTGTGGCCTTGGTTGCCTGGCTGCAATGTATCTGTCGATAGATGATATAACAGTAATAATAACAATTTTCCAGGTCCAGAACAAGCTGCAAAAATATACTTTCAGAATTATCCATATAAACGGGCGCAGGAGACGGTGAATTTCGCGATATACCTGCCGTACCAAGTGGATCGGGACGCGTACAACAGCTATGCCCTCGATGTGGCCGCCATACTTGCCAACGCTCACATCAATAAAGAACAAGAAAACGAAGTGCCTCTTGTTTTGTATAAAATTCTTGTAAGTCAGTTAATATTTTCAAGAATCCTGCCTTTTCGATGGATTAATAACTTCTTTCGTTTACAGATTTTTTCCAAAAACGTTTCTCATATTGCCTTTTTTGTACTTCGTACGATTTCAGACTTACAACGACAAATGCGAATCAAAAGGAGTATACTTCAACCTATGGGATTCACTAAGCAGCGGTGACTTTGAGCAGTTGGCAATGGTAGCTGGGCCGGCCTGCGGAGTCGCCTGGGCAGACGGTGCCCGGCATTTCGCCATCCTCAACCTACCTCAAGTGGCTTACACGCCTCAAGTGCCAGTCCCACGCAGAGAAGAAGGTTATTTTCTTTTATCTTAACTTTTTTTCGTAGGCAAACAGTCTTGATTCAGGAAGTTACCAATTATTTTTTTACCTATTTATTGAACTTTATGCACATAATTATATACGAGTCGATTAAACGCCCTATGGGTTATCTTATCTCCCAGTCTATTTTAGGGCGTGTGGAAAAAGTAAGGGCAGGTGTATCATAATATAAAAAAAAATCTGAAGCAAAACCATACTAAAATATAAAATAACTAGCTGCCCGTCAGCGGTTTCACCCGCTGCAACCTATTATTCCGCGGGAAAAAAGCATTATTCGCCAAGAGATGTCGCTGTTAGTTTTCGGCGAAAATGTTTAAAATGCGAATCGGCTCAGTCACGCCACCTATTTCAAAAATATTGAAATTGCGTGATCCCGTGGGAGTGAGACATTTTCCGTGGTAAAAGTATCCTATGTGTTATTCCAGATGCCCTTTATATGTCTGCAAAGTTTCATGTCAATCTAATCAGCCGTTTTTGCGTGATGTCGTAACAAACACACACACAAACATCCACCTTTATAATATTAGTAGGATTTAGGTACTTATTACTCTGTTAACAATCTGGAGATTCCAGTCCTGAATGTGGGGAATACTGTAATTTTACCGCAGTTTTATCGAGCTTATGACGAAACTCCATTTACGAAATTTCACAGATCTTCGTCTCCAACTCCTGGCTGCTGGTGATGCAAGACACGCAGCTTCAGCAATAACAGCATTGGCGAACGACTTAGGATGGCGTCGCGTGGCTGCCCTTAGTGAGCCAGCAACCAGATTCCTTTTGGAGCCTATAAGCAATGTCGTCGAATTAGTTGTAAACAAAGAAGTTCCTGAGGACGGTTTCAAAGAGAGCGCACAGCTTATTCAAACGGTAAATTTAAATTGCCATTTCTGATTATTGCTTGTTTAATTTTCGGAGGTATGGTGCACATTTTCGACTTTCCAGCTGCCTAAGTATTAAGCCACATTTTCTAACCTGTAACCATTTACATTTCAGTGGGCATCAAACGCAGCGAACAAGAGTGCACGCATCTTGTACCTTTGCGTGGAAGACACACGCATAGCTCGGGCTGCATTATGTGCCGCACGATCCCATGGCCTCACCCCAACCTCCGGAGCTGTCTGGCTTTTATGCAACAGCCACAAACGAGACTGGCTGGAAGCAAGACTTGGCGAGAACTGCACTACAGAACAGCTGAAAGAGGTCAGATTATAAATCTCATACCTCCAAATATGTCTAAATCAATAATATCAAGATACGTGTTTATTTGTTGTACGTGTTAACTATTCTATCATTATTTATCTGTCAATTACAGGAAGCCCAAGGACACTTCACTGTAACAGCTGACTGGGCATTGGAGTGGGAACAGAACGTGAAAAATAAAAGAAAAGATTGGCTGAACGATTGGCATGATCAATGCATGGTGCATTATAAAGGAGTACCAGAAATGTGCAATGAAGTACCTGGCCCTAACGCAGCTCTGCTGTACGATATCGTGATAAACTGGTATAAAGCCATAGATAGACTTGTGGAGAAGAACATTACAGCTGTTTATGATCTACACCGATTTGAACATGTCAGGTTAGTATGAATGAAGATCGGTATTAAATTAAAAGGCACCAGACAGGGGTTCGCGTACAACGGGTGATAGGCAGAAAAAAAATCTAAAAGATGCGTAGGGGGGAATTTTCTAATATTCAGACTGATTCACCCTGAAAAAGCTTTTATATTGTTTCTTGGTATTGTTCGTAGTGATCGTAATTTTGATAAAAGATGGTATTTTAAACATGGTACTACTTTATTTTCAGCTCTGTTATTAAAGATATCACATCATCCAACTATACGGGTATAACTGGATTATTCAAATGGAAAGAGGGAAAAGAGGCTTACACTCGCAATGTCACCTTTGTACTGTCGCAATGGGACACAAAATTAGGAGCAAGATCAATTGGGAACTGGTCAGGAGATACATTTAACGTAGACCAGTCAGCGTTGAGATGGTATACACCAGATGGAGTTATGCCGGATGACGGAAGTGTGATATGTGCGCTTCAAGGTCTAGCCAGTGCACTCAACGCAGACTGTCAAATAGCACTTGTAGCGCTGTGTTCTCTGTTAGTAACGATATTAGTCACAGCCGTGTCGATCATTGTTTGGCATTGCAGAAGGCGAGCAGAGAAAGAGTATCGCAAGCGGCTTATAGCGCTAGGAATGCGCACCATAGCGATAAAACCCCACGGTCTGGATCGTTGGGAAGTGCCAAGAGAGCGTGTCGTCATCAATAGAAAACTCGGCACTGGCGCTTTTGGCACAGTTTACGGTGGACACGCACTGCTAGCAGAAGACCGAGGCTGGAGCGCCGTCGCCGTCAAAACTCTGAAAGCTGGTGCCACCACTGAGGAGAAACTAGATTTCCTATCGGAAGCAGAAGCGATGAAACGCTTCGACCATAAAAACATAGTGCGGTTATTAGGTGTAGTGACAAAAACGGAACCAGTGTGCACAGTGATGGAATTTATGTTGTACGGTGATTTGAAGAACTATTTGTTAGCTAGAAGACATTTAGCTATGGGCGGGGGTATAGATGATTCTGAGGGTTTGGAAGCGGATGAGGCGTCTCCGAAGCGTTTGACCGGGATGGCGCTTGATGTGGCGCGTGCGCTGTCATACCTGGCGCAGCTGAGGTACATCCATCGAGACGTGGCTGCGCGGAACTGTTTGGTCAGTGCGCGTCGCGTTGTCAAGCTTGCAGACTTTGGGATGACAAGACTAGTCTTTGAGAATGATTATTATAGGTTTAGGTGAGAATACATTTACGTGACACCAAACTTTTTATTTTTTGCTTTTTTTATCTATTAAATAACTGACATGTTATTTTACTTCCTTTTCAGCCGTAAAGGTATGCTGCCAGTGCGGTGGATGGCACCTGAAAGTTTAGCTTTAGGAGTATTTTCACCAGCATCAGATGTCTGGTCTTTTGGAGTGCTGCTGTATGAAATAGTCACATTCGGCTCACTACCTGTCCAAGGCCTCAGCAATTCCGAAGTCTTAACCAAAGTTAAAGGTGGAAACACCCTCGAGCTACCTCATGGTCTAAGGCCACAATTGTAAGTATAAGTTCAACTTTTAGCTCAAATACCTCTTCTCAAAATGTGATTCATTCAATAACAGGATCTTCGGTTAGTTTTTCTTTCTTCGTAGTCTATAGCCATAGTCATTTCTTATGGTCTTTTACAGAGAAGGGCTGATAAAGTCCTGCTGGCAGCAAGACCCGAAGAAGCGGCCATCAGCGTCAGAGGTTGCAGCATTCCTGGCTGATGCCCCAAGGCTGCTGTCACCGTGTCTTGACGTGCCACTAGACGCTTTGTCTTTAGATGCTGACCCTCCTTGGCGGTTACCAAGGGATCAGGCTGAGGTGAGAACATTTCTGGTATTCAAATAATTTTGGGAGTAATTTGAGCTATATTAGATCTAAGTTTTAGATAAAATTTACAACAAGTTAAGCGATCAATACAATTTTCACGCAATCAAAGGAGCGAGAAAGGTATTTTATTAATTGGAACTGCATTCTTTGAAACACAAAGCACAAGCACTACACCGCCGGATTGTTTTATTTTCACATGTTTGAAGTAATTCTTGGACATAGAACCTCATCCATCACATATTTCTGATGCTTTAAATTTTAATAAGTAGATAGGTGCCTAGATCTTCAAAATGTATATCTTAATAGCATCTTTACATGCGATGTGCACTAATGTGAGAAGATAGTTTGGCAGCTTTTTCACAAACAAAACACCTAAAGATGAATCTCAGCCACGTTATAAACCAACCTAATTCTTATCCTCTTTTTCTCTTTTCCAGGCCCGATGGGTATCTTGGGCTGCCCCCGCCTCAGCCACCACTGACACTACATATCTGAGCACTGACGGTCCAGTACCTCTCGACACCGACAGCTTCCTACCTTGAAGGATACCATGCGTCCTGCTGGTACTAGTCAAAAGGATTTGCATTAAATATGCCAAAGGGGGGGAGAATTAAACAGATCGCGAAATGAAGTTGCAGGTCTGGGATGATAAGTCATGTCGTGACTAAAATAGTAGTTGCTAGCCAAGAAGTGAGGGTTATCTATGTCTTGTGTGAGTATTAGGATTGTCTTCCAATTTGAGTGTCATGCTCTGGTCAAGTTCAGTGTAAGCGGGTTAGTGTGAAAGCCTTATCATAGGCTTGGTGGTGGGCCTATTCACACGGCAAGTTTAAATCGCGCGTTTTTATTTACTGCAGGCTGGATTTGAAACAGAGACCTTCGCCATTTGTACTTGCCACGCCTTTACCACCTGGGCGGCTACAACGGCTGATTCCTAGCCTACCCTTAGTATGGATTACTAAGGGCAGGCTAGGAATCAGCCGTTGTGATAGAGACATGGTTCGTTGGTTCAAGTCGAGTTGGTTAAATCAATAACGCGTGAGAAAAAATGGCGAAATGAGAATGAAATTAGCTGTTCGGAAAGGTCCTTACGGGTTGATCGTTGACTCGATATCCCATTTAAAGTAGAAGGTGTGCACCGAAGACTGTTGAGAAATAAAATAAATGTTTGCGATGATTTTATATTATTTTGTAAAAATCAAAATTAAACTTTGAATAGGTAGCGTATATAGAGTATTTATTAAATCTGAGTTTGATATCAAAGAATATAGTATTTTAGGAGAGAATCTTCTATAAGAAAAGGAGGAGATTAATGGCAAGAGGCGAGACCTGCGATTTTTACATATTTTTTGTCAAAGCATTTAAAGAGAGCGTGAAGCTATATCTTTGTATTAATTCCAGAGATCTTTAGCTTATAAATTCCTCAGGCCTCCTTCAGTTTGTTCTGGTTGTTCAAAGAGTATATAAGTAGTGAAGAACGGAGTTTTTGTTGTCAAGTATACAGGGAATCACCGAAATAAGATGAAATAAATTATATTCTGTTTTAATTTTTTAATGTCCTTTTCAGGCAAAGTTTGGTATCCAAGTTTTGGAGAACTTGCCAATTTTCCACTGCATGCGGAATCTGAACCTGCGACTTTCGGCATCTGTACTGCCGACACGAACCAACTGGGCTACCGTAGCTCAATCCTAGCCTGCAACTTCAGCAATTGTATCTTGGCCACCAACGCGTGGCATGGCGCCATCTACCGGGATAGTTTTGCAACTAATTCCCAGTAGAGGCGTAGGCGTAGTTGGTAGAGGCGTCGCCATTGCAGATGCACCAAGTCGCAGGTTCAAATCCTGCCTGCGGTGGAAGATATTGTAAGTTTTATTAAAATTGTATAGGGAATACCTACCTAATACGGGAAGTGTTTTAAAATTTAGTATTCTGGTATCGGATTTTGCAGACGATTTTTCAAGATTATCTGTAGATTTAGCAAGGAAGTGATTGCAAGTAGCATGTGACTGATTGTTATTTAATGTTTCTGTTCTAAGATGGCGAAGCTGCCTATAGCTAAATATCATTCCAACAAATATCTAGTCAATTCACAGGTAGTATAGTTACTAAGTATTTTTTAAGGATTGTAAATATTGTAATAATAATATATTTTAAGTTACTTGAGAATGAAATAAAAGATATTGTTATTTATAATAATAAAATATTGAGTGTCCTTTTATTAATTTCCTAAAACTTTGGAGCGCTTAATATGAATATGACAGCCACAAAATTTGAAATTGTTCGAATATGGCATCAAATATTTCTTCTTTCTCTTAAATATAAACTTGTAGGTCACCTCCAAAAATAATCTAAATAAATTAAACTTACCTAGAAAATACTTACCTACTTATAAATAAGTACAGGGTAAAGCATTAATACAACCAGCATCAATTTTTGGATAACTTCCAAACATCCGCATCATCACCGCAGCAGGATTTGAACCTGCGACCTTCGGCATCAGTACTGCCGACGCCCTAACCAGTTAGCCCTAACTAGTTAGCAGTTAGTTAGGTAGCCCAGTTGGTTAGGGCGTCGGCAGTACTGATGCCGAAGGTCGCAGGTTCAAACCCTGCCTGCGGTGAAAATTTTGGAAGTTTTCCAAAAATTGTTTACCTAACACGAGCAGTGTTTCAAAATTTGGTATTCAACCAGCATCAATGAAGGAAAAACTTGAAATAATACGTATGTATTATTACTCGATGACTAACGTAATAATAATTATTTTATATTATTAGTTAGTATTAAACCACATCGCTTGTTTAATAATAAACAGAAATAACTCAAAAAATCAAAGTTTTGGGAAATCGAGATCAAAGTTTTGACACGTCGATAGTTTTACACTATTTCGTGTATTTTTCGGAAACTGTCATTTATGTCCGTATTTTTTTTCTGTTAGTTGTTAAACATATAAATAGCAATACAATTACGTAAAAATAATTACTTCTGTTTAGTTTTTTTCCGTCTTATAGACACTTTTTTTAGTCGTGTACCAAGTTAGTTCTTTTATGAATAAACATTTGTAGTTTTTAAAAGACAATGAGGAATTATTTTGACTTATTCCCGTTTAGTTTTAAACAAGATTAGTGCATTCTTGACCTAACTCGTACTGTTGCAGTTTCATTTTAAATTATTTCATTATTCTATGAAATAAGTCCTAATAAATTAGATTGCATTTAAAAAAATTAACAGTTTCTTTAACTATTAAAACTTATTATATTAATAATAAGTTTGTTGTAATCTTCATTTGCTATGGCCGACTGATTTTTCGATGCGATGATAACAATAACATTTTTTCTAACGTTTAAATTACAATAACAACCACTACAGGCCAATGCTGGACATGAGCCTCCTTAATTGCTTTGTTCACTACGCTTGGCAGGCTTTTTAGAGAGCGCAGTGTTAGGTGTTGTATTCACTTACAGGGACCACTACTGAATTTTGAAGTTATCCTGGAGTGGATCAGAGATAATGTTTTGACTAAAAATGAGCTAGGATTTCTCCAGATTTTATTTCGATTCCAACAAGCTTTCAGACCACATTTAGGCTGGGCAGCATCCTGCATCGATTTAGGCAGTGTTACTATTTCGATGAAATAGCGGATATGGGTGAGATATTCGCCAATGTTCAGTCCATCCTACCGTAAGGCCTTGAAGACATACTCTAACGCATTATTGGTGAAAAGTTTAGAGAACTTAATCGTTGCCCTCATTTACACATCGGATTTGTACAATGGGTCTTGTTTTGTACTTTAATATAAGGCTTCTCAGCAGCTTCACATATTGCCAGTTCACTTGGCACCACTGTCAGGACCCCAGAGCAGTCCAGGTTCCGATCAAGTCGAAAGTTCTCAGGAAATCCACAAAATGCACATACAGGTTAGCAATACTCCATTGACTGGCCTGTTACAGTGGTAGGAAGGCGTCAAATTTCGATGTCAGATGATTTGTTACGACTTTCGTGTTGTGATATAACGTGCCTCAGTATTGTGATCGACTTATAGTTTTTGAAGAACGTTTTGTCTTCTTTCGTTTTTCTTGAAAGACAAACGCTGTTTCACACTTACGGAGTCAACCCATTGATTATCTCGAAGTTGAATAGCCTTTTCAGCTCCTCAAGAACAGGGTTTCAGCGCTTTGAAGGCCACTCCGTCTTGACCGGGAGCTTTCGTTTTCTTCTGCCTGTGAGCCGCCCCGATTTCATCTATATTTAGGAGTAACGAACTCTGGAGTTTATCGCGTCAGATGGAAGTTTTGGTGCATGCTAGGCATGTACATTTAGACTTTCTCGATTTCAGCGAGAATCTCTGGAATTGAAGTGATGGTTTTACAATTTGAGGTACTTAGATTTGTCAGATGACTTCTTCCCAGAACTTTGACCTCTGAATTTCCTAATCGCCTCCTGTATAGGACGAGTTTCCCTACATCAGAGGTCGCGGCTCACCATACTTTTGCTCTTTAATTAAGTGACTGGGGATCTGATAAAGCATCCTTTGATGTTTCCCATCTAAGTCGCATCAGTGCCAAGGTATTACTTGAAAGTTTAAACTTCTTATCTGTTATTTGTTCACGTCATGGTGAAGCATGGTGAAGCATTTCCGTTCCTCGTCCTGTCGTAGGGCTCCTATAGGTTCACTACTGCTGGGTACTTCTGTAAAAAAAGGTATTCATACAAAACAGCCGTTGCCTATTGAGGTAGTTGACCAGCATTTGATCCCCCTGTTTTCTTCTTCCGTAGCGATGTGCTCTCAAATCTCATTTACCTGTCCTGTCTCACTCTGGTGCTGAAAGCCCCCATGACAACAGTGGTTTAAGTGTTTCAGTATATTCAACACATCGTCGTATAGCGCCTTCATCTCTTTGTCGGAGATGTTGGTTGATTTAAGTCGGAGCATATACCTGTTCAACCTTGAGAGAGTATCTCGGTCAGTTTCAGCACGAGGTACGCTAGCCTGGTCGAGACGCTACAGATCCCCTTTACCTACATTGTGACGGAGAACTTTGTTGACAAATAACCTTATGCCTCTCTGTGGGACTCTGTGCTCTCTTCCATGAAGTTCAATAAATGACCTGATTTGGGAGAAACATCCATTTGTTCGAACTTCTGACAGTCCAAGAACATTATTTATGATTCTACCTCAAGAATTTGGAGCACCTTCTAGCAGTAAAGTGGGTAGTTTTTCGTAGCCATGGTCACTTCTTTTGGTAGACGTCATCTGTAGTCCAGGAATTCTTACTATTCCCTGCCCCACCACGACCAGGGGCCGAAGTCTACTAAATAAAAATCGTTTCAGTTGCGTGTCGGTGGCATGTCAGTTGGATGTTTTTGGTAATTTCATATTTTTAGTGTGGAAAATCACAGTGGCAATAGAATGACAGTTCAGTACGTGTCGCTGGCATTACAATGGCTAAAAATTTGCAGACTTAGGGCCCAGTAAAGGTCCACTAAAAAGGGCCTGTCTTCCATTGGCTCTATCCACTAAGGGATTTTTGTCCATATTCACCACGTTAAGCAAGCGTTTTGTAAACGCAGTATGTTATTTCGGACCTCAAAAGATGCTGCTGCCTACTTCCTGAAAACCTTTTATCATCTCTTACGATTTCTTCAGGCTGATTAGGGTAGTGCTATGCTAAGTATTTATTTGATATCGTACTTTAGATACTTAGATAAAGTAAGAAAGTTAGATGTTTCTATCAATTAACAAATCAAGTTAGTCGGAAACAGAAACAACTTAAAATATTTCTGTCATTTACGTTTAATTTTGTTGATAAACAGAAGTAACATGAAATGTGACTTAAAATTTTATGAATATTTATAATTAAACTGCACTAATTCGATATAGTTCCCGAGAATGTGTAAAATTTTAAGAATAAAGCGAAGTAACTCGAAATGATTCACTTTTTTCTCAAAACATTTTCTAATAAAGGGAAATATATCCAAATATTTCTATTTAATACTAAAGAAACAAGACACTTTATTTACATACATTTAATAATAAAGAAATTTATCTACAAATGTTTCGTTGTCGTAATAAAATGAAGGACCTCCTCCTTCAACCACAGCCGGAGCAACATCAAATGCTTCTTTTTTACCGCGACGGTTTTGCGGAACTTTTATTTAAAAAGAGAGAGTTGCACGGCTCAATCGGTTATCTCGCTCCGATTTTGAAACCGATTAAAGTGTACCTATTCTCCTCGTTGAGTTATGTCCTTTTTTGTCAAAAAGTGGAAATACGTAATTTTTGAGTTATGTCTGTTTTGTATTAAACAAGCGACATTTTGAAACGTATTGTGGTTTCCGTGAAGTTGTGTGACAAGAAAAAAATGAATAAAATTTATCCTATTAATGTCAATGTATGTAGAGTTAATGATTAATTTTGAAAAGCGAAATGAGTTTCAACATGTCCTGTGTGGAATAAGCTCATAAGTGATACGATGTGCCTACCTGCAAAATGGTGAGTAAAAAACTTATGGTATCTTTCAATAAGTAGTTACGCGACTGTCTCAAGAAAAGGTTGAGTTTTTCGAGAAATGTATGTATAATAATGTATCCAGATTTTCACGAGCTATAGCCTAAATGGCTGGGCGGATCTTGACATGTGAGATGTCGTTAGATTCGTCCCAGCAGCGCAGTGACACTCGTAATATTAAAAATTCATAAATTCAAGATGGCTTGTTTCTGCAAAATACGACTTTGAAATTACCGCAGTCGGGTTTTTGTTTTTTTCAATAAGTATTTTCAGTCTTTAGGGTTTCGTTGTCTACTACAAACCCTTTGATCATATTAGGTAATTTCCGTCAAATTTTTCGGTCTGTCTGTATGCCTAACCTTATAAGTTTTGCACATAGAGAAATGAAAACTGTAATAATGTTCTATTAAACAGGTAGGTATAATCATGCAAAATAACATGCTTTATTGAAATGCTAAATGTTTTTTAGCAGCATTAATCTTTTGACGTAGGTATTATTATTTTGAAAAGGTTGTCCTATTTAAAACGGCAATTTTTTATGCTTACCTATGTTTTTTTTTTTATTATTACAGACAAAAATGATTGTCATTAAGGTATCAGTAATCGTATTCATAATAATAAATGCTGCTAAAGGTGGTGGTACTAAAAGACGTTATGATCCAAAAGACGTCTATTTAGACGATGGGTTGGATTCTAAAGTACAAGAGACTATTGAAAACAAGCATTATTACAAAAAAGATGCTTACATTAAGAATATAGAACAAGTAACGACTAGTAAAACTGATAAAATTGTGAAGCCTGGCAAAGAGGACCACAGACAAAGGCGTGATATTGAAGGTACTAATCACTGTAAAATTCTCAATGAAAACATGAAAAAGGAAAGGAAACTTGGTAAGATATTTCTTCTTTATTATATTTTTTGAATTTTTAGCTATCTAATAACTAATATTAAACAGGTTGCCATTGATGAAAAAAACCAATCATAGACTTATACACACATGCTCGATTGTTCTATTTATGTTTGTGTACCAGTATTTGCTCTGCCGTCAAATTGTTTGGATTGATATCTTCAAAGAGTATTCGTTCATTTGTCATATTTATTTCAACAATAGAAAATTTCGTAGCAGTAGGAGAAACCTACATGCCAATTAATTACTCTCCAAGCAAGATTTCTCAAAAGACTGGCTAGATAATATGTTAATGAATTTCGTGGACTATCTGTGACGGGAATAATTCGAATGTTTTATAAAGTTTGTTTTTTACATAATTCTTGTCCGAAGGAAAATTGAGGATGTATATTAATAACGTTAAGCCAATGAAGATCCTTGTGATGAGCTCCAATAGATCTACCAGTAAAGCTCTAGCAGCCCTGATAACTGCTGCGATCAGGCACAAAGCTGGATACGAGGACACTGTAACCAGAATTGTTAATCCTAGCACAGTAAACGAACTGGCTGCCAACGTGTCTGTACTGACAACAACTTACTTCAATGATGATAAGTAAGTATCGTCTACATAAGTAGTATTTTCTTTATAATATCAATGACTCTAATGATTATACTTTGCCAGAGTTATGCGACGCTCATGGCTCGCTCTGACGCCACATTCAGGTCCACCTGATTGCAGGTGTACGCAACAGGGGACATCACATTTTCTTGGATGTCAGAAAAGTACTGCGTTTGTTTTGGGATTTCGTACCAAACCATTTAGATATGGTACGTATCCTAAAAATTCCCAAATTATTATTATTACTTATTGAAAAAACAGCCATTAAGAAATCCACTGTTGAACAGAGAACTTATCCATTCAGGTGCCACTCTAAACTGCTATTTTAGACTAAAACTACGCAATAGCCTGTGAGCAATCCTTACAAGTCTTGGATCACCTGGTAGGATGCCTTCACTAGCTGCGTCTTCAAAATGCGTGGCCGTCACCTCAAAACTTTCCGACGATTATGGTAGGCTTAAAAACCAAGCGACAGCGACAACGACGCGCGTCGTTGTCGCTGTCAAATGACTGGTTTGTATGGGTTTGTATGAGGAACCAGAAAGACCGAGCGTCGGCGTCGTTGCGGCGCGCCACGACGCCATCACGTTGACAGCGCTCTGAGAAGCTTAGAGTTTGTATGGGATGTGGTCGGGTTTTTCTACAAGACCGCAGCGACAACGACGCCGTAAAATTTGACGGCGTCGTTGTCGCGACGCTTGCAAAATAAGGTTACCATTATGATATTATGTTTGTTATTGACGAGGGGATTTTCCTATTTTACTGTTTTATTTATTTTTCTGTATTATTGTTTATTTATTTGTGACTGCATTGTACGTTGTCATTTTTTGTTGTTTGTTACTTGTTGTCTAGGGTGTACATTCACGTGGATGCTGACTGGGAAGAATCACTTTATGGACCGGGCTTACCCAACTGCCCTCGCCATACTCAATCTTGCAGCATAGCTGGCAGTCGCCTTCAAGTAAGTAGATAAAATATAAATGAAATGCTGAATACTACAGCTGGCTCAACAGAATTTGTCGCTTTGTGAGAAGTTTCATAGCGTTTTACGAATTTCTTGGACGTACAGGCAGATGTCGCTATAGTATATCAAGCAATAAGATTTATTTTCTAATTTACAGGATTTTGGGACGACACTTATACCAGATTTACTTGTATATGCAGTTTCCATAAAGAGCATTGACGCCAAATGTTCACTTTTCTTCCATAATCAGACGATGCTTGAAACATGCGGCTTTAACAAGTAAGTAATTAATATATATTTTTTGTTTGACTATTTACTTCATCACGTACCGCAGGTCTACTTAATGAACCGTTTCCCAAAAGCTAATATATGTATAGGTACTACCTGAAACTAATAATAAATAATAATAAAATAATAATTACCTCACCCTATTAGAAAAATATGGGGTGTACGGGACATATCTCCAAATACTGATGGGATGCATTCAGATCATGAAATTAAACAATATTTCAGGAGACGTAATATTTTTTGTAACTGCGGACCTTGAAACGGGACGGAAGATGCATTGCTCGAAGCTGCGGATAGATGATTGTGATAGTGACAGCTTATCGTAGTAAAAAAATATTTTTGATGACTGAAGCTATTATGTTCATTTTCAGAACCAATGAAGAACGTTGTATTCCAGTGTATCTGGTTCCGGAGGTATACTCTGAAAATCTGGACATTGATTTTAAATTGAAATCATTAACTGGGGACATACCATTTTGTAAAAATGTTGGCATTGAACGTAATGAACTTACTCAAAGAATTCAGGGCAAAGAGTCATCCTTCATTTTCATAGATTATGATAACATGGAATACCAAAACATGAGAAGAATGGGAAAATTATCCGAGTATTACCAGATTTATTTACACCAACTAAAAAGATTGCTTACCGACTTGCTGATTTGTTTCTTTTTCTAAAGTATGCTCCAAAAATATCAGATATACTCAACACAACCATGCCTCAACTGGAAGACTTGCATGGAATTCTTGAATTAAACAGCTTGACGAAAAATATTGACGAAGCTGCTTGTGCTTGGTCTAATAATAATCTTGAGAAGTTCAACAAATGGACAAACACAGCCGATAGAGGTGTATATTTTCTTGCTGTTATATGCAAAGGAGAATTGGAAAGAAAGTATAAAGATATCATAAATAATATTCTGAACACACACTCTTTTTTTCAAGAAAATATTAAACTTTTCAAATATAAATTATATTCTTATGCACTTGATTGTACAAAGCCTAATGCCATAAGCGATATAATAATAAATACTTCAAAAAGAGGTGATGTGGTTGATTGGGGAGGTATTATAGTTCCAGCTGTTGAAGCAATACTCGTCTCCCACGCTGCTTTAAAAAACAATGTGTCACAAATGATTTTTTATGATTTACCACCAACAGGAACAAAACTGGAAAATATGACGAGTACTGTTTCTGGCAAACTGTCTTTATTAGTACGTTCTTATTTAAATTATTTCAAAAAACGTAATTGGCAACGCATCGCTGTTATCTCCGAGGACTCAGATGTAGCTAGAAGTATAACTAAGGAACTTCGACCATTTATTTTGTTAAAGGAGAAAATTTTACATCGTATTGACAATATAGACAGAAAACAGAAAGAAAGAATAATCAGTGAAGTAATGATCAGCTTAAGAAATGATAATGCAAGAGTATTTTTCTTGAACGTGGGATATGAAACCGCCAATATTATAGCTTGTGTAGCTGCTATACTAGATATGAAAGATGGAACTCAATTTGCATGGATAGCTCGTGAATGGTATCCAACCGAGGAAATGTGTGGTAAAGATGTTAAAATCTCAACTGTGTCGTACTGGTGGCAAGGAGGTAATGAAACGTTAATAAAATATCTGGACGGAAACGCTGACATTCGTTTAGCAATCGATAAACAAATGGCTGGCCTGTGGCCTGTATTGGCTGCGCCAATGGTAGACGCTTTTATAATGATGACTATGAGAATGCAGAGAGTTTTAAGCAATCATTCAGAGTTTACTTATGCACTTCGACACCCGGAATACTTCGGGTAAGAGAACCTTTCTTGTAACAAGTTTAAGATTTGGTTATTTATGCTACTCATTAAATGACTCCTACTTGTCGTTCAAAATCTTGCTACACTCTTCAGAAACCTTTCACAAACCGGAAATTACCCGACACCTGGTGTGGTGAAACATGTCATCCAGGAAGAATTTACACAATCACGTCCACACCTTTATATATACGAGTGGCAGAACTATACAAATAAGCTGATTGGTCTTTGGAAAGCCAATAGCGAAGACAATGAAATCGAGATTATATTCGAGGTTCGTATTTTTACTTAAGTAAATAACAAAATTTAAGAAATTTGATTTTATTTATTGAATTGCAATTTTGACTTGTTATTTTACTTACAGCATTTTAATGGTGATTCAGTACAAGACGAAAGATCAGATTGTACTACTACATATTCGGGTGACAAATTCAATCCATTTTGTCATACAGCAATATGGGCATGTAGTCCTGTGGTATTTTTAGTTCTCGTTCTATCGTTGTTGTGGCTACATCGCGTAAGATTAGCTAAATCTAAGAAACGGAAACGAGAATTAATAATGCGGCTGCTGTCGAGATGTGAAAGGACTGCTGAAGTACTCAGAGATTATCTTGTTGACCGCTCTTGCCTGGAACTGTTCGAAGAGCTTGGCCATGGCCATTTTGGCAGAGTTCGCTTCGGGATGTTGCGTGCTCGTAATCGAATTCCGACGTCTGTTGCAGCCAAGGTATGTACTCGTAATACTGTTTAGAATTGCTTGCCTTAGAGCTTCGCCTTCGTAGAGGGACAATGTAAACGTCCAGTAAGGCAGTAAGCAGATCACCGGCAAGGTACATATACAGATGACATAACAGTTATTGTCGATTAACGGTGAAAATGGGTGGCACAAAACCGGAGGAGTTAACCAGAAGGACCTTGCCGTGGGTAGACTTATATTCTGAATCGTATACTTAGACTTTATAAACAATTACTGTAACTTTCTTTAACAGACTCTTCGAGTTGATGCAGCGCCAGCAGAAGAAGCGGAGTTTCTCCGAGAAGGCAGTACGATGGCATCGCTGTCCCATGATAACATTGTGAGGCTGATTGGAGTATGTGCAGACGCAGAAGAACCTCCTCTTCTGTTGATGGAACATGCGTTCTTCAAAGATTTACTTCAGTATCTTCGACAAAGGAGGCATTTTGCAGAAATCTTTGAGCGGATCTCAAAGGCGCTGGCGATCTAGAACCATTCCAAATGTAAGCAAAAAATACCTGCATAACACCTACCTACCTATTTATAATTATATATTCTCATAAGCCAACATTGTTTTTATGAAATCTTTACCTCATTTAATTAGAGAAGGCCATAGGCGCTATGTAAACATGATAGTGGCAGGTTATTACTCGCTACTCATACACATGCGTTGTAGTTTTACATTCTATGCGGAAAAACATGTTGTAACAACATAAGGTCTTAAAATTTCTTGAATTCCACCAGGCTTGATGACCCTCAATCATTGGATCCCGAAGCTCAACACGTCTCTCCGCCGGAGCTGACGAGGCTGGCTCGTGAAACTGCTGCTGCCGTCGACTATTTGAGCTCCAAACACATCCTGCATCGTGACATCAGAGCTGCCAACTGCCTAGTAGATACGAGGAGAACTTTGAAACTAGCTGATTTTGGTAATTGGCAATTTTGAAAAAACGGTTTATGCGCTGCATTCAAACCATGAATCGCTGATCATCGTACCCTCGAATCTTTAGGAAAGTTTGTTACTAGTTTTGATGCAAGTAATGACGAGTAAGATATCTTGTCGACTTGCATTTCTCAAATAGAAATACTTGTACGTATTCTGTTAGTGTTGCCTTTTTAATCGTCATGTTAGTCATCGGCTCTGTCTCAAGCGAATAAAAACTGTTTAATGAAGTTCCTTAAATAAATTGGGATAACGGCAGGCAGATGATGATGATAAATGTTCCTTAGGTATGGCACGCAAGGTGGACGCTAAAGACAAGCTGCCAGGCGAGCCTGAGGAGTCAGAAGATTACAAGTATATATGCCGTCGTCGAGGCATCTTCCCGGTGCCATGGATGGCCCCCGAAAGCTTGGAACGGGGGGAGTTCTCTCGTGAAACGGATGTTTGGGCTTTAGGTATGTTAAACGATTCCTATGGTAGTTGCCAGATTCGTAATTAGGTTCAGTACTTACACTGTTCAGCAGAGAAGCATAAAAAGAACAATATTTTTCTTCTAGGTGTGTTGATATTGGAGATTGCAACGCTGGGAGCTCGACCGTACGGAACCTGGCAACCTATACAAATTCTCCGATATGTACAGAGTGGAGGACGACCTCAGTTGCCAATAGATGTTTCCTATCATACGTAAGTTTTCTATGTTACAGAGATAAACCACCCAAAATGCCTATTAATTTAATAAGTCTGTTGATTTAAATTAAATTATGACAACTTGAGCTAAAAATAATCATACAAAGAAGATCTTTGATGCCATATTCGAACTATCT